>OZ012655.1:4214561-4814561 GCA_963942575.1 Priocnemis perturbator | reverse complement strand
AAATAATCTGAAGGGCCAGAACGTCAGGGCCCTTCGGAGCGCATCGGACACCCTGGAGGCTGTATCCTGCGTTTTGTTCTCGAGGGCCGACCCGAGCGTGGACGACGGGGAGACAACGCGCTGGAAGGCGCTTCTCGTGGCGCAGCTCCGCGAAGTGCTCGCGTACACCCAACGGGAGAACTTGGAGCTCCGCAGGGCTCTTGGCGGCCGGGAGACACAGCCCCAGAAGGACGTCCAGCCCAAGACGACGACACCGACGAAGACGATGTCATTTCCCGCCGCCTCGAGGCTGCAGGCGGCGAGGGAGGGTCCGATAGCAGAGGTCAACCCTCTGCTACGGATCCGCAATGAAGTCGCCTGCGCGCTCCAGGAGGAAAACAACGAGCTGCGCGCCGCCATCGCTGCCTTGATCGCGATGCTTCAGCCCCTCGTTGGAGCATCTGCGGCGACGCAGCCGCCCGCCACGCAGCCGCCCGCCACGCAGCAGCCGTCGCAGCAGGAGCAGCTGCAGCCGCCGCGGTAGGCGGCCTTGAAGAGGACACGCTCCTCGTCCACAACCGCCCCAGCGACTGCTCCAGCGGCTGCAGGAACGTCCGCATTCCCCGCCGTACCCTGTTCGACCCATTCAACCCCGGCGAATCCGGGTAAAAAGCGATGACAGGACACCGGGGAAAGGGGGTGGCTCCCAGGACATCGGTCGCCACACCTAAGGTATGTGACGACGCCCCTGCCACTACGGAGGCCGCCGCCGACGAATCTGGCCCATTGTCGGGGGCACAGGTCGCCGGCAAAAAGGCGAAGCGTGCTTCCGGGCAAGCGGCCCGGAAGCAAACTGCGAGCGTTGCGGCCCCGTCCCCACGAACGCGAGCGGGAAGCAGAATAATAATAATAATAATAAGGAGGGATCCGCCATTTCTCCCGCGAGAAAACCAAGGGCGGCGGTGGTGACGCTCCACCACCGTCCCGACTCCTCCCACGCCGAGTGGGGGGAAGTTATGAAAAAGGCGTGCGCGGAGATAGATTTGGCGGCCGTTGGCATCACCGGCGGCCGTCGGCACCACCGGCGGCTTCCGGTTTAAATATACCGCTGCGGGAACGAGGGCGGTGATCATCCCCGGGGCCATATCCGTCTCGAATACATCTGCAAAAATATTCGAGAAAATCATTACGACCAAACTGTCATCCGCGATCAATAACTACATTTCTCCTTATCAACATGGCTTCGTTCATGGTAGGTCAACAACAACTAACTTAGCAGTATTTAATAATTTTGTCGCTCATGCAGTCGATGACAAAGAGCAAGTCGATGTTGTGTACACCGATTTCAAGAAAGCCTTCGATACCGTCGATCTCGGCGTTCTATCTGCCAAACTACTCAACTTTGGTTTTGAAGGTAATCTCCTATCCTTAATCCGTGACTATGTCTCAAACCGCACCCTTCGAGTTAGAATTCGTAGCTCCCTATCACGGCCAATCCAGGCTACATCAGGCGTACCTCAAGGTTCCCACCAGGGGCCTCTACTGTTTATTATTTTTATCAACGATTTACTTGATATGTCACACATGGCGACACCTCTCTTATACGCTGATGACCTTAAACTGTATAGGCGCATAGGAGACTTATCGGATGCACATGAATTGCAACAGGATCTTAACAGGCTGTCCGACTGGTGCAGTCGCAATAAACTATATCTCAGCACATCGAAGTGCCACGTAATGAGAATCGCTCGTACTAATAACAAGATTTTGTACCCGTACATGCTCGACAATGCTCAATTAACATCTGCAAATGATGTCACAGATCTTGGTGTCCACTACGATGAATGACTATCCTATAACGGGCATATTACAAATATTATCAATAGGGCAAACAAACAGCTCGGATTTATTACCGAATGTGTAAAAATATGCGCAATCCCAATACCCTGAAAATCCTATATGCAACGCTTGTAGTGCCTCACTTAGAATATGCCTGTGTTATATGGTCCCCTCATCAAATTAAATATATACAGCTAATTGAAAAGACACAACATAAATTCTTGCGATTTGTTTCTCGTACACTTGGTTGTCCAAGGCGAAGGTTTGACCATAACTACGATCCTGTTTTGCAAACGATGAATATGCTCACATTGAAAAACCGAAGAAACACTGTTGATATTTCGTTTTTGTTTAAAATCATTAACGGTTACATTGATTGCCCCCTACTATTGCAGCTTGTTATTTTAAATGCTAGTTCTCGTCCCCTACGCAACACGCCGATCTTTCACGTTGACTTCTACTGTAGCGACCTCAGATTTTCTGACCCAATCGCCAGAACATACAATTATGTAAATAAAATATCCGACAAAATAAATCTCTTCACAGGGTCACTTAATACGTTCCGAAGATCGGTTGTCCACCTAGATTTACGTTTACGTTTGTCAACATGACATATTTAGTCTGTTACCCATTAAATTGTTCTCACTCCAATGTATAGGGCTTTAGCCCGTAAATAAATAAATAAATAAATAAATGAAAAATTGTACTGGTGGGCCGCGGAGATCGCGGCGCAACGTAGCGCACCGCGTTGTGCGTGCGTCAGACAAGGACGGCACGACGAAAAATCGATCCGATTAGAGTGGACGCTCGCTCGCTGCGGCCTTGCGCGGCGGTGACGTCACGCGGAATACCGTGAGCGCGTGAGCGTGCGACAGAGACAGCCACGTGGGCTTCGGAGCACGTGGCCGACGAGAACAGCAAGATAAACACTCGTGCCCGTTGTCAGCTGGCTGCTGGCACGGGGGCGAGTGAGACAGACAGATACGGATTTACATGAGACAATTGCACGCGACAGACGAGGACAAACCCTCTCGTTCGATACTATCAAAGGCAGGCCGCGCTTCGGGATTTCGAGTAAGAGGGTCTTGCGTGTACCGCTACGGTAGGCGTAAGGCAGCGACAGAAAGAGACGTACGTTACGCGACGGACGACGCCGATAAAGACAAGGACAGCGACATATCGGCTCGGGAATTTTTCCATTAGCGGGATTCTCGAGCGACGAAGACTGCTACAGCCGCGGGCCGATTTTTGAAAATTTCGGACCGTGGATCGGACAGGTAACCCACTGGGCAAGCCACCCCTCGATTTTTATGTCAATCGGCTCAACCCGGGCGACGCCAGAGCAATTATAAATTCCTCTGTATCGGGGGGCCCGCCGCCCAGTGGGCACATAACTAATAGATGCACAGGTTAGAAAGAATAGGACAGATACGAACTGACATGTAATAGACAGAGATAATGAGATATGAATCATTCAAGAGTCATAATTACCGGGTTAGGAAAGGTGAGACTTATGTCAACTGCCATGCGGAAGACAGCAATAGTTACGTAAGACTTGCCTAACTCTATCGCAAATATTGTTTGCGTCTAAGGCAACGGCGAGGCGCTGGGGATACTGGGGAGTAGCGAGTGTTAAAGTAAGCGGATTACGTTAGCGACAGGTTTTTTAGTTTAGGTTGCACTGAATGTTACATAGCCTTTTTTGTTTTAAAACGGGAGTCGTCCCGACGCGTAAAGGTTAAATAATACTAATTTCGTGACGCGCTAGGCAACTTAGGAAGTACGCGTGCGTGCTCTCTAGTCCGTTCTCCGGTAGCGTAAATGAAAAGGGCGGGAAGGGTCTCACCATAGGATGGAAGGGCCTCCTAGGGAGATCGTCCTACCGACGTCTCGAGGACCCGGAAAGAGCAGGAAGGAAGGAGCACGCGAGCTGGAACCGCGATGCCCTTCGAAGGATTGCTCGAGGAAGGCTAGATTAGCCGGAAGAGAATGAGGAATATCGGCGGCTACTTAAGACGCACGATGGGATTCGTCGCCGTAACCGCGGAAGGAAGGCCGCGTGGGACGGAGCGAAGGAAAATTTACGAAACCTGTGGTCCACGCACGAGCACACAGCAAGGACTTAATTTTCGTCGAAGTACGCGAGCTACGGTATAAAATACTTGTATACGCGTCTTCGGAAGGCGAAATTGCCCCAATAGCATCGAGTAATGGAGCGGAAAAAAAAGCACAATGAGCGCACGCACGGTAGGAGAACGACGACGATGACGACTGGCGTAAGGCGGCTCGCCAAACGAGGAAGAACCGAAATTTCGCCTTTCCTAGATTCGCCACTACGCGCGGAAAACCACACGACAGTCGGTGTGACGTCACGCTGACCAATTATTTAGCGAACGAGGTGTGAGGTGGGTCCCCGAGCAGCGCCATGCGCAAAGTACTAATACTGCTCGGACACGGTACCCAATCCCAAACAAATATCACCCTTTCTAAAAAAAAAGGACTTTTGACAGACATAACCCCGGCAACGTGACCCCGCGCTCGAGAAAAACCGCCGCGTGCATTTTTTACCGGCTAGGACGACTTCTTCGCTTCAGACACTTTTGGGTTAAATCTGATTTTTTTTTGGGCTATTTTCAAAAATTCTGAATGACGGGACTCCTACTCCGACAGACGCAGATCGGCGCGTACTCAGTTTTTGAATCTGATGTTTGTGATTCGGGTAATCGCAGGATGGCTGGTTGAGTTGGAAACAACTCTCGGGATGAATTATAAACGGAAAAGGAACTCTCTGTCCACGTGGTTGCGATAATTTAGATAGATAACAAAAAATATATATTTACACGATAACTGCTATAAGATAGAGCTTGCGCGCTCTAGTTGTACAAAAGTAGAAAATAAAGTGCTGATGGATGAGCACCACTCTATACGGTGCACGATAATGGGCTTACTTTTTCTGCGAAATCTGCCTCGGTTCTCGGAGATGTCTGTGTACGGAATGCGGAAACAGAAGTGATCGAGGGCGTGGTATAGCACCACCTCGTCGGCTCGGCGTTTATTTACCTTTATGTTGGTGTGCGTGAGCGCTTGCCATACGGCTGGCCGCATTGTCGCTAATACATGGATCCGCTTAATCGGTGAGGGCCGAGCGGAGTCGTGAGTCTTCGCGATTTTTCGGCGTCTTCCTCGTTTCCCGTCGGTAGGCGGCGCGGTTGAGCGGAGATCACTCATTACGCAGTGACGTCACACGAGGTGGACATGGCTCGACTCGACTGACGGGCAAGCGCGCATTACAAACGCGGCAGAGTACGCTTCTATCGCGAACACTGACCAACAGGACAAATTTTCCAGAAGGACATAAAACAGACACATGTAATTCTGAAAATGGACAGCTGCTTGTCCATTTTTCAAGCAGAAAATTTGTTGGCAATGCACGTCGGCGAAACATGACGGACGTGAACTCCGTGACGGGAAAATAGATGTTATCGCACTATTGACCTTCACGGGGTCCAAATTGACATTTTTTGGCCAATTTTAGAGCAAAATCAGACTGTATGGACGTAGACGTGAGTGCCACAAGGACGGTCTTATGCGTTGCCAACGCGTAAGACGAGGACAGCGACAGCTTCGCTCGGAACCTCGCCTTGCAACGGGATTTTCGAACGGAGTACACGTAGGACGCGACAGTATTGGACAATTACATTGCCAAATAATGACCAGGATCGGAATATGGGGGTTCGTAGGGGTTTCTGCGGAATTTTTCCCATTTTTCAACCCCCATTTAAATTAGCGGCCACGGATGAGAATAACGTTACAGATGTTCACGACTGACAGTTTGCACTCCTCCTATCCGTATTTCGAGTCATACACGGACGGGTGACAATTCCAATACCTAGACAGTTCTTCCAACAATGGCACCGGAATATATGTACAGCTCATATCAAAATACTAATATGTCAAATGTAAATATGTTCGGAATTGGCGCCTCACCGAAAGGCTTATCCGTACGCCACCTCAACCAGAGTACCTTAGTTCAGTGATCTCAGAAATACAGTGGTCTCAGACTTGGCACCCGAGCACCATCGGTGCTCGACGGAGTGGGGATATGGAAAAGTATGCGTGCCTTGTCCGTGAAAGTTGCGCGCGCCGTTTCTCGCCGAATCGCGCTCGGCGTGGAGAGAAGGACGGAACTATGCTGCGTCTCTCTTCCACCAACGTCGCGTGACGTCACGTATCGTGACGACACATAAGAAGGACGGAACTATGCTCCGTCCCCTTTCAACCAACATCGCGCGTTGCGTCTTTGTTCGACATGTAGTCGCGGCGTCGCGTCTTCGTTCCGCACACAGGCCGGTGACACTGGTGCCAGATTTCGCATAAGGCATCGCACGTACCATTGCGTTCTTTCAGCCGGAAGGCAAATCGGGCACCACCGCGTTGAGCAGGGCGCGATCCAGCGAAAAGTGAATCCAGGAGAGTTTGGGATTGACTCGTCGTCGCTCGTCGACGCGTTCGAGTTCTTTTTATCGTAGGTTCGCGGACAGCCATGATTCAATTTTTTTTCACAGAATAATTTTTTTTTAATTATTCATCACACGGCAACAAACGATATTCATATAAAAAAGTTTTAGTACTTACTACAGATAGTTTTTAATATTTTGTCAGCGGATCAATTTTATCACATTGATTTGAAACCTTTTTCTTACTACGCACGTTTAGTTTAACAACGCTATCCTCATTTCGAGAAAGAAGAAGGCGTTCCTTCTTTGGCAATGCACCATGCATACTGTAATCCATATGTACGTCCATTGTCGCATTCTGCCCACGAAATGTCGCAACGTGCGTATTGTCAAAGAAGGCATGATAAAAGACGACAATAATAGCAAAAACCCTGTCAATGGAAAACCGAAACTCACATTGTGCCGCTCCCGACTAATTGAAATATCTGAAAAGTCAAACCATTCTGAGCGCGGATTTTACGTACCTACTGCAAATTATTTCTCCGGGACTCTAACTGACTTTTTCAATGTCATTTATTCATCATTACTTTGCAACCAATTGTACGATATGTATTACTTTTAAATGCACATGTACAGGATCCACAGGTTGCGCTAGTCAGCTTTTTTCCTGTAAACGGTAAGTATTAGACAAAATTACAGAGGAAAGGGTTCAATGGGATCGTAATATCTATCTTCTACGAGACTTCATTCTATTGAAAAATGCAACGCCGCACCCGACAATTGCAAATGCGTATGTAAGGTTGTAGTTTATATAATTTCAGATACGTGAACTTCCACGCAACCCATGAGGTGCCACGACTAGCGCGTTCGGTTTTTTAACGTGGACCGTCGCCTATAGCCCTATTGTACCACATTTTATGATAATCATACAGCGTGCGGCAATACCCCTGTCCACTTTGAACGACGGAGATATTCAAGGTGGACAGAGTTATTGCGCCACGCTGTAGAAGTAAGGGTTAGAAAAGAAATGAGAGCATTTTTTTGTTTGTTCATTTTATTTCATACTAATGTTGACATTGTTTTTTTGTGTGGCGGCCCCCCCGCTGGGGCCCCCACACAAAAATGCTCTCATTTCTTTTCTAACCCTTACTTTTACAGACTAAGATGTCTCGGCCTGTCTATACCATGCCTGACGAGTATCTTCTTAAACTCTTCAATAAGTTTTGAAGCTTGCGTGCATTGGTGCATATCAATTACTTCTGGCCACTTTGAGTACGCATCTATGATTACCATGAATATGTACCCGTGAAATGGACCTGAAAAGTCTGAATGAATTCTGCTCCAAAACTTATCGGGGTAAGGCCAAGGCGTGAAGGTCTTCTTCTTTCTCGCACACATACTGTACATGCCGCCACCATAATCTCGATTTCACTATCGATGTTCGGTCACCACACATATGATCTTGCAATCATTTTTAATTTCACTACTCCGAAGTATGATGCGTGTAGTTCTCGAAGAACACTTCCCTTGAGCTTCTCTGGAACCACGACTCTATATCCCCACAGGAGACACCCTCAATCCCCTGATGACTCATCCCGTTTCGCATACAAGTTTGTCTCCTCCCCGCTGAGCTCGTCTACCTTTGGCCACCCATCTCTTACATATCGCATAACTCTACTTAACATTTTATCGCTTTCACTCTCTTTCGCAATCTTTCCCGCGTTCACAACTTCGATTTCCTCTATGTATTTACCGCAGTGAATTCTTTATCAAAAATTGGAGCCGCGTCATCGATAGGGAGTCTTGATAGTGCTTAGCAATTACTGTTATTTTCGGATTTAATGTACTCAATTGACAATCTGGATGCTTCGGTTTATAGATCGACCTCAGTCCAACCAATCCTGGCAAATTAATATGTGTCAGGATAGTTGCACCTATATCATTGGACAATATCGGCAATTTTGTAACCTTCGCTTTATGATTCGACCTGAATCCAAAGACAGTCGCTTTGGACAAGTGCTACCGCACAAATCTTGTACATTTAGACCTCCTGGACAAGATACGATGAGGCAGAATCCTGCCAAATTGATAGAAGTAAAGATACTTGCATCTATATTATTGAACAATATCGGCAATTTTGGATTCTTCGCGTTGTGATTCCACCTGAATCCAAAGACAGTCGCGTTGGACAAGTGCGACCGCACAAATATTGTAGATCTGGACCTCCGGGACAGGGTATGATGAGGCAAAATCCTGGCAGATTATTTGGTGGTAAGATATTTGCATCTATATCAATGGACGACATCGGCAATTTTGGATGCTTCCGCTTATAGATCGACCTATGTGTAAAAATCGGACCGGCCCTACCTCCATCGCAGGAGACACCTGCAACAAAAACATCGTCAATGGAATCATCTGGGAGCTGTCTGCCGGAGGTCTGTGAGTTGCAGAGCTCTAATTTTACTTTAGTCCGGGACTGCGCTAAAGCGCAGGATCTGGAAAGCCTTATGGAGCCCTACTCGTATTCGTCCGGCACCTCAGTCGTATCGTTCGTTACGCGGGCTAACTCATCGAAAATTTCCGCGGACATGTCTTACCCGAAAAAGAAGGCGCGCAAAAGAGAACCCAACTCGCCATCAACTGCCGCGAGCCCTGCTGCTGGGTCTTTTAAATCCCCAGTTAAAACAGCCGAGAAAGTTAATCCGGAGATTACCTCCATACAAATTATTCTGGCCGAAAATTCGGTGAATATAGTACCGAACATCGTGACCTCTGATCGCTTCGAAGCATTAGGAGCGTTCAAAGAAATAAATACTCCGGTCGAACGGGTTAAAGCCGATGTCCGTCCAGGTAATCAATCCGCACCTGAAATAAAAATAAATACTGAGAAGCGTCCGCCGCCTCTACACATTTCAAATCTAGACAGCAATATAATTTAAACTCGAGCGCAAATTAAAAGCCGACTTTGGCAACGAATTTAATCTAAAGTATCTGGGTCGTAAAGGCGCCTACAGCTTAATTCCATGAAGCATTTCCTCGAATTCAAAGAACAACTTATTTAAGCTGAAAAACCCTTTGTACTTTTCTAACGCGCAATAAAATGTCGTACGCATTCGTTCTTTGCGGTCTTCCCATGCTGAGCAATGACGAGCTCATACAGGAGTTGGTGAGCAAGGAACTCATCCCGATAAGTGTAGTCCTGTTAAACTCAAAAACCGCGAATCCCAACTTCGTTATTTACAAGGTAGTTTTTCATAACATAGGTTCATTTCACAGTAAGGTTCATAACATAGGTTTTCTCTTCAGCACGCGAATTTACTGGGATAAATACCAATCTAACAAGCATCATACCCAGTGCTTCAGATGCCAGTCCTTTGGGCATTCTGCAAGTAATTGCAACCTAGCGCCACTTTGCGTCAAATTCGTCGGCAGTCACGCGACGCAAGAATGCACTAAGTGTCGGTTGATACGAAGTGCTGTAATTGCAGTGGTCCGCACACTGCCAACTACTCCGCGTGCCCGGCCCTCCTGGCCTATTTGCAGGAAAGGATGCCTCCTAAAGAAGAAAATTTCGATAATGATATTAATACAAGGGCATTCCCGCCGATTCCCGGACGGGACTCTACTGCGAACTCCAGGATACCGAGTGCATCACAAACTTTTCCAATTCAAAACTTCGCGCCTCCCGCGAGTTCTGGCATTCCTTCGTACGCAGGCATGCCGACAGGCGGCGCGGCAGGAGCGCCCCAAAATCAACCTATTTACCTCCATTCGTCTCATTCTTCCTCTGCGCCGTCGCTGTTTACCGCGCAATTTACGTAGCTACAAGGGGCAGTAAGGGAACTTAATAGCATCTGTGATATTAATGAGAAGCTTGAGATCATGCATAAACTAATCACAGGACTTACAACTTGTACCTCTAAACTTGACAAATTTAATGTAATAATGTCAGTCCTTTCAACAATTTTGTAAAATGTCTTCGTTATCGACAATCTCATTATGGAACGCTTGTTCGTTGATCGGCAAGCGTAACGAAATTCTGTTTTTTGTGACCGTGGTAAATTGCGACATTCTCCTCCTTTCCGAAACATGGTGAAACCCTTCCCTTTCTTTTACTATTCCCAGATACAGGGCAGTCAGGTGTGACAGAGATTCGCCCCTCGCCTCTCGCGGGCGAGGGTCTTTAATACTAATAAAAAATGATATCCCTTTTGAAGTTTTGAAACCATCTAAAATTGATTTTGCCGAGATCGTAGCGATCCGCCTTTCATATCCAAACATTACTGTTGGTGTCGTATACGTTTCACCCTCGATTAAACTCAACTCATCTTCCCTAGATCAGATTATCAAACTACTGAGTCCATACCTAATAGGTGGGGACTGGAAAGCCAGGCACAGGGCTTGGGACAATTTCACGGCAAATGCCAATGGTAATCGGCTTCAAGATCACTTCCTTCTCAATGACTATCGCATTATCTTTCCCAGTTCCCCTACATGTTATCCCGCATCTGGCAATACCTCTGTCCTTGATTTCTTCCTCACGAATTACGGGAGAAGCATTGAGTGCAAAGTGACGGATGATCTGTGCTAACACCATAAGTCCGTCTCTTTTCATTTGTGCAGTGATGCGGTGCCTCTCTCCGTCTGTGTGAAGGCGACGGACTGGGATGTATACCACTCCCGCACAAAAACTTTACAGTGCAACAACATATGAGACTAATGACGACATTGACAATTAGATAAAGGAAATCGCGTTCTTTCTTATAGCAAGTCAGAGGTGCTCCCGTAAGGTCGTTCCTGTTCCTTCCTCCCTCCGACACAGCTTTACCGCAGCTCCCCAACTCCTTTCCCTGATACATGAACGAAGGCGCTTGCGAAAACGTAAGCGGACGCACGGGAATTGCGCCGGCCCTGGTGTCATTAAACAACTTTCCGAAGAAACTAAACAAAAAATTGCTGCATTAAGACACGCGCATTGGGAAGACCTACTTGAAAGCTTCCGGCGTCCAGACCCCAACTTTTGGGCAACATGCAAAACTCGGTAAGACTTCGTTTTAGCGGACACATATTTCCGTTTTTTTTTGTTTCTTTGGATAGAGCATCGAAAGGTGAGAAAACATTCCCTTCGACGTTTTTGCCGGAAATCATTCCTTCAAAAGTTATGAGCGGTTTTTGCGAAGCGCCGGCAGTAGCGTTTGTCACCGTATTTTCCAGCAGGTGCGTGTTTTTTCGGCATTCTTTTTTTCCCCGGATAGAGCATCGAAAGTTCTATAAGTTTTCCCTATGACTTTTTTCTGGGAAATCACGCCTTCGAAAGTTATGAATTTATTTGTGAAACATACGAAATTAACACTGGGTACTGTATTTTCCAGCACACGTAATGTTGGAGATTGAGTGTTAGTCGATTGATTGTTTCTTTTGATTCTGGCAACCTCTAAGCCTTCTGTGTTACAATTTCGTTTCGTTTCCCCGCAAAACGACTCCAGTTGAAAGAGTTACGTCCCAGCGTAACATTTTTATTTTTCCTTCTTCTTAATAGTGTATTTTCTTAATTAATCTTTCTTTTTATTTCATTTTTCCTCCAGGCCTCGTATGCGGCAATACTCGTATTATGACTCATGCCCTTCGCATACGTGGCACTGTCGAGCGATAACGTGTAGTGGAGTTCCCTCACCGTGGAATCATACTCGTCCCACCCAATGTACATATACCATAGTATAAGCGTTTACATATATATATCCGAGCGGCAAATATGAATGTGTGTACATAGCTTAAGTTAATGCGTTGAGGTTCCGCACGTTAATTTTCTGTTTTCTCTCTCTTTCGAATTTCAATTATTATTTTCATGGCGATAAGTCATCGCTTAAGGGGTTACACCACCTTGGCACTTGGAAAAAGTGGCACAAAATGAGACAATTTTTTTGACGCAACTATTAACTATACAAATTTGATTTTAATATCACTATTTACAATATACATCAGTGAATATATCATATAAAAATGACTAAAAAATATTTACAAATAGCGGAGATAAAAGGTGACCCGCAAAACGCCTTCGCTGTGATGCTCGCCGACGGTGGAACATGTAGCATGGTCAACATTCGTTTGAAAACAAAAAGTCAGCAATTTTCATGTAAATAAACGTAATAGCTAGGAAGTAGCATAGGGAAAACATTGTTTAAACATTTTTGTGGAACTGACCGCCGTTTGTAACATGATATTGATTTTTTCGTTCAAAATTGGATCCTAAAACATTAAAAACAAATTTATGAGGCATCCGATCAAAAAACGGCTATGCTACTTGATAGATATTAGCGTGGTGAAGATATAGCGTAAATTTGAATAAAATCGGTTCAGTAGTTTTCGAGATATCGTGTCCACCAGTTTGAGAAAACTCGTTTCGAGTAAAACGCAAAAGAAGAAAAAGTGCCGCGTTAGCATGTTAAGATCCAGAATTTTTGTATGTTACCTTTAATCTGCGATTCCTGGTCCATACATTCCTAGTCCTTCTATAGACGCGTAAAGATCCATTCCGAAATAATTTGGCTTCATTATAACAGACCTTCAATAACGGTTACAAACGGATATGCCTATCTGAGCGGACAGACGCTCTCTACGACTCTCTGCCGTGCTCACTTCGAGTTGCTATAACTCTGGTAATGTTTGGAATATTAACATGCTTAAGATCGAAAATTCTTCTTGAAAGTACAAGTAATGAAATAAGGCAAAAAAAAAAAAAATCGTTTTTTTTAAAACCTCAAGGTGGTGTAACCCCTTAAACACCAACCTATTTTTGTTTACGAGTATACAGTCAAGAGCGTACGCCTATAAAGTCTTAGATCACCGAGTCGATGCAATCATATTGCATTTCAAATAAAACTCGATAATTAGAAAAGGACTAACGAACGAAGATAGTGTCTCGTTGAACACCGAGCGAGCGCTTCAGAGATATATTTGTATACCGAATCGACCGCTGGCCGACCGATTCCGCGAATAAGGCATGAAAAACTGTCCTAGAGGAAGCCCAGGAACCATCTCGCAACGAATTCCTCTGGGCAGTTGGCTGTAAAGTCGCGAGGTGCGTAGTTCGCTGTCTGAGGGTATCTTAGACATCTCTTTGTTCTGACCCTAATAGTTGTCGCGGCTTGGAACGATCAGGGGGCCGCGATCGAATTTGCGATTCCGCTCAGACTTGAGCGCGACGTAGGTAGGCCAGGATGGAAAGAATGCTTGAGAGCTTAGGGTTCACAGTCACGGTCTTATTTATTGGGCAACAGCCGTCGTTCACAAATAGTTTCCACAAAACAGTTCGGCGCGGAACGCGCGAATAAGGCCTTGCACAGCCACACTTTGATGTCGGCGACTCCGAGGTGGAAATCCGTCCGCACCCGAAACGTGAGAATCCCGAAGGACTGGAATGGGCCGCGCAAGACGGAAAAGACTTTTCGCAGAATTAATTACAGACTTCTTGCTATGACTGAGGTCGCAACGAGAGTGCCGGCTCGGGCCTCGCGCACCTGTCGCGTCGACACGCGCCAATTCGGGGAAGGGAGACAATACCTGTCCTAATTGGCGAGTGTCGACCAGCTGCTCATTACGTAATTGCGCGAAGCCCGGTCGCACGACGCGCAAGCCACGACGAAGCCGTGGCACACGCGGATTTGCCGGACGGTACAAGCGATCAGGACTGGCACATCCCGATCGCCTGTTTCCCGGCGATAGTCAGGGGCGGATCCCGAACAATAGTGCATATTCTTATTGCAGTGTGTCACGCAGTGGACTTAATTAACCTCGTTAAACCGTAGTTTGTAGATTCTAATTATTATTTCGAGCAATAGACTCAGTTTTCGTTAGTGAACAGTGCGAAAGTGTGATCGCGAACGTTCTTGCACGTGGCCGACAAATTCTGTGTCGGACCCGTTAGAGTTTAAGTTTTCTTTAATTTCAATTCAATTATTCATTGTACATATTTGTACATAATTGCGCGAATAAAAGCATTACTTTCTTGATTTGCCGCCGTTGTAACGGGCACTATCCCGGCTCAATCACAACCGAGCATAGGCAAACCAAGGAAGACCAAATTTCTAAAATTCTATTTTGATTCGAAGGTACCTGTCATCGTTATCACCGAACAAATTCCGTACGACTTTACCGCTAAAGAGAGAAAGAGAGCGAGCGAGCGGAAGAGAGAGAAACGAGGAGCGATCAGGAGCTAGACGCAGTGGTCTCATATTTGGCCCGTTTGCACCATCGGCGGTCGGCGGCACACAAGTGTGCGTGCCCTGTCCGTGAGAGATGCGCGCGCCGTTTCTCGCCGAATCGCCCTCGGCGTGGAGAGAAGGACGGAACCATGCTGCGTCTCTCTTCCACCGACTTCGTGTGACGTCACGTATCGTGACGACACATAAGAAGGACAGAACTATGCTCCGTCCCCTTTCAACCAACATCGCGCGTTGCGTCTTTGTTCGACATGCAGTCGCGGCGTCGCGTCTTCGTTCCGCACACAGGCCGGTGGCAGTGATGCCAGATTTCGCATAAGGCATCGCACGTACCATTGCGTTCTTTCAGCCGGAAGGCAAATCGGGCACCACCGCCGTGAGCAGAGCGCGATCCAGAGAAAAGTGAATCGAGGAGCGTTTGGGATTTCCTCGTCGTACTCATCGTCGCTCGTCGACGCGTTCGATTTTTTTCGTAGGTTCGCGCCCAGTCATGGTTCATTTCTTTTTCATAGGATAATTTTTCTTTTTTAATTATTCATCACACGGCAACAAACGATATTCATTTAAAAATATTTTAGTACCACCTACGGATAGTTTTTACTATTTTGTCAGCGGAATAGATGTGTCGTATTGGTTTATGATAGATATGGGCAAAATATATATGTCACGTTATGGCAAAGATGGCATATGTACTCGGATAGGTACAGAATTATTTAACTTCTGTTGTTCAGCTGATACACGCATGAACTTTATTGTAAGCATACGTATCTTTATACGAAGAATACTTATTACCATTATTGTCGTACTCGTCGTCGCTCGTCGACGCGTTCGTGTTCGATAATACTGATCAATCTGTTATTGACGAGTATTCGATGAATCATCGGTGTTATTATTTTTCTAAATTGTTTTTGACTGCAATAAGACACTATTTTATTTATAGATTATTAATCTACCTTTTAAAATATTACTTTTAAATGTATGTATATGTGGCGACTGCCACATACTCAGGGGACACACGGACAGCTACGCGACTTCGACCCCGCTTGACTAACTCCGACAATCTTCGACTGACGTCACGACGAGGACGAAAAGAAACGACGGGACACAGACACGACGACGGACAGTAATGAGCGCGACTTGGTGTACGGAAGTAAGAAATAAAGTAAACTTCGGAAATCGTAACCGGCTCATTTAGTGACCCTGGTCGAATTCCCTTCATATACAGGGTGTTCGTGGATGTTACCAGCCAGCTTTGTTTCCTGGAAATGGTAGGTACTAGAAAAATAATTATAGAGCAAAGGGTATAATGGTATCGTAATGTTTATCTTCTGCGAGACTTCACTCTATTGAGAAGTGCAACCCGAACAATGCAAATGCGTATATACTTTGTTTTTATATAATCTGAGTACGGTCTAATATTAAATCGTTTTACTTTCCTCAAATATCACCAAGTTTTGCGTGGTCTTCCAAAGTTTTTGGTGGTACTCGGCGCAAAAGAAGATCCGCCGGCAAGGCAAAAGCGCGAAGGCGGACACACCAGTTTCGCGGCTGCTGCGCATGCAGCTGGGGGGGGGGGGGGGGGGGGGCGCGGTGGCGGCGGCGGCGGCGGCGGCGGCCGTACGGTTTACAATAACAGAACGGTGAGAATATAACAATTTCCGACTTCAAATCATAGATTGCTGGCCCGACTCTTGCTCGCATAAAATTATAACGGAAAACCTAGGGCAACAGTCGTAAGAGCCACGTTTACGACCGCGTAGCTCCTAGCGCCAGGCGAACCGAATATTGTCTGTATCGAACTTTGTTAACACATAATACCATTTCTGAAACGGTAATGCATACCGATACACTGTACATATATACATAAATACATAAAAGAATATACCATTTTTAGTTTACTTTATATCTGATCTATTCCTTATTTCTTTGCATGCTACTATCTTACACGGTACATATACACGAATTCAATCGCAACAATTCGGAGCCTCTGTATGGGTTTAGTGGAGGCGGGCAATTCCATAATCCTACAGATCGAACAGATTATTATCTTTTCACTACCATTTCATTTCGGTTATTATTTTAGTTTTCCTTAAACTATTTTTCGAATTAACATATTATTTTATTTCATTCACGCGTTACTCCCGGGCAGATGGGTCGACTGCTCAACCTCTATACATCTTGACTGCATTTTCGACCGACGATTCTATTCTGTCTTTCTAATCACCGAATCTTTACGCCCGTAACACCTGCATACCAGCAGATTGGTCGTCCTCGTAGTGAAATATTCTATTGTCATCCTTGTAAATTGTGGCAAAAAAAATCTGGCTCAGAGGAATGCATATTTTTGTCGATGATCATCCAAACGAATGTACTTCGAATCATAATCGGTTTGCTGGAAAGATGGAAGTTGATTCTGTGAAAGAAACATTGAGATGTTACGTCCTACGTCCTCCACCCGCTTTTTCTATAACCATATTCTCGCAACGGGTTCATCGCACCATGTATCCTCCTATTCAGGTCAACAGGTCAACCACACAACAAACGATCAGCGATTCGCGACCATATAGATCCGCGAAGGTCAATGCCAGTTCCACGAAGCGCCTAGCGACCGTCAGCAAAATCTACCATTTAAATAAGCTTACAACCGTAGAGCGAGTGCTTTGAGTCAACCAAATTCGGCCACGATCAATCTAAATTCGGCAACTCATAAACCAGTGTTCGACCGCGATCATTCAAAGTTGTTCAATCTTCGCACGCGCAGCGAATAATGTAAATCATTAAGTGAACAATTGTAAACCAGCTAAGTGCACTTCGAGATAAAACATCCAGTCCACTTCCACCATCTGAACATTACTTCACACAACTGTGCCCTTCCTGTGCGTCAACACCAATCCACAACCACACACACTCCCACACATCCAGAGCCGTAGCCATTCAGACACCTCCTTCTTACATTCCTCGATAAGTCAGTGAGCCGCTCCACTGACTGATCAAACCGCTTTCGGTGCGATCACACCTTCTGTCCGTCCTCGATCCCAGATATACCCGGTGAACGCAGGGTGCCAAAAACGAGGACGTAACAGACACCATCTTAGGAAATGCATTTAGTCAGGTATGCTGAAAATATCAGTGATTGAATCCGCAAAAATATTCAATGCCTTGTTCAATGACAATCTTCATGACAATCACTTAACGGTGATGAAAGGAGAATGTGTAAGACATGTTGAAAAGCGTGTGGGAGCAAAATTCAGAAATATGTAAGAATCGAAAACACTTGGAGGAAAAGGAAAATATACACATAAATTGTTAAAAAAATTAAATTTTTTTGATATATTATATATAATACGGTATATATTGCCGTGTGTCTTACGATTTATCAGAAGATATCGACGGAAAAGGTCCCAAGCATACATGTATGAGCAGCCAAGAGGGGTCATAGTATTGATGTAATTAGCGCAAAAGTAGAAGCTAAGTAAATAGAAGCTAATAAAAGTAGTAGCGCAAAAAGAACTAATAAAGGTGTCGAAAATGTTACAAAGACGATTTACATGGAATTTTTATCAAAGGAGTTGCTAAAATGAGCAATCGGTTTGTTACCACTCCGTTTCAATGCACGATCACTTGTTATCAGGTGGCATGACCGGTGTTGCGTTCTAAATATAAGTAGTCGTGCACGACGTAGTATAAGACAAAAGCTTTCTGTATCAAACGGCCAGCTGCGTGTGTACGTTCACGCATACAAGGCCGATCTGCACTCCAACGATGCGGCGGCGGTCATCTGAGGCAGGCCTGGGCAACTCGTGGCCCGAGTGCCACATTCCCCTTCTTTTTCCACTTCTTACCGACCCCCACCTTATTCCGTTTGCGCGTTGACGGAGCGAGGGGAACTAGCGGAGACGGTCCCGAATATATGGTACGCTAGGTCCCCTCGCTCCGTCAGCGCGCAAACGGAATAAGGTGGGGGTCGGTTAGAAGTGGAAGAAGAAGTGGAATGTGGCACTCGGGCCACGAGTTGCCCAGGCCTGATCTAAGGGATCAAACAGTCCCAAAAAGGCCGACTCGCGTTCGCGACTTTCGAAATATTTGTACGCGCGATCTGTTGATGGGCGGTCTCTAATGAGCCGCGCCAATGACATGATCGCACCAATTCTCCGGTCGAGACACGACGGAGAGACGCGGTCGCGAAGTCGAGCAGTTGCATAGCAAACGAGCAAGCGAGCGTTTAGCGAAGCGAGATAAGAAAAAGTAAAATAGCGATTTACAAAATCAATCATTCCGAGGCGTTGTCGTGATCCAACGTAAGCATACGTTGAGGCGTAATCGCGACCCGGATTGAGAACACATAAAGACGTGAGCGTACGGGCGTAGCAGAAAATCTTGATTTACAATCAGGTCCACGAGGCGACAACACAAAACATTATACTTATATCACAAAACGATAAAACTCGTGTTACATCCCAGCGTAACTTTTTGATTTTTCCTGTCTTATTAACATAATTTCTTAATTACACCCTCTTTTCTTTCCTTTATTCCGGCCTCCGGATGCGAAATATTTGTATCATGGCTTAGGCTCATCGCATCCGGTGCGCTGTTAGAGTATTAGTTGTAAAATCATGATTATTCTATTCTTCCTCCAGGCCGCGTATACGAAATATTCGTATCATGACTTAGGTCCATCGTATACGTGGTACTGTCGAGCAGTAATATGTAGGGGAATTCCCTCACCGTGGAATCATGCTCGTCCCATTATATATATATATATAAGTAGATTTAAGGTAGATGTAAGTATAGATATAAGAGTGCGAACGGGTATGAATGCGGGTACATAGTATGAGTGTGTGTGTGCGGTATGCGTGTGTGTGCATAAGCTAAGAAATCGCGATGAGGTTCCGCGTGATAAATTTTTAGTTTCTCTTTCTCTCCAAAGTAAATTATTATTTTCATGGCAATAAGGCATTGCTCGAATATCAACCTAATTTTGTTCAAGGATACGAAATCAGGAGCGTACGCTGTTAAAATCTTAAATAACTGAGTCAATGCAATTATACCGTATCTGAAATAAAACTTGATAATTAGAAAAGGATAAACGAGTGAGCGAAAGTATCTCACTGAACATCGAGCGAGCATCGTAGCACAATATTGGTATACCGGATCGACCGCTGATCGACCGTTTCCGCGAATAGAGCGAGCCCAGGAGCCGTCTCGCGACGGATTTCTCTGGGCAGTTGGCTGTAAAATCGTCAGGTACGTGGTCGATTGTCCGAGGGTATCTTAGATATCATTCATTTAGAGCCTAATAGTGCATATTCTTCTAGCAGTGTGTTACAAAAAGGACTCAATTATCCTCGTAAAGCCATAGTTATAAATTGTGATTATTATTTTGAGATACAGACTCAGTTTTGTGTCGGACAAATTGTGTCGGACGCGTTAACTTAAGTTTCCTTTCTTTGATTTCATTTACACTATTCTTTTATATATATATAAACCTTGAACAGAACGCGGAAAGGTTGTTCCTCGCTCGCGTGGCGATTAAAGTCGGAATTATCTAACGAAATTAACGGATAGGAGCATTAACTTCCTGATTTGTCGACCCTTGTAACGGGCTATATCCCGGCTCAATTATCACAGAGCATAGGCAAATCAAGGAGGAACAAAGTACTAAAACTCTATTTCGATTCGAAGGTACTATCATCGTTTACACCGAACATTGAGAAATTCCGACCGACCTACGTCGAGAGAGAGAGAGAGAGAGAGATAGAGCGAGAGAGAGAGAGAGAGAGAGAGAGAGAGAGAGACAGAGCGAGCGAGAACGAGGAGAAAGAGCGCGTGCGCAAAGCGCAGTTATACGAACATAGCCGAAGACCAGCGACACGGTAGGAACCTCCAGTCGCGCCATACGATAATTATTAACATCTCATTGTATGATCATGCCCGAGCTCAGGCTATGGAGAGATCCCACGGGCACGGTCGCTTGACCGTGCACGTTCCTCCTGTTTAACTTCTCGATTGTAAAGGCGTAACTGATAATTACCGAGAGCGCATCCGTAAACCTTGTAAAGAGCGCTCGTATTAAGGCGCATAATTTTCGCGCACTAGTACTGAACATTTTCGATACTGCAATAATATCTACTGCAGTAATTCTTTAGTTGTTTATCAGATTCATAATATATTTTTCTTTATATCAATATTTTTCCGATTCAATATATCTATTTCGGTTTCCCCTTATATTATTCTCTTTGATTTCATCTATGTTGTGACGTCACACCTCATCAGCCGTAGTATTGCACAGACCGAAAACATAACCTCACGCGAACGATTGGGGACCTGTACGGGTCTTACGGAGACACACGAATCCTATTAGTCCTGCATATAACTAAACGCGATATCAACTTCTAATTTAACTTCTCCGTTTAGCTTATACTCATAACCTAATAATCCCCCTCTTCCAGGAAGGGATTAGAATCGTTGCAATATTGATCTTTAGTTAGATTACCGTTATTTATTGTAACTAAATAACAAAATTATTCAAGCGTTACGCCCTGTCGCACGACAGACCGCTCGCGGATTTCTCATCGACCGTTCTGACGGATACAAGTCGTGTAAAAGCCTCGCCCGGACGTAACACTCGAAATCACGGAGTGAATGTGAAAGTGTTGATCCCGATCTTCCATGCAACAACCGGATATGTTTCTTACAGGCTTTCCGAGGAATTTTAGGTAAAGTTGCAAAGGACTTAATAGTGGACATTTATGATTACCTAGAATGATCGTTGCATTCTTATAAATGAGAAAAGGAAAGCGAAAAATTAATAGAAAATAAGGTAAAGTAATACAAAAATGTTAAAAAAAGGACAAAGGCATTGTAAAACTGAACTCTTATTGATTTACACGATTAATTTTTGTTATGGTATTCCGAATGTTCCCGTCTTTGTTGGTTATCATGCAGATATAGATACAAATTTGCTATTCGGAAAATTCTTGAAATGTTTGTGTCAAAAATGTATTGTAGACTTGTAGTATTGTGTTACGCCCGAGCGCGGTATTCTAATTAAATGAGACGAGCGGCTGGTCCCGACTAAGACGTAACGCTGAATAATATTTAATGAAATATTAAGAATAAAGATTTATATATATATATATCTAAGTTATAAGCTTGGTGACTTATAACTAGAAGGAGGAGGAAATGCGAATAATTCCGTGACGACTTGTGTTGATGTAGTTAAAAAATACTGAAACATTGTATTGGTGACAATTACATAAATAACTCCCGTTACATAATTAATTATAACGCTCACTGTGCACAGCTCACGGTTAATCAACAACAATGTCGGTTTTAGATTATCAAAGGTCCAGGCTTAACAATTTATTAAGTGTTACGTCCTCGTTTTCGGCACCCTGCGTTCACCGGGTATACCAGGGATCGAGGACAGACGAAAGGAGTGATCGCACCGAAAAGAGGGGGGTTTGATCCGTCAATGGAGTGGCTCACTGACGTATCCAGGAATGTAAGAAGGAGGTGTCCGAATGGCTACGGCTCTGGATGTGTGGGAGTGTGTGCGGTTGTGGATTGCCGATCCCGAAGGTTTTCCCGTAACCGGGAGAGCGGTCGACTGGGGTAGTAAGCGCGGGGTGCAGGAAGCCAGGGAGGGCTTCCGGGCTACCTCGCTGCTAGTCGCCCCTATCAGAGGGCTTGTGTCCGGTGCGGTGCGGGAGCTGCCGCAAGGGAGCCCGGGGGCATCCACGCTCGCTGGTAGCTCGCCGATCGCTGGGGTCCCTGGGTTAGAGGTAGAGGTGGTGGTGTTTGGTGTTGACGTGCAGGAAGGACACGGTCGTGTGAATTAAATAATGTTCAGATGGTGGAAGTGGACTGGATGTTTTATCTCGAAGTACACTTAGCTGGTTTACAGTTGCCGAATTTACATGGATCGTGGCCGAACTTGGTTGGCTGAAGAGCCTGATAACTTAGATTAACGAGTTGCCGAAAGTAAACTGAAGTGACTTGGTGCCCGACTTGAGCGTGACGTTAACTATGGAGCGGAGAATTGTGACTGACTGACTGACTGACTCGTGGCCCATTTAAGTAGTGGGTTTTGCTGAGGGTCGCCAGGTCCTTCGTGGAACTGGCACCCTAGCTTCCGTTTGGAAGTTGGCGTTCTCGGAACTATGTGTTGCCGCCGATCGCTAGTCGATCGTTGGGGTTAGCCTGTGAGCTGATTCGGCGTCAGCATTCTTATGTCTCTACTTACATCGCTATTGTCGTCGTTATGTAATTCCTTCGCGTGGCGCGGATTACGTCCCGGATGGGCGTCAGCGTTACGTGAAGGAATTACGGTGGCGCGGTGCGCCGGCTCTTGTTTCGTTTATGTACGACTTACATCTAATTAAATAGATACGCGGTGCGATGAGCTCGTTGCGAGAATATAGTCGTTAAAAAAAGCGGGTGGAGGACGTAGGACGTAACATAAGATAGTCGGAAATCTAATGGAGAACATTGATACCAGATGTGAATATCTTGAGCGCCTGTAGCTAACTATCCGAGTCTCCGGTTGAGGTGTGTAAACGGTCAGTCCCCCCTCTCCCGCACCGACCCATTCGTGGCTCGGATTGTACGAGCGGTTTGGTTTGTGTTAGTAGGCACAAACTTACATATATATGAGAGTATAGAGTATAAAAATAAATCGAATGAAAGTTATAGGATGAATAGGAGGATAATAGAAGTAAATACTAGTTGTTTAGGATTAAGGTTAATTTAAAGAGGAGGTGCGTCGTCCCTCTCATTTTGTTTGTCGCGTGCATAGCGTCGGATGACGTCGACTGACGTATGGGTGTTGTCACTGGGCGCGTAGAGCCCGAGAGCGGGGGATTGCCGCCTCGGCCTCGTCATTGCGTGAAGAAGCGTGTTATTATAAATTCTGCCGGGGTCCAGCACACATGTGTAATTCAGTTCGTCGTGCGATTGCGCAGTTTGTTGTAATTTTCATAGTAATCATTGTGTACCGTAACAATTGTTACCGTTTGCCGAATGCGGTAGAGTGACTGGGTTAATTGCGGAACAATTATAGTGTTCATTACAAATATAAGTGTTCACTTCGTAAAAGAAGGGGAAGTCGTTTTTTTTTGCCACACCCTCCCATGGGCTGCCCCCAGCTCGAGCCGGTAAGCCGGGAAATTTCCCAATCACTAGTAAAAGCTACGCTAATACGATTGAATCTAAGAGAATTGAGGTTATAATAATTGATATCTAAATTGAAATTAATGAAGACAGGACTTAAAAGATGGTGTTTCCAGAAGACCCGTACAGGTCCCAACCACAGTTGATATGGTCAGCGTATAAATTATTTAACTTATCGGCAACAAAAGGATTATGTAACGGAAATGTGGATAAAAGAAAATGGAATGTAAATGCGAAAAATGAAAGTATATTGAAGAGCAGATAGTTTGTGATGGGATTAGAAGCAAGGATGTTAACAAAGACTCAAAAGTATAATATAGTTATAGAAAATAAATTATAATCTGCTCACCACAGAGGGCGGCAGTTTTGGAATTAACAAGGAAAATATCTAGTATACGATTTTACAATACTGCGATTATCGCTGCGCTCGGTATAAATTTGCCACGTTCTCTCGGAAACGCGGTTCGGGCACGCCGCGCTATTACATGCGTTTCGTTCGTGATTCCGCAGGAATACTCCCTCAATATTTGACTATTACGGAAGAAGATCGAGGCGACAATTTATTTACATGGATCGTAGTGATTCTGGACACCTGGTGTCATTTTGGTGAGTGGGCCCGCAGGCCAGCGACCACCTCCACTCTTTGGTCTACATGACGCTAACACTCTTCAATGATCGAGATCACGCTCAATCAACGGGCAGTAAACTGCTACCAGTCGAGAGGGTTGCTTGGCCCCTCATCTTACTGGTGGAAGCGACGCCTTTCTAAACCTCTCCCATAATTCTGCCACCATGGTAAGGCGAGCTGATTCAGTGCAGCTCCCACACCGGGGAAGAACCCCTCGCCAGCTATGGCTTCACCACTGCCACGACGATTGCAACCCCGGCGAGGCAGAACGAACCGGGGTGCCGTCCCAAATGTTGGGGGACCGGTGGCAGCTAAGGGCAACGCGGGTGGGACGTTCCCACGCGCAACCCTACCACTACCACCGGCGGGCCCCCCAACCCCGTCTACCGATTATCCTCCGGTGGAGTGGACCCACAGCCCAAGCAGCCGATTAAGGGTCCAGAACGAGCCTATGTCGGGTCCGTGGGTACGCTAAGCCCCAAAGGTCACACACCACACAGGCGGGATCCCCCTGCGGGGAGTGATTCTGGACAGATCCTACCGTTCGCTGACTTCGCTCTTTCTACTCGCTGTCATTCTCTCTCTTACGTTCGCTTTCTTTCGCTCTCTTTCTCTTTCGCCGGTGAAAATCGGTGGAAATATGCTTATAGCAATATTTGAGCCATAGGGATCGTAATAACACATTAGTATGGTACAATAATGGTATCGCCTACTCACGCGTGTGATCTAGATGCGAGAAAGGAAGCTATATAACGAAAGCGCAATCGCCGGACGGATACAAATAACGCGGATATTGATTATGAGTAATGCTGTGAATGCTGGTTTAGCGTGAAGCGCTGGCCTGGCGTCAATGAAGAAATTTAATCTAATTTACACTTTGCGCTTTTACACTGTTTGAATAATTAAATGAGAATATTGCTTATCGGAATGAATTAAATGATGATTTGAAAAGCTTTAACGAAGGTATAAATCCTTTGCGATTCACTGAAAGCGATTAACACAAGTTCAGCTCGGAGTAAGAAAATTATAAGAATAATCTTAGAGAACCTTCGGACAGAGAACTACGCACCCCACAACTTTACAGCCAACTGCGACGAGATCCTCATCGCGAGATGGTTCCTGCGCTCGCACGAGACAGTTTTTCATACATCTTTTTACAGAACTGACCAAGTGGCGGTCAATCCTTGTACAAACAGTTCAAGGTAAGACTTTACTTTAGCCCCACCACGCTTTTCGAATGTGCGATACGTCTTTCCACGCAGTGTTGCCCGCTGATCACGAATATCGCAATGTTTTTTGCGTAAATGTCAAACAACGCCAAAAAACAGTAAACAATTTCGAAACCAAAAATCGTTTTTCTAAGATTACTCAGTACTCCGTAGATGTTTTTTAATGCGCGACACGTCATTCGACACGCCTTTTTGCGCCGCTCACGTCTGTCCCATTCGTTTTTTGCAAAAACTTACTAAATCTATTTCTGGGATGGAACATGCAATGAGAACTACCTGTGCATGGAAAGTACATCGGTGACGCACCTTCGGCGAGAAACTAATATATACCACCAAATGTGATACCGCTTTTTACTGTTTTACTGTTTTTTGGCGTTGTTTGGCACTTCCGCCAAAAGACATTGCGATATTCGTGATCAGCGGGCGAAACTGCGCGAAATGTCGTATCACACATTCGAAAAGCGTTTTCGGGCTAAAGTAAAGTTGAGCCGATCCCACACATGTAGACACAAAAAGATTAGTCCAAGAGATTGTCAGAAAAATATATGTTACCGACCAACATCACCTCACTTCACACTCATAAATCATGCGAGATCTCGAATCGATAACTTGTCCACCTATCAGCGATCACCCTAGATCTAATCGATTGCTTTCGAGAACTCACGTGACGAGCCGGTGCGCTTCCGGCGCCCGCCTTTATTCTCACTCACCTCGCAACCATTGTGTCGGTTTCACCTCAACTCTTTTCTATCATTATTGTTACTAGAACGGTGCAACTCAACACGGGTTCACTCAGTGTATAATTAAGTGTTATTTAGCGTGTAAGATAAATAGACTGTTGTGCTTTTTATATCTTCAACCGCCTGAGCTTACTTGACATTCACCGTTCCACTGTCCTCTCGCCTAACATCTACGCGAGCACCTCTCTAATTCAACAGAGATGCACGAGAGGATTTGTCACGCTGGGGTACAGGTATTGATGAGCCGTGTGAGGGAATGGTACTGGTTGTTGAGTGCGCTGAGCGGAAACCGGCCCAACATCTCCAAATGCGTAATATGTAAGAAGCAGACTTCCAAGCGCATACAGTCGGTGACTCCACCCTTGCCTGAGGATCGGGTGAAGGAGGCTGCACTTTTTGAGGTGACGGGCGAAGATCTGGCAGGTCCGGTAATGCTGAGCGGCAGGCAGATGCTACGGATATGTTTATATAAATGCGCGGTATATAGAGACGGGCATTTAGAGCTGCTGTCTTCAGCGTTGGCTAAGGGGCTTTTAGAAGCGTTATGTAGGTTCGTTGCACGTCGTGGGTGGCGGGCTATAGTTTATAGCGAAAACAGTACGAACTTTGTGGGTGGGAAAAATAATGTTTTTCGGCGAATCTTTCGGAAGGCGATCGCCCGGTATAGCACGGCGGAATGAATAGACTGGCGTTTTAACTCTCCGAGGGCGGCGTGGTGGAAGCGGAAGACTAGAGTAGTAAAAGAATTTTTGCGCAAGTTGCTTGGGCATGCCTCCTGGTCTTATGAGGAGATGACCACGGTTTTATGTGATTGCGAAGCAGTTATGAATGCAGGCCCTCTTACTTACGTGTCAAACGACATTGACAGTTTAAGTCCGTTGACGCCCGGTATGTTTCTACAGGAGATTGCGAAAAACGAAATCCAGATTGTGACGCGTTTGATCGCAAGAATTTAAACAAGCGGCTTCGATATAAGCAACGTTTAAGGGACGAGCTAAGATCTCGATTCTGAAATGAGTATTTAGGTTGTTTACAGTTAGGGAGTCGAATAAAGAGAAGAGTGTGTGACATCAAATAAAACAAGTAGTACTCATTCGTAGCGATAATAAAAAGCGGTTTGATTAGCCGTTGGCGCAAGTCGTCGAAGTTATTGTTAACCGGGAGGGGAATGTACGCGTACTACGATAAAAAAAATCATTCGGGGAACTAACGCGGCCAGTGCAGAGAGTATATCAGTTAGAGTCATCGGACGATAGCGGTCTTAATGTGGAGAATATGATGCGCGAAAGACATGGAGAGGAGGACGAGACGGTTACGATAAGTGGACGTGTGTTTAATATGTCAACCGTCACTTTTAGTTCTTTCTATGTTAATACTAGGTTTTGTGTGTATGCGTTTTAGTTGAGTCCAAGGACTCAAGGTGGGACGATGTTAGAAATAAACATTTTTATATCACGCGCCCGGTGAGAGGAGCGGCGCGAAGTGACGCGAAGCGAACCAAAGACAGCGTGGCGGCGACTGTTAGCGGGGTCTAAGTTTAGGCTGTCATTAAGGTTAGTCTGCGCTTGTACGTCGTAGAATACGAGGTATAATAAATTAATCTGCTTCAAAGTGAATCTAATGACGTGTTAATTTTCCAAAGTTATGATCCCGGACAATATCGAACAATTGGCATCACTCTTTTGGCAGGGACGCAGGTACGTTAGACGTATGGGACGAACCACGGTCAAGTGGGACGCGGAGAAGTAGCGTGCTATGGCGGCGACCACTATGCCATACTGTACAGAACCTAAAGTCGGAATCGTTATCGGGTAATCATATATGCTGCCGGTCGGTTTTTTCTATATTGCCGCTACTTACCCCCCGCAGGGGGGTCCCGCCCTTGGTGGTGGGGACCTTTGGGGCTTGGCGTACCCACGGACCTGACATACGCTTGTACTGGACCCTTAATCGGCTGCTGGGCTGTGGGTCCACTCCACCGGAGGATAATCGGTAGACGGGGTTGAGGGCCCGCCGGTGGCAGTGGTAGGGTGGTGTGTGGGAATCCGTCCCACCACCATTGCCCTTAGCTGCCACCGGTCCTCAACAATTGGGACGGCCCCCGGGTTTAACTGCTAGTAATATCTAAGGTTCCGGGGTGTAATCGTCGTGGCAGTTGGTGAAGCAATAGCTTGCAAGGGGTTTTACCCCGGTGTGGGAGATGCACTTAATCAGCTCACCATGGTTGGCAGAACTATGGGAGAGGTTTAGAAAGGCTTCGCTTCCACTAGTAAGATGAGGGGCTAGCAACGCGATAGACTGGGAGCAGTTTACAGCCCGTTGATCGAGCGTGATCTCGATCATTGAATGGGTGCGTGCAGCATATAGACCACATAAGTGTGTCGAGGTGGCTGCCGGCCTTCGGGCCCACCCGCGTAGAGTACAACAGATGCCGCTACTTACTCCCCGCAGGGGGGTCCCGCCCTTGTGATGGGGACCTTTGGGGCTTAGCGTACCCACGGACCCGACATACGCTCGTACTGGACCCCTAATCGGCTGATGGGCTGTGGGTCCACTCGACCGGAGGATAATCGGTAGACGGGGTTGGGGGGCCCGCCGGTGGTAGCGGTAGGGTTGCGCGTGGTAACGTCCCATCCGCGTTGCCCTTAGCTGCCACCGGTCCCCCAACGTTTAGGACGGCACCCCTTTTCGTTCTGCCTCACTAGTGTTGCAATCGTCGTGGCAGTTGGTGAAGCCATAGCTGGCGAGGGGTTCTTCCCCGGTGTGGGAGCTGCACTGAATCAGCTCGCCTTACCATGGTGGCAGAATTATGGGAGAGGTTTAGAAAGGCCTCGCTTCCACCAGTAAGATGAGGGGCCAAGCAAGCCTCTAGACTAGTAGCAATTTACTGCCCGTTGATCGAGCGTGATCTCGATCGTTGAAGAGCGTTGGCGTTATATAGACCGAAGTGTCGTGGTGGTCGCCGGCCTGCGGGCCCGCTCGCATAAAAAGAGACCAGGTGACGCTACTTACTTCCCGCAGGGGGATTGGTGGTGTGTGACCTTTGGGGCTTAGTGTACCCACGGACCCGACATACGCTCGTACCCGCTGCATATCGGTTGCTTGGGCCGTGCAGCCACTCCACCGGAGGATAATCGGTAGACAGGGATGGGACCCGCCAGTGATAGTGGCAGGCCGGCGTGTGGGAACGTCTCACACGCGCCGTCCATAGCTGCCACTGGTCCCCATCGTTTGGGACGGCACCCCCTCTTAGGAGGTCGGGGGGGTTGCAATCGTCGTGGCAGTGGTGACAGCCAAAGTTCGCTAGATAGAGAATCGTTGCCGGTGTGGGAGCTGCACTAAATCAGCTCGCCTTACCATGCTGGCAGTATTATGGGAGAGGTTTAGAAAGGCCTCGCTTCCATCGGTGTTGTGAGGGGCCGGCAACCCTCTAAACCAGTAGCAGTCGCACCTTCGGGGGTCTGCGCGTTGATTGAGCGTATCACGAACCGTTCTCCTGTTTGGGGGAGCCGTATGGTCGTGCCCTAGAGGCGACACCGCACGTAAAATCTCAGGATCAATGTACTTTCTTTAACCCTTTGACTGGTGTAAGCGCCTGAAGGCGCTTAGAAACTTTGCGCTTATGGTACCGTATGTGTCTAAAGGTGCTTTGATAAATTCAATATAGTTTCTCAGAAATGCACATTTAACGAAAAATTTCGCTCTTCTCGGTGTAGGTCACGATCAAATTTCTAAATTACTTCGTATGGTACGGGCATTACGTCTCGACGTTTGCCGTAATCAAAGGGTTAATAGCCTTCCCAAAATTGTATTTTGAGTCACATATTGGAGCAATAAAATCACTTTTCAATTTTCAGTCCTGTCAGAGAAATCTATATTACCGACCAACTTCACCTCACTTCACGCTCATCACTCACGCGAGATCTCGAATCGATAACTTGTCCACCTATCAGAGATCAATACAGATCTTATCGATTACTTTCGAGATCTCACGTGACGAGCCGGTGCGCTTCCGGCGCCCGCCTTTTATTCTCACTCACCTCGCGACTCTCACCTCGCAACCATTGTATCGCGCGGACGTCACCTTTTGTACTACCTCACACGGTTCTCAATTAAGACGGTTTCACTTCATCTCTTTTCTCATTCTCACTTCTCGTACGGTGCAACTCAACAAGGGTTCACTCAGTGTGTGTAAATAGCTGTTATTTAGTGTCTAAATAAATAGTTTATTGTGTTTCTCATAACTTCACCGCCTGCGCTTACTTGCCACTCACCCGTCCACTATCCACTCGCCCAACATCTAAGCGAGCACTTCATATCTCAACATTCTGGTCCTTCGAGCCGGATAGTGGAATCGGTGGCTATCGCGAATAGTGAGTGAGAGTTCGTGCAGTGCAAAGACGGTTACGGTTGCACTTCAAATCGCCAATCAAGATGGCCGACAAGGGAGACGAAGAGTCATGGGCAGCGAGCCACGAGGTGGTTGGGATCGAAGAGCCCCCTCCCACCACACCGGCCATCACAACACCGGCCATCACACCACCTACCATAACAACACCGGCAGTCTCACTCGCTCCGCCGAAAGATGGCACAACGGCGCACTCCTCGCGAAAAACCGGCACTTCAAAACCGCCCGTCACACGGAGCACATCACCGGCAGCACTCCCAACCGAACTCACAATCATGGCCTGCACTCAAATGAGTCGACTGAACGAGATCGAAACCATCATGGAAATAGATCCTAATAATCTCGTCATCTACGATCTGGACGAAGTCGAATTCATGACTCAACACTTGGAACGGACACACCTCAAATTCGCGGAGCAACACACCCATTTCGAACTCAACTGGCCGGCCCGACACCTCTGTCATCCCTATTTTAACGAGGACTCACACGGCAGGGAGGCCAAAGCATACCGGACGGCGCGGCTCCACCTCATAAAACTAAAAAGGGCACTCACGGTGGCATCTCAAACGGAGACACGAGCAACCACGGATACACGAGCAACCACGGACACACTTCACACACGACTCCCGGACATCACCCTGCCCACATTCAAGGGCGATTATAAGGAATGGCCCTCCTTCTCCGATCTCTTCACTCAACTTGTCACCAACAACCCCAAGTTGAGTGACATTGCACGTCTCCACTACCTCCGTGGCTGCTTGGTCGGAGAGCCAGCCTCGGTCGTAGCCAACCTTCCTGTTAGCGCCACCTCATTTCAACCAGCGTGGGAGTTGCTGGAGCGAAGATACCGTAACAGGAGGTTGCTGATCGACTCTCAACTCACCCACCTCATGCAACGGAGCACCAGTCAAGGAACGGCGAAAGGACTCACGGAACTGATCTCACGAACGGCGGAAGCACGGACGGCTCTGCAGTCACTCGAAGTGGCAGATCTCGGTGACTGCATCCTCATTCACCGCCTCACCAGGCAGCTTGATCGGGCGACATATGAACAGTGGGAAACGTCACTGGGGAACTCGACGGAATATCCCACATTTACAAAATTGGAGGACTTCATACGCGCTCGAGCGCGCGCACTCGAAAGGGTTAAAGGCTCCACATCACAACAGCAGCAACAACCACGGCGCACCTCACACACTACGAGCACGTCAACGCCTGCACGTCAACCACGGCAAGAGCCAACGTCATCCAAATATGTGTGTGATTGCTGCAATGAAGAGCACTTCATGGTGCGGTGTGAAAAGTTCCGCAATCTCGGAGTTACTCAACGCCGGGCAATAGTCGTTGCGAAGCGGCTATGTTTTAACTGTTTGGGACGGCACAGTGTGGCTGCCTGTCGCAACGCCATGAGCTGCGCAAATTGCTCTGGCAGGCACCACACTATGCTGCATGATAATGCCTACCACGGAACTACCTCATCCGCCTCCTCAACACGGCCAAACACATCAGCACGTCAATAGGATGTCGGTGCAGTCGTCAAGCAACTCACCTCACCTCAAGAAACGGAGCACGTCACCAGGGAGATCAAGAATCAGCACGTCACAATGAAGAATTCAGTGCACGTCACAGGAACCGACTCATCGCTGCTCGCCACAGCAATAGCCACGGTGCACTCCACGGTATGCAATCAAATCACTCGTCTGTTAATAGATCCTGAATCGGAGCTCTCTTTTATCACGGAGAAACTCATCAAGGACCTCAACGTACCACGTCAACACTCGTCAATCTCCATCCTTGGCATTGGTGGAACAAAATCAGCAGAAACAAGAGGCGTGGTGTCACTCAAGCTGCAGTCAATTTACAGCAAGGAAACTGTTACGGTGAGAGCACACATCTTAAAGAATGTGACATCAATACTGCCATCATTCCAGCCTCTGCGTCACTCATGGCCTCACCTCAAGAACCTGCAGCTGGCAGATCCAGACTTCACCACACCACGCAAAATTGATATAGTTTTGGGAGCAAATTTCTATGGTCACATCATTTTGCCTGACGTCATCAAGGGCGATCCATCAATGCCAATAGCACAACACTCAATATTTGGATGGCTTATTACAGGCCCAGTGTCATCAGCTCCAGCAGTGTCATCTCTTGCTTACCATGTGTCAGTGCAACGTCAAAATTGTGAACTTCAAGATCTCTTAACCAAATTTTGGACTCAAGAGGAGGTTAGGATGGACAACGTCAACAAACTGACACCTGAGGAGCAAAAGTGCGAGGATCACTTCAATTCAACTCACTCTCGTGACACATCTGGACGGTATACTGTGCGTATACCATTAAAATCTCCAACATCACTCCTAGGAACTTCATATTCAACGGCACATCAGTGCCTTCAACGCACTTTAAGGAAATTCTCAAGAGATGACACATACAAACAAATGTACACTTCATTCTTGAGGGAATATGAAACACTTGGACACATGCAACCAGTGGCAGGCAACTCACCACGGATAACTCAACAAGGTAAGCCTGATGTTGGCAGTGTTACTAGTGAGATGACCTTGGCACATGAAGCTTCGGCTTCAGGAGGGTTGAGGGTCTCACACGGTGGCACGTCGACTCAGGTTTCACTTCAACCATATTATTTGCCTCACCACGGAGTCCTACGGCCTGATAGCACCACAACAAAACTACGGGTTGTGTTCAATGGCTCAAGTTCCACATCATCTGGGAAATCTCTAAATGACCTCATGTACACAGGTGCAAATCTACTGCTGGACGTCACGGATGTGCTCACTTGGATCAGACATCACCGTCACATATTCGCAACTGACATCACCAAGATGTACAGGCAGATACGGGTACACAAGGATGATTGGGATCTGCAGCGAATATTGTGGATTGACGAGAACTTCAATGAAACTCCATACCACCTCACCACGGTTACATACGGAACAAAGGCAGCTCCATTTTTGGCGATAAGAACACTCTTGCAGTTGGCTGAAGACGAGGGCCAACACTATCCACTTGCCTTACCATCAATCACGAAGGGAAGATACGTTGACGACATATTCGGGGGTGCGGATTCAGTGCGTCAACTCAAACGGGTTGCTAAACAATTAACGGGATTGTGCAACGCGGGCGGATTTCCTTTGGCGAAGTGGCACTCAACAAGTCACGATCTCCTTAAGGTAACTTCCTCAAATGAAGCATCGACATCAATATCTCTCGACGACTGCGCGACCAAAATACTCGGATTACGGTGGCACCCTCAAACTGACAACTTCACCTTCTTTCCACAACTTCAAGACCATGCGGGAGCACTTACAAAGAGACACGTCCTATCTGAAGTGGCACAGATATTTGATCCACTCGGCTTCATTTCACCAGTTGTAATCAGAGCAAAGATGCTTCTCCAAGAACTCTGGTTGCATAAACTCAACTGGGATGACCCATTACCGGTCAGAATTTCAACACGATGGTTGGCTATCAGAGAAGACTTCAAATGCTTGGCCAAGCTCTCAATACCACGGTGGTTCCACACTTACACGAACTCTACGGTTGAAATTCACGGTTTCTCTGATGCATCTCAACTCGCAATGTCAGCGGTAGTGTACATTGTGACAACTTCACCGTCCACAGGCGCCAAGGCTTCACTCGTCACATCAAAAACTAAAGTAGCTCCAATCAAGACACTCACTATCCCGAGATTAGAACTCTCTGCAGCGCTGCTACTTTCAAAACTCGTGAAGCACATCACAGCCACTCTACAATACAAGATTACGGATACTCATATGTGGACGGATTCACAAGTCACCCTCACATGGATCAAGACTCACCCCTCACGGTGGAAGGATTTCGTACGGAATAGAGTGACACAAATTCAAGAACTCACTCCAACTGGTCATTGGAGACATGTACCGGGAACATCAAACCCAGCTGATTGCGCTTCGCGGGGCGTAACCACAAAGGAACTCGAAAGGCATGCCCTATGGTGGACGGGACCACCATGGATAACACAATCACCAGCCTCATGGCCACCTCAACCGACGGAATTGGGCGACTCATGTGCACTAGAAGCTCGTCCAGGCATTTCACTTACGGCAGCCGCGCCCAAAATCGACTACCATTGGGACCTCATCTACAAATACTCTTCACTTCACAAACTACTTCGACTCACGGCTATTTGTTTCAGAGCACTTTCAAAATTCAAGGGAACTTCAGACTCATCACCAATCACGTCACTTCAATCTGCTGACATGGAAAGAGCTCGGATTTTTTGGATTAAGTCAACTCAAGCGGCATTTTTTTCACATGAGCTGAGGACGCTTAGCTCACATGGAACATTGCCGAAGAATCACCCATTCAACCGCCTTACTGCATTCCTGGATCACCAAGGAGTCGTACGAGTCGGCGGCCGGCTCAACCTGTCAGCACTCAGCCACGACGAAAAACACCCAGTCATTCTACCTCGCCATTCACGACTATCGTCGCTGGTTATAGACGACGCACATCAACGCACTCTCCATGGCGGCACTCAGCTCACTCTGGCAACTGTACGACAATCTTTTTGGATTATTGGAGGCAGGGCGCCAGTAAAGTCCCACATCCTTCGGTGCATGCCCTGTGCACGACAGAGAGGGATACGAGCCCAACAACTTATGGGCCAGCTGCCAGAGTCACGAGTCTCACCATCGCGAGCATTCCACCACACGGGTGTGGACTACGCCGGGCCATACTCCATGAAGACGTGGAAGGGTCGCGGCGCGAAAACTTCAAAGGGGTGGATCTGCATTTTTGTTTGTTTTAGCACTTCAGCAGTCCACCTTGAGACGGTGAGCGACTATTCCACGGAAGGATTCATTGCCGCTTACCGCCGGTTCACGTCACGACGGGGCATCCCACACACGGTCTACTCTGATTGCGGCACCAATTTCATCGGTGCAGACATCAGCCTCCAGAAACTATTCATCCAGAGCACTCGCGAACATCAGGCCATCACTTCAATTCTGTCAAGGGACAGAACTCAATGGAACTTCAATCCACCGGCAGCGCCACACATGGGTGGCAAATGGGAAGCGGTGGTGAAGTCCATGAAGTTTCACCTCCGTCGCACTGTGGGCGACACCTTGCTCACATTTGAAGAGCTCACCACGGTGCTTACTCAAATAGAGGCAGTCTTAAATTCACGACCACTGGAGACACATAGCGACGACCCCGACGACATCTCAGCACTCACACCTGGCCACTTTCTCTCAGGCGGTGCTCTTACAACCCTGCCTGAACCGTCACTCGACGATGTGAAAATCGGTCGGCTCTCTCGATGGCAACTACTTCAACAAAAACTTCAACAATTCTGGAATCAATGGTCGGCTCACTACCTACAACGGCAGCAATCAATCTCCAAGTGGCATCATCCCTCCAATGACATCAAGGTGGGTTCACTCGTGCTCATCACCGATGAGAGACTCCCACCATCCAAATGGCCACTAGCACGGGTCATCACACTCCATCCAGGGAAGGACGGTCTCACCAGGGTAGTGACCATCAAGACGGCAACAACCACTCTCATGCGGCCAATCGCAAAGCTTGCGCCACTCCTACTTCACCAAACGGGGTGATCCAACTTACACCTGGACATCAACTTCAATTACATCAGCGCACTCGCTGATGGCGGGCGGAAATGTCAGAGAAATCTATATTACCGACCAACTTCACCTCACTTCACGCTCATCACTCACGCGAGATCTCGAATCGATAACTTGTCCACCTATCAGAGATCAATACAGATCTAATCGATTACTTTCGAGATCTCACGTGACGAGCCGGTGCGCTTCCGGCGCCCGCCTTTTATTCTCACTCACCTCGCGACTCTCACCTCGCAACCATTGTATCGCGCGGACGTCACCTTTTGTACTACCTCACACGGTTCTCAATTAAGACGGTTTCACTTCATCTCTTTTCTCATTCTCACTTCTCGTACGGTGCAACTCAACAAGGGTTCACTCAGTGTGTGTAAATAGCTGTTATTTAGTGTCTAAATAAATAGTTTATTGTGTTTCTCATAACTTCACCGCCTGCGCTTACTTGCCACTCACCCGTCCACTATGCACTCGCCCAACATCTAAGCGAGCACTTCATATCTCAACAAGTCCATTATTATATATATTTAATTTCTTGCCTTTATTATTGTGTGGATTTGTAATTCTCTTTCTATACTGTAAGCGTATGTAGTGTATCGAAGGAGATCCACCACATACGTACACAGGTGAACGTCGAGACGACGTTTACGCGCGGCGAAAACAGTTGAGCGAGCGCACCCGGAGGATTATCCCTTCCAAGAGGCAAGAAGGAACGAGGCGCGTGAGGAAGAGGAAGTCCGTTAGAAAATTACCGTGGTGAAGAGAAGAGCGAGAAAGCGGAAAAGGCGAACAGGGTGTGTGCGAACCGTGTGATACTACGTGACCACATAAGTGCACGTGCGAATTCCGAAAGAACCGAAGTGCAGAAGCATCAAACCAACTCGGGTGCATACGCAAACCGTCGTGCGTAGTCCCCGCTTCGTGCGGATCGTTAATTCGAAAACACGACCATAAATCCGCGCACGTTTCGTAATATCTAAGAACACCGTACAATACACGTAGCGCATCCTTCTAAGCCTTCTTGGGCAGGCAGCAATTTCCATTGGTAAAATATAAGTAGTATACGGTGTGCTCTGTCCTCATTTCTTACACCCAGGCACGACCCGTGTCTCCCAAACCCGAATAGCTTTACAATACGTACCAATTTTCAAGTAGATCTGCTCAATTGAATAGGTTCAAAAATTTATATGAAGATTGAACCCTGAACAATTAAGAAACACACTAAACTAAATAAAACCGAGATAAAACAAGACTTGCGTTCACTGGAAAATATGAATATACTTTTTTATAATTATGTTATTAATTATATTTTTACTTAATACTACAAGTGATACCTGCTCACCATTCAGTTAGGAAGAGTTTGACGGCACAAAGAACTAAGAGCACACTGCTGAACCTAATTTACAATCGCGTTTAAATTAACAACAGTAAAATTACATATAAATTAGATTAAATAGAATTTCCTTATAGATTCATTTTGACACATTTATTTGCGTGAAAAACCCCATCGTACTTTTCCGTCTTTGTCGTGCTCATTGTCCGTCATGTCCCCGAATTCTAACATGAGGGACCGTGAACAGGTGCTTTTGCAGCATTAAAGTAAAACTTAATAATAATAAAATTATAAGAAAGTATAGTAACAAATCAGCATAAACACGTCGCACCCGCCTCAAATTAACATCCTTTCGGTTGCGCTTTACAACATGGAAACCCCAATTGTTATACGACTCTTTCACTTTCGAGAGTAATTTCTATATATTCACATATAATTTTCCGCGGGTTTGACCCTACTTTTCAGTAAATTAACTTGGTATTTGCAGCGTTAACATTGGTGTGAATTTTAACTGTAGACTACATAAAAAGCATAAAAAAAAATATGACCGTCTTCAACAATGCGCTAAAAGGTCGACGAACTAATTTTCTTCGCAAGTTATGCGTGAACACTCATACAAAAAAGGAATTAAATATACTGTTACGTCCTTCGTTTTTCGACACCCTGCGTACACCGGGCGTACCGGGCATCGGAGGACAGACGAAGTGACCGGTCCGATAAGAGATTTGGTGTGTCAGCGGAGCGGCTCGCTGAGGCTTCCCACGCGCCTTAACACTTTAACGACCGCCCGTCTACGCAGTCAAACGTCGCCAGGGGCCGGCAGTCTTTTTGAAGAATTAATTTTAAAGAACTCACGAAAAAGAAAAACACACACATGATGTGTGAGCGGTCGTTAACGGTTGTTCCGGCTATCACACACATGTTGTGTGAGCGGTCGTTAACGGTTGTTCCGGCTAGCACACACATGTTGTGTGAGCGGTCGTTAACGGTTGTTCCGGCTATCACACATATGTTGTGTGAGCGGTCGTTAAAGTGTTAATATAATGGGTGTCAAGGATTGGACACTATGCCATACGTGTACTCGCGTCCGAATGATTACGGCTCTATGTGTATTTACCTTTTGCAAGGGCCCTTGTTTGGACTCCACCTGCTCGGTTTCCTTCATCTAGCACTTCCATATCTGAGTCTTCGCAAATCTCGGTTATCTCTACCGTGGATGGACTTCCGGTTCTAGAGGCTCGGTGTAGAGCGTGAAATAGTCTTGCCCCGGGGGTAGTTCAAACGGACAAGGCTGTTCTGGGGAAATCCTCATGGGCGGTGTGTGCTGTCCGGGGAGTTGGTCGTTAGCCGGTGAGGGTTTCACCGGTTGCCCGCTGCTTGTTGAGACGCCTGGAACCTGCGCAAGTGTGCGGCTTCGCGGCGTGCTCGGTTTTTAACTCCTGCACCGGGGGCCTTCCTATAGTCTTTACGTCGCTCCCGACGTCGACGTCCTAGGTAACGGAGTATTCTCTGATTATGAATTTGAATGGAAGACGGTTATGATCCGCGGGGTAGTTACTGACCTTGAGGCCGAACCATTGTGCGCCGGAGGCAGGCGGATGGCTGCGGTCACAGCGAAGGAATGCTGGTGGTCGCCGGAACAGAAGTTCTATGATGACAGCGAGTGAATCGCCCTAGAGGTCACCGGAACTCGGCGGTTCTACGATGACAGCGAGGTACCGCTCGCTAGGTGACCTAGGCACAAGCTCTACGGCGACAGCAAAGAATGCTCGGGTGACGCGCCCCGTGGTTTCAGTAACCCAAGCCACTGCGGGGCGGAGGGGGCGTGTAGCAACCCACTGGATTATATTCAGAGAACACCCGGGTAGCCACGGGTTTGTACGCGGGTCTCGCCACGCCAGGGAATACGTGCCGCGAAAGATGGGTGGGGCCCGAACTCGAGAGGATAGTATGGGTGCTAAGATAGGTGGTTCGCGAGATTGTTTACCGGAGGTTTATTAAATGCTCGAAATTCACAATTTTATAGACACTGGATGGTTCTGCTTAATTGTCGCGAGAGATGGGTCGAAGGTCGGGACTGACACAGTGTCTCGAACCGCACGGGTTACAAAATTGGTATTTAGATTATACAGGTTGGTTAATTATTCAAACCTGGCTTCGCTCGATGATGGGCTGGAGTGGTGTCACTGCTTCTATTGTGTTAACTGTTTTACTATGCTCGACTTGATTTGCATGGAAGTTGAATGAATATATGGAACTCTAACCGTGTGGTGGCACTTTCGTGTCTAGAATTCGAATTGTCGTACCGAAGAAAATGAGTCAAGTGTTACACTCTGCACCAGAACTCGGACTGACTTGAACTAACGAAGAAGAGACCCCTTTTTCCGCTGCTATTGCCCTATATAGCCGGCACGCTCCGCTGAGCTGCGTTTGCTGCTGACACAGCGTCAGCATTCTTTTCTTGGCCCAGCGCGACAGGTGCTGTTACGAGCCTCGGCCTGACGTGGCGAGGAATTGTCGTCAGTGCCGGTAGGAAAGAAATCGTATGAGAGGAGTGAGCACGCGAGACGCAGGCCTTAACGGATTTTGCACCGCGGCACCCTGCGCTCTTGATACCCTTAGTGATACCTTTTAATAAAGGGGGAATGAGGGGGTTCGGACTACCTTCTTCGAGCCTCGGCCGGTATTTCACGGCTGCACCTCTCAAAAAGTATGGGGGTGAGGGCGATTACTCAGGCCTTAACTGATTTTGCACAGCGGCACCCTGAGCTCTCTGTCTCGACGTGAATACCTGCAAGGCCTTAACTGGTATTTCACAGCGGCACCCCTGCAGATTTGAGGTTCTAAGGATATTGTGATTCCTTTTGGCTCGCTGATTCTCCCGAGCGGTAAGGAGAATCTAGTTCGTGAAATTCGAGTGTCTAGGCAAACAAATAACGAGATGTCTCAGGAATATGGAAAACAATTAAATGAACTATATTGAGAAAAATAAATACAATCAAAGCAGTAAAATATAATAAACACAACGATAATTCAACAACTAATGGCAATAACGCTAATAAAATACGACGCGAATAAATATACAAAATACGAATTATGACTAGAAACGTAAAGTCTTTGGATTTCAAGGAAGTGTTATATGAGAACTAAAACTACACACTTTTCGTGTCGCAGAACGACTAAGATTAACACTGCTCGGAATACGCACAAGTTATTCCTTGCCAAACACGGTAAGCGAAAGATACTTTTTCGGAAACCGGACTCTGATTTTAAGACTAGAACACGCGGAACACGCACAGGTTGTTCCTTGTAAATGAGAACAGATTGCGAAAAAGACACTCTGGTGATCTTGGAATCACTCTTTCACTGAATATAATACGCTCGGGAATTTCGTACGCAGACCCTTGCACGGTCTTTTTCTGTAGCAATCTGGACACGCGAGGCTTGGAGGAGCGCTCTTTTATACATTAAGATCTTAAGCAAGGGGTACTGAGATGTGAAGAAGTAGACTACCGCGTTGGGGCGCGAATTCGGGGAAGAACACGTTCCCAACCGTTGCTATGCACGCGCAGTGCACGTGATCGCGAGTGGCCACCGCGCTTTGTTAGAGTCCCTACGTCACAAGAGCGAGCGCGTCGCGGGATAGGGCGCGTCACTGCATCGGGCGCGTCACTAGTTTAGGCGACGTGTGCTGACGTCACAGCAGGCACGCAGGCAGGCACGACGTCGCGGGCTGCTGCGCTGGTCGGCACCGCTCGGCGGCGCTCGGCGACGCTCGGCGGGGCTCTACGGCGCGGCACCTCACAGTGCCTTTCCCAAGACTCGGCTATACGTGTCCTATGTTTCGAGACTTTTGCTACTGCATGTTGGATGCATGTCCGGTCGGAGCGCGCGAGTGTTTGGCAGCGGAGTGCCCCTCACGCTCCGTTCGTTTACTATCGGCGTCGTCTCAGTTATCGGCAGGGTGTAGGTTACCTTGCTTGTCGCACGTGATATGCCTTATCGCTGATGGGGTTCCGTGAAAACCGAAGTACATTCCTAAAGTTAGTTTATAATAAATCTTAGGAGCTATTAAACGAACAGCAGGTCGCCGCGAGAACAATTAACTGGTTAATTCTTTAATAATTAGAAAAGGAAAAAATTCGCAGGCGAGTTGAGGACGCAGGACCTACCACACGAATATTTTAAATAATTCTTTTTCGGAACAAACTTAATTCTGGAGGTAAATTCCCCGACGCTCCATGCGACGCTGGGAAGCCACCGGGTTAGAACATCCTTCCAGGTATGCGAACCCTTTTGGGGGCAGTCAAACCTCCATTCACGTAAAATCAAATTTGGCGGGAGCCTTAAGCACTAACCACAATCCCAGGCTGGTAACCACCCCAATACTTTCAAAAAGGTATCTTTATTCTTTCTTGCTTAAACAAATTCAAAAAGTTTTACATTTTTCTGATAAAGCCTTGAATATATCGATATATTTTTTTTCTAAAACTGATAGTTCAATGATATTCATACTCTAATTGCCAATACGGTGTACGATGGAAACCAAAAAATAAATAATCACAACCAAGTGTGGGACCGATTACCGCCTCCTCTACACTTGGCCGCCAGGCATTTCCTCAAAAATGGGACAATCCTGGATTAAAATTACGTTTCGTCCTGGATCCACTCGACAGGACTCATCAGTAGGGCTGATGTCGAGTGGAACCTGCCCTAGACGTGCCATTGGTAACAGTGGCTAAGGTGATTACGGTCTCGGAATATGTCCATTAACTCGCGAACAATGTTTACGAGAAATGTACAATTCCTATACGCCATCTATTGGGGAATATGATAGTTCAATGTTGTGAAATTATACTGCTGGAAACATAGAAGAAAATTCGTAAAAATCAGGCAGCTGCACCGCATCTGTGTGCGGAGCGCGAGACGAGTATACCAAAGTTCACGCGATCACTTTCTCTATCCCTTCATCACAATTGTTTCTGTACAATACCTTTGTGTGATACGATTTTTACAAGAAAAAGGTGTTCTATGTGCGCCTCGAGTAGCAGACTGAGCGTTTAATAACTGCGGGTATAGTGAAACTATCACGACATTTTAGTTTCCCAGTAGTACAAATCGTAAAAACACCGTGATCTTTAAACGCGTTTTTCTCGGAAATATGTTTTCAAAAATGGTGTGCAGGATGAATTAAGAACGAATCAGCCAAATCGCTTTTTCCAAAGCTTGTTCGATCCCTAATAGTTTTCTTCTGTACTTAATCTCAAATTCAGATTTTTACTTCCTGTTATTGCATTTTTAATGACAGAGGAACATTAATTTTTCCTGTAAATAATAGAACTTTACGTTCTGTTGCTATCATTTTTCTAATATTCCATAGTGTTGAGTAAAAGTCTAGAATGAATATAACTCTGCCGGTATAAGATGTTGTATCTAGTGACAGTCGTGGGGAAATATGTGCACTGGGTGAGTGCGATGATGTATCGAAGCAGGAATAATAACGGGAGGTATGATTGTGTGCAACCGGGTGAATCTGAATGAGCTGCAACTAATATAGAGTGCTAAAAAATAGTAAGGTTAGGTCGCACACATTGAACTCTCCACTTGAATCTGAGTGAATTGACGAATTGTAACGAGTACCTGGGTGATCTGGACTATGCTTCTGCTGAAGAAGTGAGCTGCTACTGATGAAAGAGCGCTGTGGTTGCCGGTGAACTACCGCCACGTGGCACTCAAATGATTTGCTCTATTTGTCGGAGTATCGCAGTTGCGAAAACGGCGATGAATAATGATCTGATGTAGTAGGTGTGTCTGCTGTGCGTGGGCACGATCTGCTCGTTGGTTTGATGGATGAATAACACGAAAATGAACTGCAAGTTCCTTAAACACGTGTACTTGCCGTCAAGACGTTGAACAGAACGGCCGCCGAAGCGGCATGCCCGCAGCGAGACGATGCGAACGGATGTGACGTGTCACCACGTGATCTCGTTCGTGATTCTGAGTGGCCGCGCTGTTGAACACTAGTTAGCGGCTCGAGACCGCTGATTGGTGCAATGATCGGCAGCGAGCGTGCGGCCGCGCGCCTGAGAATTGCAAATCTATCGACTGTCATAGATTTATCGCACATATGTGATTCGCTCTGAGGTGACGCGCGGACGTGGATGCGGCCCGCCGTTTGATTGGCGCAATATTGAACACATAGCCTTATCTTTCAAGGGAGCCTTGCTTTTTTCTATTCGTTGACTCTCTTAGGTGCTATCTTGTACACCGTAAAAGGCTGCTTCCCGGTCATGCTATGACAATGTTGCGGGCTGTTTTAATTGTGCGAAACACAGTGTTTGAGAATCGCATGATTCTCGGTGGGAAATGAGTGGGAAGGAATAGAAGTTCGGGGGGGGGGGGGGGGGGGGATGAAGTAAGTAGATCCTTATCGGTGAAAGGTTATGTGTCCACGTGGCCGACAATGTCCGTATAAATAGAGTCTTTATTGTAAAATACTGGTCGTGGGTGCTCTACGGAGTGAGCGTAACCAATAATAGTGAGCGAGATAGTCAATTACATTAATCGTATGCGCCTACAATGATTTATGCTTGTTACGGGTACACGTGCTACTTCGCGCTGCGTGTAGAGCCTGATCCGTGGATGATAACGTACAGTGAGTGGTCAAAAGTGAATTTGATATGGTGTTGAATGTGTGTGAACGTGTCCGTGATTATGTGTCGATGCACAGATGACAGCAATGTGTGTACTAGTGAAAAACAGTGATAAGCGAAAATGCAGTATGTTCTCGATAAATACTGAGACGATAATGCCTGAAAAACGGCGGGAAGGCGGCCCGCGTGCCCCGCGCGTTAAACGTGCGCTCGCACGGAAACCGCGTATGACTCAGCCCTCGGGCCGCATTGAGAACGCCGCGACGACGATTGGATTGCAGCGCGGCATTGCCAAACACACACATAGTGAGAATAATCGCTGTGGAGAGTGATGGGCAGAGATACTTGCGCCACACACGAATAATATTCACAGTATAAAACGTCATAGCTTATTATGACAATTATACAGTCAATTACAATTTATACAGTCAAATATAGTCCTAAGACGTACCGAACACAAATTATGATTATGAGATAGATAGATAGATAGATATTTATTTAGCTCCAGTAGCTACATTTGAGGTTTACTACCATCACGGTAGTAATATACATATATTGTCTTAACACTATAGCCCGATTATTACATATATAAAATAAATAAATTATATAATTGCCCTCACTGCTTTCTCTCTCCACCTTTTATGTGTGGTACTAGCAGTCTTTTAAAATCATTCAATTTTCCTTGGTTTCTTATTTCCTTTGGTAACCCGTTAAACAGTTTAAAACCATCATGGAGTAACATTTTTTGCTCTTTGCTAGTCTTACACTTACTTATATAAATATTACCTTTTTGTCTAGTTTGCACTGCCCCTTCGTGCTGCATTAATTCTATCTTATTTGCTAAGTAATTTGGGCACAGCCCATTTACCATTTTATACACTAGTATACATACATTATATTCCATTCTTTCCCTTATTGACATAAAATGTAATGCCTCGAGCATGTCCTTTATTTTTGTTCTTTTATTGCACCGCAGTATGATCCTCATTCCCTGATTTTGCAACTTTTGTAAATATTGTAAATTCGTTACTCCTACCCCCAATAAAATTGTCATGCAATATTCAAATAGCGGAGCAATAATTGTTTTATATACTACACATCTCATATAAGGTGTCAGGTCAACACTGACCCTACGTAACACTCCTAATTTTGCTCCTTTTTGTTTTCCTAAATAATTTACATGCGCCGAGAAATTTAGGTTTTTATCTAACACAACTCCTAAATATTTTATTTCACTTACTACTTCTAATACTTCATTCTTTAATTTTATTTTTAGGTTGCTATCAGGTACTTTCTTTCTCGTTTCTCTTATTAACATTACTTTGGTTTTGCTTACATTTAGCTGCAGCCTATTTACATCTAGCCACCTTTCAAGTTTCTTCATTTGCTCATTAAGTTTCTGATTTATTTCTTCACTAGAGTGTCCTGATGCATAAATTAAGGTATCGTCTGCAAATAGACTGACTACACATTTATCACTTATAATCTCTGTTATATTTTGAAAAGTAAGAATAATAGAGGTCCTAATACTGATCCCTGGGGGATGTTACGGCCCGGCGTTATATTTTAAAATTTTTGTGCCCTCGTATGACGCTTGCGCAAGCATTGAGAAATCTAGCCCATACGAGTGGACCTTTTTGGTAATAATGTTAATAGTTTTCCGTCTCCGGGCCGTAGCAGACCGACGAGCCTTGGGATCACCAGCGCCCTAGTGCGCACGTATGTGTGTGTGAGCGTGACAAGGACGCACTAGGTTAAGTGAGCGTAAAAGACTCGTAAATTTATAAGAAACCTGCGTACATGGATATTATAGTTTTGTTCACATTTTAAGTTCATTTTCTTTGTAAATAGTTACTGACGACAAATGCGCATTTTCAGTTCTGTTAGTTCGTCGATAGAATGGTAGTCGTTGTCGAGAACTGGTTGATAGTTATGCCGCGGGTGTGGTTGTACGAATAGTCGCGAATGAGATAACGTGATTAGAGGAAGGTAAAGATGCGAGCAGCGCATAGAAAGATTACGATAATATAGATGTCTAGAAGAAAGATGCGAGCAAGCGCGGAAGGAATACCAGAAGCCTGCAAGCAAGCGCAGAAGGGATACCAGAAGCCTGCGAGCAAGCGCAGAAGGAATACCAGGAGCATGCGAGCGAGCGCAAAAGGAATAGCACAAGCCTGCGAGCTAGCGCAAAAGAAACGTAGAAAGAGAACTCTAGAAGAAAGGATGCGAGCAAGCGCATAAGGAAGACCAGAAGCGTGCGAGCAAGCGCACAGAGGTAGCAGAGAAAGAAACGAGCAAGCGCAAGAGAAACGTAGAACGAGAACTCTAGAAGAAAGGATGCGAGCAAGCGCATAAGGAAGCGCTGCGAGCAAGCGCACAGAGGTAGCAGAGAAAGAAGCGAGGAAGCGCAAGACAGAACGTAGAACGAAAGCAACACTTTATCCAACACGTAGACATTTTTATCCGTACTATCCGTACTCTCAAGACACATGTGGACTGACTGCCAAGCGCGCAGTCGGTCCTCGAGAGCGAGCTCACGTGACAGAAACCCGAGCGGTGGGAGGCGCGTCCGGCCAATCACCGGTATGGGCCTCATCACGAGGTGCACGCGTCTCCCAACCGCCGACAAGGGGAGGTAGAGACAAAGACGGCGCGAAACAAAGGGGTGAGCGACTGCATGTGCCGAATGTGGCAAAGAAGACCCTATATGGTCAGCAAAACAAGTTATAAATAGATATCCTAAATTCTGCAGCGCAACGCAAGTATATACTAGAATCTTCGGAAAGCTATATACAGGACTCTAAGGAAGGCTAAGTACGCAACAGTTCAATCACATATATATACTCTTAGCACTTATCGCTTCTCGTAATTGTTGAACGACAATCTCCCATGAAACCGGCTTTTACTCTTTACTCTTTTCTCAGTTCGCATAAAGTTCTTCTTTGTTTCAAATTATTATTAAACACCCGAGTGGCAAGTGGCGCACGAACATCGAATGCCGGGATGACAACCGCTGCGTAGCAAGAATTCGACAATAACAAAACTGCGAGCAGCTGACCCAACCGTTGAGGGAGGGGATGCGGAAGACGTCCTTCTCGCGCGCAGCTACCGGCTCGCGACGCGAAATTCGGGGCAGTTGGCTGTAAAATCGCGAGGTGCGTAGACTCCTGCCCGGGGGTTATTGTATTATAGTATATTTGAACTTAATCGTGCATATCTTTACAGTATCACGAAGGACTCACTACACCCCGTTAAAAATTAGTGTTTTAGTTGAGCAAAGGACTCATTATGATAAAGTCTAATCAAGTTATTTGCGTTATAGAGATAAGAGCGTATCGTAATATTTTCTCCACCACGTGGCCGGCGCTTCACGCCGAGCCTCGAGCGTTCATTTAATTTAATTTCATTTATTTTCTATAGTTTTCCTTAGTTTCTTTAGTTCTGTTTGTCTTTCTTTAGTTTACTTTGAATAAGATTGTCGCGAACTGAAATAAGAACGAAATCGGCTGTAGCTTGTTGAGTCCTGTTAACGATCAAGTAGCTGCTCCCCGGAGACGCTCGTTGAGCGTTAGGCAAATGTATTAACTATCGTTACACATTCTGTATTTCGATCCGAAGGTACTCATCGAGCAAAGAAAGCGAGAGAGAAAGAGCGAGAAACAGCGTGCGAGAGAAGCAAATTGTAAAGGAGCGAGGAGTGCGAAGAGCGAGAAAGCGAGAAAGAGAGCGAGTGGTAGAGCGTGTGAGCAGCGTTTACGGTAAGAACTTTCCAGCATCTTTCTATGCGATGTGTTGAATCTACCGACCTCAAATACGTATTGGCGCAAGCTTTGAATATCTACGGCGTAAAAGGTTAGAACTAAAATCCGTTCGAATAATACCGGTTTATCAATGTCGCGAGGAACCCGTAAAATATTGTAACTGCGCAAACGTCGCCCGCGTGACGAGTAAGCGGCGTCGTACACTCGGCTTTACTTTGTAATTAGATCAATTCCACAACTCATTATATAATCTCACAAAATGTAAGAGAGCAACATTATTCTTTCAATATAGATTCAGTCTAGCATAACTAAACTTAATTGCTTCATTAACTATTAACAACCTGATTCGAACTAACACCTGACCAGAGAGAGAGAGAGAGAGAGAGAGAGAGAGAGAGAGAGACAGAGAAAGAAACCCAATAAAACCTGTACGGGTTTACGAAGCCACGAATCCTATAAGTCCTGCCGATATCTACCAGCCTGTAGTTTTACATAAAGGGGGGAAATTAGATATCTCAAACGTAGATACGAATAACATCCGTATTATAAGTATCGGTCATATCCAGCGTTACACCGGGTAAGGAGAGGCCGCTCGCCATTTCGTTAAAGCAATAACTCTTAACCTAAACTATACCCGGACGTAACAGGGACACCTAATTCGACCTCTATGGGGTCTGATAAATTTCCATTAAATTTTACTCTTTGGGTTCTGTTTTCCAAGTAACTCTTAAACCATTCTAATACAGTTCCTTGTATTCCATACCATTGTAACTTTTTTATTAATATGCATCTATCCACTACCTCGAATGCCCTTTTCAGGTCCAGGAATACCACCCCTATCCTTTTTCCTTCACTTACAGATTTTTTCCAATTTGATATTACCCATTGCAGCGCTGTTTCACAGGAATGTTTCGCTCTGAAGCCAGATTGGCACTCTGTAATCAGGTTGTTGTTTTCAAGGTACTCCACTGGTCTTGCACGATTTTCTCTAGTATCTTTTCGTATGCCGGCAGTTTGTTTTGTTACGTCCCAAGGTGAGTCTTGGAAGAACCGCGATAAGGTGGTGGACTCCACGATTCTACTCGGTTGTGAGACGAACAGTCGTACGAATCTGACCTGGATCAGAGTCCGCGCGAGATGTCTGTTTGTAGTCAACCGCGATCCGCGACTTGTCTGGGACCAGACACGGTCAAAGGACTGGGTGAGAGGTGGGTGGATTTCGGGATTGGTTGGTGGTTTAACGAGCATTACCCTTCACCTTAGCCCCCAGAGGTTACGAATATTATTTGGAGTGAGTACTTACTCTTGCGGTGGTTGTTGGTTGATACACACTTTCGGAAAGATCGGATTGAAGTAGTGTTCAATGACGAGAATGATTCACTGATTTATTCGGAAGTATGATTTGTAGAAGATTTGTACAGGAATTTACTCGGAAATTGAGCTGAGTATTCAATCAGTTAAATCAAGGCGATGGTACACACAGAGTCGAGGCCTTTAAAGTTTTAAGGAACTCAAAGAAGTGACGAGAGGTTTTGAAAATCTCAACGAGGTAAACGCGGTTTCCGTTCGGTTCATCCCTTCTCCAATACTTCCCTGTTGGTCATTCGCTAATGAACTTTTTGGGGGCATTGGGGGAGGTCTAGTTCTTAAGATTCTACGAATGAGGTGACCTTTGAGTTTCCTCTCCCAGTCATCCCCGCCCTTGCGTTTTCCGCGGACGCAGGGTGAGTGGGAGGGTAAGTGAAAGTACGGGTTATGTGATCTCTTCCAAATGTTTGGTTCAAGTGGGTTTTTTATATCTACCGGGATTTATCGCGTCGCGACCTAACGGACAGTCGCCCTTTGTTCACCTCGCTCGTAAAATGTTCTACGACTTAACTTATTGCCTTCCCCGAGTGGGTGGCACGTTCTGGGAAAGGGTCTGCTTAATCTCTTGCAACGGGTTCCATCAGGGAAATAATCGAAGTCTCTATTAATTAATACTATCTCAAGCGGTGACGTCGCGAGACGTAACAGTTTATTGGTCTAAATTCCTCTACTTTGATCGTTCCCTGCACTTTTGGTACTGGAATCACGATCGCTTCATTCCATTCACTAGGGAATATCCCTTCCTCCAACGACCTGTTTAGCATGTAACATAATTTTTCGCCCGCCTCTATTTCTACTATCTTCATTATTTGTACATTTATACCTTCCTCAGTACCGCTCTTATTTGCTAACTTCTGGACTATTTTATGTAATTGTTGATGTTCAATTTTTCTAAATGATTCTAATACACTTTCCGCACGTTTCCCTTCACCAACTGTGTGCACTCTGAGGTTGTTCTCCAGAAGTGCCTTAATACTATCTACAAAGTATCTATTAAATACATCTGGCATTTTCTCACTATCGCTGACTACTTTATCTCCATACTGAATTTCTTTATATTTGTTATCTCTATCTGTACATCCTTTCAGCAATTCCTTTAACGATCCCCACATTCTTTTCGGATCGTTTTTACTTAAATCTAATCTTAGCTCTAAGTAGTCTCTCTTGGCTTTCCTACACATATCAACACCATTGTTTCTCAGTCGACAGAACAGCTGCCATTCGCTGTTACTCTTACTTTCCCGTACTACCTTATACGCCTCATCTCTTAGCCTCATAACCTGTCTTATTTCCTGAGAGAACCATTGTTTTCCCTGCCACTTTAGTTGTACTTTTATTTAATTTTTTTGGCGCAACTACATCGAGACATTTAACAATTGTGTTTACCGTTAGGTTGGCCATTATATTGACGTCATTCTCTTCAAATGTAAGATTTCTATGAATCAATCTCTTAAATTTGTCCCCGTCCATTCGATTATAGTCTCTAATTAGGATTTTGTTTCCTACATTTTTTATCACACCCTTCACATTCTAGTACATTATCACTGCAGAATGATCCGTTATTTTAGGTTCATGGTGTACTTCAACTTCCGCTTCCAGGTTTGTGAAAATCAAATCGATTATTGTCTCAGAAGCGTTGACTATACCCGTGGGTTCCTTAACCAACTGTTTCAGTCCTACAGAGTTCATGACCCTACTTAGCCTATTTTGACAATAGTTAATTACCTTCATATCTATATTAAAATCTCCCATTATGATTATATCACCATTCAACATATTATTGTCCCCTTCTTCCTCGAGAAAATCGATAAAACTAGCATCACTACTATTAGGCGAGTGGTACACCAGCATTAATACACCTTTATAGGTTCTATCAATGATTCTCACTGTTATCGACCACCAATTTCTTTCTCTACTGTTCACCGCCATTTTTTCATATTTGATTTTATTGTCAATATATAGCAGTACACCTCCTGTTCTATTCGATTCTGAATCCCCTCTTATACACTAATATTCACTAATATGTAACTCATGGTCCTCCACCGAATGTGTCACATGAGTTTCGGTGAATCCTACTACACTAGGTCTATGCTTCTCTAGCAGCACATTTACAATTTCATCTTTATGTCTAATGAATCCCTGACTGTTTAGGCAAATTATCCTATTTTTAGCCCTATTTGGTTTCTCTTTTTGCTGTAAACTATTATTTATTATACTTTTCTGTTTTTCCAGCTCTCTAATGTAACATGGACAATTAGTATGGAATGCCCCGTGGTTCGCGTTTATGTTTTTTAATTTAAACACTTTAATTTTTTCCTCACAGTGCGCACACTTCCTAATTTCATTTTCACACTCTAGGGTTTTATGTTTCCCCGCACATTTGCCGCATGCTTCTTCTTTCGTACAATCTTTTGCAAAGTGATAGTATCCGCAACATTTGAAACATCTAAGTATTCCTATATACTCTTCTTCTTTGCATATTGCCCATCCTATTTTCACTTTTCCTTCTTCAAGCATTAGTTTGCGGGTCTGAGCATTCACTTCTGTAATGATCGTCATCTGCTGAAATCTATTATTTTTTGAGCGGTGGACAATCTTTCCCTGTAGTTTCTCCTTATTGAATCCATTTTGTTCCGCTATTTTTTCCCAACACTCCTGTTCGTTTTTGCAGTCTTCTGGTTCTACTCCTAAAACATTTATCTTCAACTTTTTCTTTCTTGGAGCTTGTATTGTATATTTTTCGCCTAGATCCTTATTTACCTTGTCCTTAAATTTTTCGGCTTAGGTTTTATTCTCACACCCAACCACTACTGCGCCATTTGCAACTTTCTTCATTTTTGTTATTCCTACTCCTAGCTTCGCTACATCAATTTTGCTTTTTATATCCCTTTTCGTAGTTTCGCTTGTAGTAGCCTCTTCATCCCTTGGTTTGATGATTATTACCGATTCTCGCTTCTTCATGGCAACTTCGCTGTAGCTTTTCTTCTTTCCATCTTCCTCCAATTTTTCGAGCAGTGCTATTTCCGCTATGTTTTCCTGTATTTCTTTCCTGATAATTTTCGTTACCATTTTTGCAAGTTCTTCCTGTTTCCAAGCTTGTATCTCTTGTCGCACTCTATCCATTTCTTCATCTATAGCTTCAGTTATTATGCTTTTTATAAATTCCTTTCCTATCATCTCCCCCTTCATGTCCCTTACAAGACTGTATATGGCTTCAATTTTGGCATCCATTGTCCTTCTTTCCGCAATTGATAATTTACGTTCCCTTAGTTCACTGCTTGATTTCCCGCTTTCCGCTGTATTTTTTACTGTAACCCCTTCCGTCTTTCCTGAACAAGGTACCAGTTCGTTTTCTGTATTGTAGACCTTGTGGAGCTTATGACAGGCAGGATGGAATACCTTGTCACACGGTATGCACTTAATACCTTGCGTTCGGATTTCTTTCCTACATTGCCTGTACGTCACAGGTGTCGCGCTAATTAGTCTTAGCTCATCCATTCCTTACGCCTCATTAGGTATTAAAAACCTCTTCCTTATCGGCGCTGTTTTGATGGTCTCACGTTCGTGTCGCTACTCTGATTTCGCCTGCCCGGTACACGTCAGCATACCTTGCCACACCACACCTATCTTCCCAACTTCGTATTTCCTATTTTTCTGCCTGAATCCTAGCTTCCTCAGAGTAGATAAACACTTTTCCACATTCCTCTATCCGTAAATTCATACGGTGCCCATTTATTCGTATCACTGAACTGTTTTTCCCACTTAATTCGGTACGTAATTACGGAGCACTAATTAACACGTCTCACACCGGGCACCTTGAGGTTTAAAAAAAAAGACGATTTTTTTTTTTTTGCATTGTTTTATTACTTGTACTTTCAAGAAGAACTTGCTATGTTAAGCATGTTAATATTCCAAAAATTACCAGAGTTATAGCAACTTGAACTGAGCACGGCAGAGAGTCGTAGAGAGCGTCTGTCCGCTCAGATAGGCATATCCGTTTGTAACCGTTATTGAAAGTCTGTTATAATGAAGCCAAATGATTTCGGAATGGATCTTTACGCGTCTATAGAAGGACTAGGAATGTATGGACCAGGAATCGCAGATTAAAGGTAACATACAAAAATTCTGGATCTTAACATGCTGACGCGGTACTTTTTCTTCTTTTGCGTTTTACTCGAAACGAGTTTTCTCAAACTGGTGGACACGATATCTCGAAAACTGCTATACCGATTTTATTCAAATTTACACTATATCTTCTCTACGCTAATATATATCAAGTAGCATAGCCGTTTTTTGATCGGATGCCTCATAAATTTGTTATTAATGTTTTAGTGTCCAATTTTTAGCGAAAAAATCAATATTTTGATACAAACGGCGGTCAATTCCACAAAAATGTTTAAAAAAAGTTTCCCCTATGCTACTTCATAGCTATTACGTTTGTTTACATGAAAATTGCTGACTTTTTTAATCCGGAAGAATTTTGACCATGCTACAATGTCCACCGTCGGCGAGGATCACAGCGAAGGCGTTTTGCCGATCACCTTATATCTCCGCCATTTGTAAATATTTTTTAGTCATTTTTATATGATATATTCATTGATGTATATTGTAAATAGTGATAATAAAATCCAATTTGTATAGTTAATAGTTGCGTCCAAAAAATTGTCTCATTTTATGCCACTTTTTCCAAGTGCCAAGGTGGTGTAACCCCTTAAAAATCACGGTTTGTGGGGAGCTTTTCTCAACAAATCATGTATCGCGTGTTCTATAACCAGATTAGCCACTACCGCTGAGATAGGGGAGCCCATTGCAGAGCCAATGATTTGTTTATGTCTCATATTTTTAAAACTCAAATTAGTGGACGTTACACATAGATTGCCCCCTTTCCAGAAACTATTAAGAGGGATGATTGTGTAATTTCTGATTTTCGACCAGCGTCTTTTTATGTACTTTAATACCAGGTCATTGCTAATGTTGGTATATAAGGAAAGCACATCAAATGAAACTAGTTTATGTCCAGCCCGAATCTTACCAGGCATTAACGTTGGTGAACAAATTATCTCGAAAATTAGGAATAAGGACCGGACAAAAATGAAGGTAGGCACGACCTAACTTCGATTAGTTACACAATTATAATAGACAATCAGATTGATTTTACGCAAAAACTTACACAAGCCCAGTCTGAGCACATTTCAAGAAGACTGGAGATATACGATATAATTTTCAATATTGTGAAAACTTGGTAATTATCGGATGTAATAAAAAATAGCTTCAGAGCATATATAATATCTAAATACTACGAAGGCATTGTAGATCGAGCGGTTGCGAGGTTTACGAAATAACCGTAAGTAGAAAACCGATCTCTCCGTTATGTCTTATAATGTACTGCTAGTAACACAGGGTGCGCAAAAAAGGTTGGGCCAGACTTATACTACTCTAACGTTAGTAAAATGTGGTATAAGTTTCGTCCCCACCGTTTTGGATACTCTGTATGTTGTACGTAATAACTACCTTATTTCTACCGTAATGGACTCCTGAAGGGGCTCGTCGGGGCTCGTCCGTGGCGAAACATGTAGAGTGAAATATATATGTTTTACATTCGTCTTTCCAGCAAATGAGGGCTTACAATTATTACAACACTTATAGATACTTACTTTATAGCTTTATTATGCGTTTATATACCGTATGAAATCCTCCTAACGTAGGCATTTGTAACTGACGAATGACTGAAAGCTTGGTTTACCTTTGAAACTTGCACCTCATTTGCCGTATAATCCATAATTTCGTGGTCAAGGTGCTCTATGCAGTGCGTGTGAAGAACAAATTCTTGCATTAGGGCAAAACTGTGTAAGTTGTTAGAGTTTGAGAATCGTGCTTATCGTGTTTAACGTCAAAGGACATCCTGTGTACGTTTCACATTGTATTTTTCACTCACACATCAGCGGGTCAGTCTATTGCGACTACCAAAAAGGATGTTTGTGCCAGCCCCAAATATTCCAAACCGAAAAACATTCGTGATAATACTCGTGTGAAGTGTGTGTTATTATTCAGAACCCATCCCATCTCACCGCTCGATTATAAATATTTTTCTTTTTCCAGATACGTTATCGCCTTTAATACCAATAGTTAACACATAAAAAATTAAAAAAATACAAGTTTAAAAAAACAAACGGGCTTGCGGAACTTGATGGTATCATTTAAGTGGCGAAAAATTCCAACAACGAAAGCCAATATTTCAAATAGCTTCTTCACGCAATTCGAGTTATGAATTCATTTCTATATGTCCGCACGTAACTTTCGACCCGGTCGACCGATTTTTGTGATTTTAGATACATTTGAAAGGCAACACTCTCGCGGTGGTACAACGTCAATTGGTTAAAACCCTAATAAAGAATACCCACCTTTTAATCATCTTGTTTAATAGCATATTACTAGCCCGGCCTTGGTCGGATTGCTGTTAACACAAAATATAACTAGAAATTAAAAAACAAATTTCTTCCAAAAAGTAAGACCGTCCTAAAAAATGCTGTAAAAAGGATGTAGGGGGCTAAGACTCAGGCGGCCGGCCCTGCTGAAGTGCGGCAAGGCGGTACCGCGTGCGGCGTCAAATAGGCCGCGGACACTGTGTGTATGTGTGCATGGGTATGTATTTGTGTGCGTCGGGAGAGCGTGCGGAAGTGCGGAGAAGCGGAAGGCGAAGTTCGGCGGTACGGCCTGGCAATAGGCAGTCTGAGGAAAGACGCGTAGCGAGAAGGAATTGAGAATGACGAGAGAGAGAGAGAGAGAGAGAGAGAGAGAGAGAGAGAGAGAGAGAGAGAGAGAGAGAGAGAGACGAGTGTCATTTAATGACGTCGAGAGCGCTACCAGTGCGAGGCAACATGGCACCAACCAACAGCAACGTTACGCGGTGACGTTTGACGCCTCCACCAGGAACTATCCCGGACGATGATGGGAACTACTGGTCGTAGATAACTTCTGCAACACAAGCCAGCACTACACATTAGACCAATCTTCCAAAAGTGATTTTCTTCCGTAAGAATTCCCCTACATAGCTTCCCAAAACACCAACACCGTAGCATTCATAATGTTTAAAGAAAAAACTCAACATAATGGCTTCTTTTCGCCCTGTTACACAAGGCTTCATCTTTGAATGAGTTCGATTAAAAAAAGAGAGAGAAAGATGATAAATTATAATATTTTAGCAACACTACCCGAAAACTACTATATTTCCGAACCGTATCGAACTCTTCTGGATAAAGAGGGGATCGTTACAGATTCTGACTGCAACACTTGTAACAGAAAAGAAAACATATTTTCAGTTGAAGAAGCAGGAAACCCAATGGCGTGTAAAACTAGAGATAAGAAGTATCTCAACTACAATAACCGCAACCACATGTCAAAGTCATGTGCAAAAGCACCACACAATTACGAAGAAGGACAAATACGATGCTTCAAATGCAATAAAACAGGGTACTTGGAAAAACTATGTTGAGGGCTCAAATTAAATCCAGGGATCAAATGTTCATAAGTGCACTATATGCAAAAAAACAAACCACAAAAACAAGGGCTGCTACTCCAGAAACCAGAATAGCAGAAACAAGAGGAGTATTATTCCCCTTTCATTCAATTTCTGTAAAACATAGCTATTATTGGTTCTTTGGTATTTTTATCACATAACATTAACATAAACTATAACAACTTTATTTTACACATTGAAAACAGTCCTTGAGGTGGGCCAGGAGAGCCGGCCGAAATGTTGGACGATATATTTTTCATTCATACGACAGAATATTAACGCCAATGCAACAAGTAAGACTCCATGAGAGAAGAATGCCTCTGATACGTGGATTGGACTGAAACCCAGCCAAAGAACCCAGGCTATCCTTCCAGAGAGGTGTTAGGGAATCTGCTATATTTACCAACCAAAACAAGGCCAGATATAGCAATATGGGGGAAAGTAATGCAGTAAACATATAGAGAAGTACACGCAGGAGATCATAAATAAGCTGAAGCATTTAATGACGTTCTTGAATTGAAGTAAAAACGAAGGAATTGAATACAACGGAAAGAAAACTAGTTCCGCTCGAACTATACTGTGACTCGGATTATGCAGACCATTTGGAAACAAGACGAAGCACAACGGGATACACAGAATTCAATGGAGGTGGTCCTATAAGCTGGTATTCAAAAAAGCAATTAATAACAGCTTTGTCGAATACAAAAGCTGGAAATTTGGCGACCGTGGAATGTTGTAAGGAGCTATTATATTTAAAAACGTTGCTTCAAAAGCTAACCGACCAAATGATTTTGCCCCAACTAAAAGTGGACAATCAAAGTGAGATCATGGTAGTGAGAATCGGAGTATTAAATAAACGCTCGAAGCATATGGACGTTAGATACAGATTCGTACATGATCTAGTTATGTTAAATAAAATAAAACTAAAATACTGCCCGAATGATAAGGAAATTGCAGACACAGTAACAAAACCCGTTAAATGTAGAAAAATTGAGTTGTATATTTAGTATAAGGCGAATACAGAATATATTGTTTAAATAAAAATGTTGTTAATTCTTTCTCCGGTCTATCCCAAACTCCAATAAGAACAATATCCGAAAATAATTTAGGTGGAACATGCAAACGATAGTGTCATATATATTATAAGTTTCAATTAATCCTATTTAACGTTTCGTATAGATCAGGGAATTTCTCAATCGATGGACGACAAACAAGGCAGCTTCGATGCATTGCATGCCGCCATTTCTTACCATAATTACATTCCGCATAAAGTTCCTAAACTTCAATTTCTACGAGTCTCAGGTGCCATATTGCTACATTTCTTGAGAACCTTTGCTAATTTAACAAGTGCAATCATATTACACCCACATACTACTTTAACGCAACCGCAGATACGGAGTTTGATATCTTCCATGTACACAAATTGGAAACAAACACAACCAGAAGCAGACGGGAAAATTTTGAAGTCGTTTGGTGAACATGGAAAGCGAACGTCACGATTATACGCAGGTGTTATTGCGTATTGTGACAGATTACAAAAGATAATACATATAATTAACATTGTTTAACGTATATAATTACTGATTCTTTCTTCAGCTTGTCCATACGTTGCAATGGTGTTTTTCCTGATAATGCCAATTATACCAGTCATTTTGGATGTTATTATTCCGCTCAATGATTCCCGCCCAAAACATTTAGTGTACCCCGCAGATTATGGAGATCAGATCGAAGACTATTACACTCTCAAAATGATTCATGCCTGCATTGGTACTTTTTCGGCCATTACCATAATTGTTGCATCCGATATTTTTTTCATCAGTTTGGTTCATCATGCTTATTGCTTATTGGCAATTACAAGGTAAGTTTTCCGGAAATAATGAAAATGGTAATGTGAGACTATTATTGCAGAACACATTCGCGGTCTTTTGGCTTTCTTTACAAACAAGCAATAATGAACAAGAATTTGGCTTCACCATTTTTTAACATATTTATTCGTATTTCTGTATTATTATCAATTTGTCTTAATAGTAAAGAGTTAAAGCAAATGCGAAAGCTAGATCCTGACCGAAAATGTTTTCGTGATTTTTGTGTCTGCGGCCATTCTATTCAGTCAAAAGAGAAAAATAAATACATTGTGCTACAAAGATTTTAAGTTTTGCCTGTATTACAATAAATGTTGAGCGATTCTAATAAATTTTTTAGGCTGTCTAACCAAATCTCGTACCGGTGTCACGAAGTTGTCAAAACAAATAAAGAGGAATTTCCGCACGCTGTATGATTATTATAAAATGTGGTATAATAGGGCTATAGGCGACGGTCCACGTTAAAAAACCGAACGCGCTAGTCGTGGCACCTCATGGGTGGGGTGGAAGTTCACGTATCTTAAATTTTAGAAACAACAACCTTACATACGCATTTGCATTTGTCGGGTGCAGCGTTGCACTTTCGAATTGAATGAAGTCTCGTAGAATATAGATATTACGATCCCATCGAACCCTTTCCTCTATAATTTTGTGTAATACTTACCGTTTACACGAACAAACCTGACTATCACGACCTGTGCACCCTGTACATGTGCATTTAAATGTAATACATATCGTACATAATGATGAATAAATGACATTGGAAAAGTCGGTTACAGTTCCGGGGGAATCATTTCTAGTACGTACGAACGTACGTGAAATACGTGCTAAGAATGGTTAGACTTTTCAGATATTTCAATTAGTCCAACCGGGACCCGCGGTCGGTCGGCAGCGGCACAATGAAAGTTTCGGTTTTCAATTCACAGGGATTTTGTTATTATTGTCCTGTTTTATCATGCCTTCTTTGACAATACGCACGTTGCGACATTTCGTGGGCAGAATGCGACAATGGACGTACATATGGATTACAGTATGAACGGTGAATTGCCTTCAACCGAACAACTTTTTCTTTCACGAAATGGGGAGAGCTTTCTTAAACTAAACGTGCGAAGTAAGAAAAACGTTTCAAATCAATGTGATGGAACTTGCTGAGAACTGTTAGAATATATACACAATTTGATCACCTTCTATTTAGAAAAGAAATCATGCAGAACAAATCATAGAGAACAACTCATAAAAACATTCGCACCGTCGTCGCGTCGTGTCAAGCAAATTCTTCCTGACGTACGCTGTCGTGTGTTAAAATCGCGTGTTAGTACGATCCCTCAGAACGTTCTAGTGCAAGAAGCTCCTGTTACTTGTTTCACGGTTAATGCATAATCCGCAATAATTGACATTTGTTATATACTTTCTTATTTATTACTACCACAGAAAGATTAATGTTACTGAAACCAAAATTTATGAAATATATATTTTGCCCATATCTATTATAAACCAATACGACACATCTATTCCGCTGACAAAATATTAAAAACTATCCGTAGTAAGTACTAAAATATTTGTAAATGAAAGTCGTTTGTTGCCGTGTGATCAATTATTAAAAGAAAAAATTATTCTGTGAAAAAAAATTGATCATGACTGGGCGCGAGCCTACGAAAAAACCAACGCGTCGACGAGCGACGATGAGTACGACAATCAATCCCAAACTCTCCTCGATTCACTATTCTCTGGATCGCGCTCTGCTCAGGGCGGTAGTGCCCGATTTGCCTTCCGGCTGAGAGAACGCAATGGTACGTGCGATGCCTTATGCGAAATCTGGCACCACTGTCACCGGCCTGTGTGCGGAACGAAGACGCGACGCCGCGACTGCATGTCGTACAAAGACGCAACGCGCGATGTTGGTTGAAAGGGGACGGAGCATAATTCTGTCCTTCTTACGTGTCGTCACGATACCTGACGTCACACGACGTTAGTGGAAGGGAAGACGCAGCATAGTTCCGTCCTTCTCTCCAAGCCGAGCGCGATTCGGCGAGAAACGGCGCGCGCAGCTCTCACGGACAAGGCAAGCATACTTTTCCGTATCCCCACTCCCGCGAGCACCAATGGTGCAAAAGAGCCAGATCTGGCCACACTGATCTGGACATCTGTGTACACTCAGATGTCGCCACAGCTGCATGTACTTCGCTATCTGTCAGTTTCTGGTTACCCGGACGTCGTAAAGTATCCCTCGGTACGATATGGGTGGTCAAAAAGGGAAAGCGGCGAAGGGCTCGGTACCTGGGCCCGCTTACACATAAACGGCGTCTTTGTAGTTCCGTCCGTGATGAATAAGCGGCTCGTCGAGGGCGAGGCGTCGTCCGCCGCGTTCAACGACTGCCCCCCGCGTTTCCCGCCGCGTCCAACGACTGTCCCCCGCGTTTCCCGCCGCGAATGTGCATGGAGCCCGGCAATCCTTGGACTGTTCACCAAATATTTGGTGATACCAGCTCGTGGGGTCGTATTCGATCCAGGGCGTCTTCGACGCGCCGGTTTTCTCGCGCGATGCGCTGCGCTGGCGCGTATGGTTCTTTGATCGCTCGCGCGTCTGCCGCAGCTTGTCGGTTTGCTTCAAGCGGAGAAACGCCAATTCCTCGGGTATTGCAGCCAATTCCCGCCTTAACGAATCGTCTGGTACCGCGGTTGCCGTGACGACCTGCGGTTGGTATACGTCCAGGACGGTATCGGCTAACGCTGCCAGTTCCCCCAGGCTGTCCTGTTGCCTCGCGACAAGTATCGCCTGTACGTTTGTCGGTGGCCGTGCCAGCCATAGCGTGCGCAAAAAATTGTCCGACACTGCGTCTCCGGCCAGTTTCTGCAAATGATGCAGGAATGCCGTTGGTTTCCTGTCGCCCAGCTCCTCGTGTTCCAAGAGATGCCGGATATTATGCTCTTGAGACGCGGATAACCGTTTGATGAGTTCCGCTTTCACCACCTCATACGCTCTCGTCGCGGGTGGATTCCCGATATTGTCCGAGATCACGTCCGCGTATTTATTCTCGAGGTTCGTACACACGTAGTGATACTTTGTTGTATCGCTCGTAACTCCCGCCAATACAAACTGCGATTCCAATTGCCGGAACCAAATCACCGGATTTTTTTCTCAAAACGCTGGAATTCGTACGGCTACCCGCGCGACCGCTGGTGCCGGCATCGCGTCCTCCGCCGGGGGGTCTCCTCCGCCGGGGGGTCTCCTCCGCCGGGGGGTCTCCTCCGCCGGGGGGTCTCCTCCGCCCGCCGCTTCGTCCGCCATTTGCCTGTAACCCACCGCTCGGTCTTCCCTCATGGCGCACAATTTTTGCCGTCTCTACTATGCACTACCCGTACTGCACTACTTGTGTTGCACTCGCGGAATCTCGCGTAACTCTCCGTTTGTTCCGCGGCTCGCGTCGGGGTCACCAATGTGGGTAACGGGTAATAATAGTAGGTAAATATCGGGATTAATTAAATTCGCTCTCTTTATTTTACGTCTCGCTAACAATACGTCGTATCCGTGACTGACTCCTCGCTCTCCTTTACTCTCCGCGACGCTCTTGTTTTTTCCGCCGGGCACACGCCGCGGCTCGGTTGGCGGACCGGCGACGCACGACAAGGTGGTATGACGTGTGTGTGTCACTCCCCACAATTACTATTATTGAAACGTCAATTTAAATACATTTTATATTAATATGAATCAAACACTTTAACATACAACACATGTCATTTATCCTGTAAATTTTTGAAATGATTATTACCAAATTGACTAATATTTATTTGGAGGCAGCAATAATTTAGATGAATACTAATATCAATAATTCATCGAATACTCTTATTAAAAATCGATCAAAGTTTTTCATATGGTGCACGAGCGCAAAGACGAGCGACGACGTGTCAATCCAAACTCTCATGGCTGCACTTCTCTCGATTGCGTTCACGCTTAAGGCAGTGGTGCCCGATTTGGCTTTGGGCGGCGAGCACGCAATGGTACGTGTGGTCATGAATGGCGCCTGATGCGATATCTGGCACCACTGCCTCAAGCTTATACCGGGCTGTATGCGGAAAGAAGAGGCGACGCACGAGTTTGGTGGAAAGGAGACGGAGCACCGTTCTGTCCTTTCATACGTTGGGTGCAAGCGAGGGCTGCTACCTGACATCACACCACGTTGGTGCAAAGGAGACAGAACATAGTTCCCTCCTTTTCTCCACGTGGTGCAGGCAAGCAGGGCGCGCGGCTCTCACAGACAGCGCACGCACACACGGCACTTACCCCCACCATCAATGTGTACATCCCAAATTGGTCTACCAAAGATTTTGATATTATTCAAATTCAACACACACACCTGGTAACCTATTTATTGCACGATTACCGCGGCAACGAGATCCTTGGCGGATTTTACAAGTACGAGTTATCGCGAGTGAAGAAAGCGAACGTTTTGCTCGTGCAGAACGTTTTACGAAAAAAGGGTGATAAGATATATGTAAAGTAGCTAGGATTTGATGCTAAGCATAATTCATGGTTCATTAATGATAATGTATTACGAATGAGTTTTTATTCGTTAGCCCCTTTTATTGCCCCTATTTTTCCCTTACTGCATCAAGTCAAAGATCAAACCGTACTGGCCCATCGTCGATATATCATAATTCGCTAAAGCGAATTCGCTCAATTTTGCACTATTGGTGACAATCGAATTCGTGTTCTCGACATCACTTATATCACTAATGTCAGACACGTGTTGAAAAGTATGCTATACCGCTCCCGAACGTGCTCACAATTTCCGAGAACCCATTCGCTCATTAATGGAATTTTTCCGGTCAAACGTAACAAGCACAACACTGTATGTTTCATGAGAAATATGCATGTCATAGGTGTGTGTGACACTGCAGTGTTTGGCTATAGCTGTGTGTGTGTGATACTGGAGTGTATATGCGGTCGGCGCAAACACTGCCGCGCCGTTACCGAGCAGCCGAAAAGAAGAGCATCAGTCAGACAGACGCCGCCTACGGAGAGGCAGTCACCTTTAGATTACCACCCCGTGTGGCTTTAGTTTTCCCCACTGTAATGCACGTCTTATGTACCTTACGTTCGAATAAATATATATTGCGTGAACTGCGCAGATCTTTTTGCGGGTATCCTGACCAAGTGGGGGGACTTACTATAATGTATCGTGTTCAGTAAGGCATTGCAGGGCTTTCTTATTGTACTTTATGTTGAACTCTATTTGGATATCCTTAAACTTCAGCGGAGCGGGTTGTTGTCGTTAGTTGGTCGAGAAACAATCTGCAATCGAGTCTTGAAGTTCAACGATATCGCACCACGTCGACATCGTTAACTATATCACGTTCCTTTTCATTGCGTCCGATAGCACCAGCACGACTTTGGGTTCATTGACGTTGGGTGAAATACCGATTTGGAGGAATTTAGATCCTGTCTTGTTCAATGCATACCAGCGGCCCATTATAAATGTATTTCTTCTAGGCACGCTAAAACAAATACGTACATGACTAGATGCTATAAGGCTGGCTGGTGTTCCGAAGTGAAAAATACAGGTGCAAAATTACCCAGGTTCCTTAAAATGTAAGTGAAAACTTGGGATGGGAGAAGCGAAGAAAGAGAGAGGGCAATAAGGGGTGAGACTGCGTGTTGAAGATTGTTTGAAGTATATAGAAAGAGGCAATTCGTTTCAGCGGTGAGTAAATAGCGATAGTATTCAGAAATGTCGAAGAAAAGGTAAGCTAAGAGAGAAAGAGAGAGACCGGGATTAAAGCCGGAAACGGTTAGGCATGCATGGTTGGTTTCGAAAATAACTGGAATGTAAAGTGCGTACAAAAAACTCGCGCAAACATCAAGACTAACAACATAAAATCATAATTAAAATATCGATAAGCATAAACAATGCACCCAGTAACAATCGGATGCGATTAACCGTTTGCACCGGGAGCGATAACCACTATCAGCGATAACCTAATAAAGGTATGCTTCATAAGTCAATGAGCGGACAATAACCGGATGTGATAAGCCCTTACCACCAGAAGCGATAAGCGTTATCAACTTTTATTAGCTGTTATCGCCGGGTATGCACTCCAGAATTCTCATTGCCTATACAACTGGAGTATTTCGCTGATTTGGAGAAAATTCGTTTATTTGAGATCTGGTACCAATGAAGGAAATGGACTTCCAGACTATACTAACAATGTCAAAATTGGGCAAAATGGTTTACTTTCATTTCAAAGCAATTTTTTACCGATTTCGGAAAAGGAAGAGGTTCCCTGTTCGACATGCATTTACTTGTATGCATGTTCGGGTATAACTGGTGAACGGATCGGCCGATTTTAATAATTCCTTGTTCATATGATAAGTTGCGAGAAATTCAAACAACCCATTTTTTTAACAACTTTGCACTTATTTTGACAACAATTTCTGGCTTTTTACGTATAACTTTACACCGGGTTGGCAAAAATGGGTGATTCTCCCTTTGTTTGGAAGAGGACACTCCTGTGGTGATCCAATAACAATTTACAAAATGTAGTTAAAAATGAAAGCATAACAAACTTTGAGAAATAGTAAAAACAAACTTCAAAACAGCACTAAAAAGTATATAGTAATTTCTCCTTTTTGAGTTCAGTGCCAAAATAGGAACAAAAGAATCTATCAGTTGGCGTAACAAATGTGTTAAACATTAAGAAGTCTTAATGTTAACGCAAAGCTAGTTCTTAACTAAATATTTGAAATAATAATTGTATTTGCACTACGACACTTGGCTGCGTATTTATTAAAATGCACTAAAGGCATACGTGGTCGAAATTCGCCTCGTTCGGCTCTAACAAACTAAACTAGCAAAAATTGGCAATTTCAATAATCACTAAAGAACACGCGTGCTGCCGGAGCAGGTCTTCGCAACACGACGTCAGGAAAAGAGGACACGTGCACATAACAGTGCTACACGTACAGAATAAAAGCAGGAGGCGGACCACGGGAAATAAAGCAACATAAGCTACCTCGAATTTTGCCTAGAAGTGAGGACTAGGGCAAGGAAAAACCGCCAAAATCTACGCGCCTACTACACGGTGTAGTCCGGACACGTGGCGGTTGCGTAAAAGGCACCTTACCACGCAATTCTCACAAGAGAAGGTACAAGGATAATCAGCAAACTAGCTGATTAGGGAAGGTAAAGGGAGAAAAGACTATCGAGTTAGAAGCAACTCAAAAAACCAATTAAACAACTAACCAAGCCAAGGCCAGGCGAACAACAGCCGGACAAAATTATAGTTAACTCGCACTTAGCAGGTGGACGCACATGGTCGTTCCGAAGAAGAAGGTTGAAGTCGGTCGCTCCGTTACGCAGCACAAGTCGCGAAAAGGTGGGGGGATCCACATTCACACAGATACGCATCGCCAATTGGTATTAGAGCTAATTGACGACGCAGACCCCGCGCGCAGTCCCATGAACGCGCAAACGCAGCCGACACAAACAAAGCCTCGTTGCTTCCCAGAAAACCACGATTTCCAGGAAGCGCGGGGACGCAACGCAGATTCGAGGCGGGGGCATGCCAGAGTACGAAAGGAGGCAAAGGCATAAATTGGCGCCAAATACGAAAGGCCAAAATTGGCGCGCCGTATCCTAACAAAATGTTTAAAATTAGTTGTGTTTATCGAGCGACTAGTATACAAAGTGCATGACACTCTTGAAAGCCAATTTAATTTCACGTCCGTAGCGAGCACGTTCAAACGAATTCATATGTAACTAAACTGTGAAAGTGATTATAATGTCATCGATTTACATCCCATAAATCCCAGTTCCTCTTGAAGCGTACCCCAACGTCGCTTATTTTTGAACCGGCTTCAAAAAAGGAAGAAGTTCTCTATTCGACTGGCGAACAGGTTGTCGGATCTTGATGGTCTTTGTTTCGTACGGGAATTAGAATCCCAATGATTACCAGCGATGTGGCACTGCTCCTTGCAGACTATGAGGAGTCGCCCAGCGCAGGGCGCGACGAGAATGTAACACCCGTCCGTGGAGGAGTTGGAGCTGGAATTTAACGCTGAACACAACCTAGACTCAATTTTTATTGAACGACGAGGTATAACAGAAAGAATACAAAACGAATACTGATACGAATGAAACCGATCACTACGGTAGCAAAAATGAGAGCACAAGGCGGGGAATTTGGCAAACGTGTGATCGCTGAGACAGTCGCTCGAGAAGTAGTGCCGAAATCCCTTCGCCGAAATCCTATCGCATTTCCACGAAGACGGTTCGCATTACGTCACACCCGCGTGGCGCTAATCACAGGCGGAGATCCTCGCGTGAGGGACTCCCGTGATTCTTGAGCTACGATTCGCTGACGGTAGCCACGTGAGTTTCGGGAGCGGGTCACAATAAGTCGCGCCTGATCGCGTCGCACGTGGCTTGAGGTTCAACTATTCTCAAACAGTCTTGGTTCATATGAAAAGGCCTCTTCTCCCATTGGTTCTATTGAAGTGTCGAAAACTGTTGACTGCGAAAACGCATTTTTTAAACAGTTTTTCACAAATTTCCGAGAGTTGTTTCTATATGTTTTATGCGGAGCTCACCACCGTACTGACCGAATATTATGATTTTGAATACATTAGAAAGAGCACAATACCGCAGTGGTCCCAAGTCAATTTTAAAAAATTCTAATAAAGAATTCCCATCTCTTAATCCATTCCTATACTAGAAAATTACTAGCCCGAGATTGGTTGGGTTAATGCAAAATGTAACTAGAAATTATAAAATGAAAAACTTTTAAAAAATGTAACACCGACTTCAAAACTGTACTAAAAAGTATTAAATAATTTTCAATTTGTGAGGTCGGTACCAAGATAGAAACAAAAGAACACGTAAATCGATTTCTAAAGAGGTGAGAGAGGGGTGCCGGTGCGGGGATGCAAGGGTGGCTGGCAAAGGCGGAGGGAGCAGGAGAGAGGGGAGGAGGTATATCTTGAAATACAATAAGTCCATAAGCACACTCTGAATTGTGTATTCTGGTAATCCGAGAAACGAGACAAATTTTAAACATTTTCTTCGCCAACAGATTGATTTTTTTGTTTCTATCTCGATGCCGACCTCAAAAATTGAAAATTATTTCATGCTTTTTGGTGCAGTTTTGAAGTCGATGTTACTTTTCTTAAAGTTCTTTTATAACCGACTTTATGTGTATGTATGTATATGTTTATTTGGTTCCCTTTCGGGTTACAAATTCGCTTTACATCTCCTTCCTCTCCCTCCGTCCATCTCCATCCACTCATTCCGCTTCTTATACTACTTATTACTACTTATATACACTTATTCTACTTATATCTACTTATTCTACTTACCCTACTCTCTACTTTCCTCCTTCCATCTCACGCTTCCCTCTACCGTTCGCAGTCTCTCCCCTCTTCGCTCGCCCACTCTCTCTCTCCGTCCTGCCTATTTTGCTCTTTATTCCCTTCCGCACGCCGCACGCCTTCCTTCTCTTTTCTCTCACTTATCTACTATTTACAACTATTTACAACTTTTTACACTTATCCCCTACCTTAACCTACTACTATTCCCCCCTCCCCCCGTCTCCCTGGACTTCCGTTTCCTTTCATTCACACCTTCTCTCCTCTCATTCTCCTCTTCCTACCTTTCTCTCATTCACTCCCATCCATACATTCCTTCATCCTTTCCCTTTCGTTCTTCCTTCATCCTACCCTCATCCTACCCTCTCCCCTCCCGCCCCTCTTTTTTCTTCTTTTCCCGGCTTGCTCCCTCCAGTTACTTCATCCACTTCTCCCCTCCCCCCTCCAATTCCAATACCTCTTTTACTTTCCTCTCCCATCTTTCTTCCCTTCCTTCCATCTTTTTCCATCCTCCACACCTTTCCCACACATGCTCCCATGTCTCCTCCTCCTCCCCGCACAGTCTGCACCCCCTCTCTTCCTCTCCCTCCCAATACCTCCCTTCTCTCACTTCATTCCCCATCCTAAATCTTGCCACCCTCCTCACTCTTTCCTCACTCCATCCCATCTTCAGATATCCCTTCCTACCCTCTCCTACCACTTCCCTATACCATCTATTCGATCTCGACCCCTCTATCCTATTCTTCCTTTCCTTCTTCTGTTCCTCTATATCCCTCTTCTCCAATTCCTCGTACTCCTTGCCTTCCTCTTCCCCCTCGTCCACCCCTCTTTCTCTGAAAAACTCCCTTCTCTCCTCCTCCCACCTTCCCACTACCTTCCCTCTCCCCATCTCTCCCTCATCTCTCTCCAACACCTCCCCGCAATCACTACCCCTTTCCCTTCTTTCAGTCTTTTCTCATACCCCCACGCTCTCCTTCCTGCCCTCGTCCTCATCTTCACCCTACCCGCCTCCTCCCTTATCATGTATCCTGGTGTGGTCCAATTCACTCCCATTACACACCTTATATATCTCTCCTGCGCCGCTTCTACTATCTTCCTTTCTTTCCACCCCCACACCTCCACCCCGTATTCCGCCACCGTCCACACTAACGTATCAAATAGCCATGGATCACTACATCCTTCTTTCTCAATCCTTGCTCCATAGCCTTTTTCCCAATCCCCACACCTCCCTCATCGCCGCCGCCGCCCTCTTTCCTCTTTCCCTCACATTTTTTTCACTTCCCCCTCCTTGTTCTACCCAATATCCTAGGTATTTACCTCCTTTACCTCCTCGAACTTCTCCCCCCCCCCCCCATCTCCAGTCTACCACCCTTTTCCTTCCTCCCCCCTTCCTAAACCTTACGATCTTCGTCTTTTCTGTATTCACTTCCAATCCCTTCTTTTCCAAGTATTTCTCTAGCCTCGCCATCACCGCCCTCATCTCTCCTTCCTCCCTCGCCATCACCACCGCATCATCTGCATACGACAATGTGTACACCTTCTCCCCTCCCACTTTAATCCCCCCCCCCCCGCCAAAATCCTCCTTTTCTCAAATCCTACTCCGTATCTTCTACTAGTATGTTAAATAGGATCGGGCTGAGCGGGCATCCTTGTCTCAGCCCCCTTGCTGTCCAGAATACCTCGACTTGTCCCTCCCCCACTCTCGCACCCTACTCTTCGTTTCCCGCATCACCTCTTCCACCCTCCTCACCAGTCCCTCCCTGACCCCCTCTCCCTTATCGCCTCTACCACCTTCTTTTTCCCCACCGAATCGAACGCGGCTCTAAGATCCAGAAATAGTGACACCATTTTCCCTCCCTTCCTTCCTATCTCCCTGTTCACTATATAATTTAGTGCATATACCTGGTCTCTTGCCCCCATTCCTTTCCTAAACCCCGCTTGCGTGTCCCCTAAGATTCCCTTGCTTTCTACCTCTTCCCCTATCCTGTCCGCCAACATCTTTGTGTATACTCTGTACAGGGAGGGCATTATAGTGACCCCCCTGTACTCCTCAGCTTTCCTCCCCTCTCCCTTCTTTATTATGGGGACTATTTCTCCCTCACACCACTCCTCCGGCCACCCCTCCCCATTCCATATCCTCCTGCACACCTTTCCTCCCCATTCCCTCACCCTTTCCCCTCCGTATTTCCACACCTCATTGGGTATCCCATCCCCCCCTATCGCTTTTCCATCCTTCAACCCTCGCATCAGTTTATTTATTTCCCGCATGCTCAATTCCTTCTCTTCATCCTTTTCCTCCCCCCTGCTCTTCCTCCGCAAACCACCTTACTTTCCAATCCTCCCAGCAGCCCCATAAAATGTGCCTTCCATTCCTCCCCAGTAATCCCTTCACTTACCCCTTTCCTTCTTTTTCTATTCCTTCTAACTATCCCCCATACTTCCCCCTCCATTCTCGCCACCCCTGCCTCCTTCACTAACCTCTCCCTTTCTTCCGCCTTTTTCCTATCACACAGCTCCTTGAATCTTCTCTTCCTTGCCCTATACTCCTCCCCCCCCCCCCCCACTCCCCTCTTCCATTTCCTTAGTTCCTTTCTCAGCTCCTTCTTCGCCTCCTTGCATCCCTTGTCCCACCATCTCTCCCTTCTTCTCCCTCCCTCCCTCCCCCCGCTTCTTTTCCTCCTCCATCGCCGCCTTTATCCTCTCATCTAGCCACCTCAACTCCTCCCCTGTCTTTCTTCCCCTCTCTAGCTCCCCCTCCCCTTCCGAAATCTTCCCTTTGTAATAACCGACTTTATATCAAATGCCAATTTTATATGAGATACTATTATACTATTATTGATGGCGGTTAATTTGAATTTTGTCGATATTTGGTATCGATACACAATATCGGAGAATGAAATATGGACATTATCGGAAAAAAATACTTATAAAAAATAAATTAATGAACAGTTTAAGTATACAGAAAACTTAATAATATCGAAAGTATATATTTTAGATCAAATGCCCGTTGTCGATGGATGACAATCCTAAAAATAAAAAATTATGTCATCCTTGTGGGATAAAGATGCGACACGACACACGGCCACCTACAACAACTCTTTATTCTGCCCTCACGTTTAGAATATCTTCTCTCTCTCTCTCTCTCTCTCTCTCTCTCTCTCTCTCTCTCTCTCTGAGGTGTGAGACGTGTTAATTAGTGCTCCGTAATTACGTACCGAATTAAATGGGAAAAACAGTTCAGTGATACGAATAAATGGGTACCGTATGAATTTACGGATAGAGGAATGTGGAAAAGTGTTTATCTACTCTGAGGAAGCTAGGATTCAGGTAGAAAAATAGGAAATACGAAGTTGGGAAGATAGGTGTGGTGTGGCAAGGTATGCTGACGTGTACCGGGCTGGCGAAATCAGAGTAGCGACACGAACGTGAGACCATCAAAACAGCGCCGATAAGGAAGAGGTTTTTAATACCTAATGAGGCGTAAGGAATGGATGAGCTAAGACTAATTAGCGCGACACCTGTGACGTACAGGCAATGTAGGAAAGAAATCCGAACGCAAGGTATTAAGTGCATACCGTGTGACAAGGTATTCCATCCTGCCTGTCATAAGCTCCACAAGGTCTACAATACAGAAAACGAACTGGTACCTTGTTCAGGAAAGACGGAAGGGGTTACAGTAAAAAATACAGCGGAAAGCGGGAAATCAAGCAGTGAACTAAGGGAACGTAAATTATCAATTGCGGAAAGAAGGACAATGGATGCCAAAATTGAAGCCATATACAGTCTTGTAAGGGACATGAAGGGGGAGATGATAGGAAAGGAATTTATAAAAAGCATAATAACTGAAGCTATAGATGAAGAAATGGATAGAGTGCGACAAGAGATACAAGCTTGGAAACAGGAAGAACTTGCAAAAATGGTAACGAAAATTATCAGGAAAGAAATACAGGAAAACATAGCGGAAATAGCACTGCTCGAAAAATTGGAGGAAGATGGAAAGAAGAAAAGCTACAGCGAAGTTGCCATGAAGAAGCGAGAATCGGTAATAATCATCAAACCAAGGGATGAAGAGGCTACTACAAGCGAAACTACGAAAAGGGATATAAAAAGCAAAATTGATGTAGCGAAGCTAGGAGTAGGAATAACAAAAATGAAGAAAGTTGCAAATGGCGCAGTAGTGGTTGGGTGTGAGAATAAAACCTAAGCCGAAAAATTTAAGGACAAGGTAAATAAGGATCTAGGCGAAAAATATACAATACAAGCTCCAAGAAAGAAAAAGTTGAAGATAAATGTTTTAGGAGTAGAACCAGAAGACTGCAAAAACGAACAGGAGTGTTGGGAAAAAATAGCGGAACAAAATGGATTCAATAAGGAGAAACTACAGGGAAAGATTGTCCACCGCTCAAAAAATAATAGATTTCAGCAGATGACGATCATTACAGAAGTGAATGCTCAGACCCGCAAACTAATGCTTGAAGAAGGAAAAGTGAAAATAGGATGGGCAATATGCAAAGAAGAAGAGTATATAGGAATACTTAGATGTTTCAAATGTTGCGGATACTATCACTTTGCAAAAGATTGTACGAAAGAAGAAGCATGCGGCAAATGTGCGGGGAAACATAAAACCCTAGAGTGTGAAAATGAAATTAGGAAGTGTGCGCACTGTGAGGAAAAAATTAAAGTGTTTAAATTAAAAAACATAAACGCGAACCACGGGGCATTCCATACTAATTGTCCATGTTACATTAGAGAGCTGGAAAAACAGAAAAGTATAATAAATAATAGTTTACAGCAAAAAGGGAAACCAAATAGGGCTAAAAATAGGATAATTTGCCTAAACAGTCAGGGATTCATTAGACATAAAGATGAAATTGTAAATGTGCTGCTAGAGAAGCATAGACCTAGTGTAGTAGGATTCACCGAAACTCATGTGACACATTCGGTGGAGGACCATGAGTTACATATTAGTGAATATTAGTGTATAAGAGGGGATTCAGAATCGAATAGAACAGGAGGTGTACTGCTATATATTGACAATAAAATCAAATATGAAAAAATGGCGGTGAACAGTAGAGAAAGAAATTGGTGGTCGATAACAGTGAGAATCATTGATAGAAACTATAAAGGTGTATTAATGCTGGTGTACCACTCGCCTAATAGTAGTGATGCTAGTTTTATCAATTTTCTCGAGGAAGAAGGGGACAATAATATGTTGAATGGTGATATAATCATAATGGGAGATTTTAATATAGATATGAAGGTAAATAACTATTGTCCAAATAGGCTAAGTAGGGTCATTGTTGCGTATTCATAGTCACCTCGGGCGGGCGGCCAATGGGCGCCCGCGACGTTCTCACCAGAGTCAATAACACGGTCGATACTCGGGCGATACTGTATGTAAACGCGCCTGCTAATTAGCAGCGCCGCGTCGCGTTCTTCTCGGGCAATTGTACTCTCGCGGTTCCCGCGCGCTCTCGACGGCCATTACCGTTTCTTCTATCGTGACGACAAGTGGTGTTTCTCTCACGTGCGAAATAAATTGTGATTCCTCCCCCGGTGCTTTCTCAATTTGTGCTTAAGTGACTCTCAAAGGGATTGAAAGACGCTATAGTGCCCCTCGATCAGTGTAAACATAGTTTAAGTGCGCTAAATAGACAATAAAGAACTCTCTGGAACTCCTCACCCACGTGTTCGTGATTCGTGCCGGCCACGTGCCGTATTAGCGGTCAAGCGCGCACTCGCTAAGTACCCCTCACCTTCACCGACCGCACTCGTCAATCAGACTCCTCTGGCACTTGCCAAATTCGTGAATAGTCATGAACTCTGTAGGACTGAAACAGTTGGTTAAGGAACCCAGGAGGATAGTCAACGCTTCTGAGACAATAATCGATTTGATTTTCACAAACCTGGAAGCGGAAGTTGAAGTACACCATGAACCTAAAATAACGGATCATTCTGCAGTGATGATGTACTGGAATGTGAAGGGTATGATAAAAAATGTAGGAAACAAGATCGTAATTAGAGACTATAAACGAATGGACGGGGAAAAATTTAAGAGATTGATTCATAGAAATCTTACATTTGAAGAGAATGACGTCAATATAATGGCCAACCTAACGGTAAACACAATTGTTCAATGTCTCGATGTAGTTGCGCCAAAAAAAGAAATAAAAGTACAACTAAAGTGGCAGGGAAAACAATGGTTCTCTCAGGAAATAAGACAGGTTATGAGGCTAAGAGATGAGGCGTATAAGGTAGTACGGGAAAGTAAGAGTAACAGCGATTGGCAGCTGCTCTGTCGACTGAGGAACAATGTTGTTGATATGTGTAGAAAAGCCAAGAGAGACTACTTAGAGCTAAGATTAGATTTAAGTAAAAACGATCCGAAAAGAATGTGGCGATCGTTAAAGGAATTGCTGAAAGGATGTACAGATAGAGATAACAAATATAAAGAAATTCAGGATGGAGATAAAATAGTCAGCGATAATGAGAAAATGCCAGATGTATTTAATAGATACTTTGTAGATAGTATTAAGGCACTTCTGGAGAACAACCTCAGAGTGCACACAGTAGGTGAAGGGAAACGTGCGGAAAGTGTGTAACCCGTGACAGGTTACTTATTCCTCGTATGCAACGGAAGGCTTACTCAGAAGGAGTATGCGTTCGCTACGGTTGCATGCGAGGTGAAACAAGAAAATATATAGAAAAATAGTTGTCACGAAATTAAAAGATGGGCACGTGTGATAATGCCCGTGGATTCGAACCACTAGGCGACGAGAGGTAGTGTAATAAGTGGGTCGGTATGGTAGTTGGTAAAATGCGTATATATTCTGCGATGAGATTTGCCGTGGTACAAGAGACGTACAAACGCGGAAGTATGCGTGGTGCAATACGTGCGACAAGCCGTACGTATTGCTATGGGGCGATGTTTGTATGATCTCAACACAGAGATGCGCGTAAGGTAGTAGTACGCGCTATACGTATATGTCCAAGTATTTACATTTAGATATTGCACACACAGGCGCACGTGTATTGCCGGGAACGTCGGACGTTGGCTTGAAGAGCCGTACACAGCTGTTCCTATATATAGATATATACAATACGGGACACGGTGTTTGTCGCGAAATTAGGAAAGCCTGGGCGTGAGGTGCAAATATCGGAATGAGCAGAGGGCTTTACCGATGAGTCGCTATAACGCGGCGTCACTCAGGATATTCCCTCCGAGGTGACCTAGTATCTATACGAGTCTTAGCAAGAGTACATTCGTTTTGTAGCTGTGAACACTTCGGTTACAACAACGACCAGTCGGCGGGGGACACAGCCAAGTGCCAGCCGTGCAACCAGACAGTTTTACCTTGATATCACAGGTCACGTTAATTTAATAGTGACTCGGACTTAGGCCAATACGATCTATGAAGCTACTGCAAATGTTTCTGTACAATTCTTACTACGAGAACACTTCGGCGAAGGAATCTAACCAGACGGCGGGAGACACAACCAAGTGCCAGCCGTGCATCCAATCTACGAGCCGTTAGATATCTCGTAGTCCTTTTGATTTAAGCAAACTGCCTCCTGTGGACTAGGTCTTTGCAAAAGGGGACCCGCAATTACGCAAGGCCAGCAAATGCGCCGGTCGTCCACCCGAAGGGTAACGCACTGCGAGGAGTCGGGTAGGCCGAAGACGGACAGCAAGGGGTACAGTCAAGTACCGGTCGAGTGTCTTAGTCAGGCACCTTATTCCTGGATCTAATATAAATATCCTTACGTTCTACTCTTTGGAACATATCCTGAGTGACCGCCGCGCTAATTCTGCGTAGTTGTTCCTCGATTAAGGGAGTCAGCTTGCAGGATGTTACATTCGTGAATTTAACGTTGACGGAGTGTGAGTTTAACCCTTTTTGGAACTAAGTGAAAATTGAGAACACGTTCTTTACTTCGTGAATCCCCGAATACTTCACCCAGACTTTCCTGGGACGCTCGACGTCTATTAAAACCGTAATGCAAAGTCGAATCCGGTACTTTTTGAGTATACTGGCGTATGCTCGACGTATGCCGTTAATCGTAGGCTAGCGAATGTAGGATGGGTCGGCTCTTTCGTAACGAGGGTGGCTAGGCCTCTTAAACTCAAGATATGACAATTTTACTGGTGCATTCGCGGGGTTTATATATATGTACGAACGCAATTCCACCAGTGAGAGGAGGGTGTCCATCTACTGGTGGGCGCCCTGTATTGTACGAGAGAGGGTATACCTTTACTGAGCGTTCGGTATATGACGCGGGTACACGTACGTATACGGTGTTTACGTTACGATGTAACCGTCCCAAAAATACGGTTACAAGTGTATTAGAATCATTTAGAAAAATTGAACATCAACAATTACATAAAATAGTCCAGAAGTTACCAAATAAGAGCGGTACTGAGGAAGGTATAAATGTACAAATAATGAAGATAGTAGAAATAGAGGCGGGCGAAAAATTATGTTACATGCTAAACAGGTCGTTGGAGGAAGGGATATTCCCTAGTGAATGGAAAGAAGCGATCGTGATTTCAGTACCAAAGGTGCAGGGAACGATCAAAGTAGAGGAATTTAGACCAATAAACAAACTGCCGGCATACGAAAAGATACTACAGAAAATCGTGCAAGACCAGCTAGCGGAGTACCTTGAAAACAACGACCTGATTACAGAGTGCCAATCTGGCTTCAGAGCGAAACATTCCTGTGAAACAGCGCTGCAATGGGTAATATCAAATTGGAAAAAATCTGTAAGTGAAGGAAAAATGATAGGGGTGGTATTCCTGGACCTGAAAAGGGCATTCGAGGTAGTGGATAGATGCATATTAATAAAAAAGTTACAATGGTATGGAATACAGGGAACTGTATTAGAATGGTTTAAGAGTTACTTGGAAAACAGAACCCAAAGAGTAAAATTTAATGGAAATTTATCAGACCCCATAGAGGTCCAATTAGGTGTCCCCCAGGGATCAGTATTAGGTACCCTATTATTCTTACTTTTCATAAATGATATAACAGAGATTATAAGTGATAAATGTGTAGTCAGTCTATTTGCAGACGATACCTTAATTTATGCATCAGGACACTCTAGTGAGGAAATAAATCAGAAACTTAATGAGCAAATGAAGAAACTTGAAAGGTGGCTAGATGTAAATAGGCTGCAGCTAAATGTAAGCAAAACCAAAGTTATGTTAATAAGAGAAAAGAGAAAGAAAGTACCTGATAGCAACCTAAAAATAAAATTAAAGAATGGAGTATTAGAAGTAGTAAGTGAAATAAAATATGTAGGAGTTGTGTTAGATAAAAACCTACATTTCTCGGCGCATGTAAATTATTTAGGAAAAAAAATAGGAGCAAAATTAGGAGTTTTACGTAGGGTCAGTGTTGACCTGACACCTTATATGAGATGTCTAGTATATAAAACAATTATTGCTCCGCTATTTGGAATATTGCATGACAATTTTATTGGGGGTAGGAGTAACGAATTTACAATATTTACAAAAGTTGCAAAATCAGGGAATGAGGATCATACTACGGTGCAATAAAAGAACTAAAATAAAGGACATGCTCGAGGCATTACATTTTATGTCAATAAGGGAAAGAATGGAATATAATGTATGTATACTAGTGTATAAAATGGTAAATGGGCTGTGCCCAAATTACCTAGCAAATAAGATAGAATTAATGTAGCACGAAGGGGCAGTGCAAACTAGACAAAAAGGTAATATTTATATAAGTAAGTGTAAGACTAGCAAAGAGCAAAAAATGTTACTCCATGATGGTATTAAAATGATTAACGGATTACCAAAGGAAATAAGAAACCAAGGAAAATTGAATGATTTTAAAAGACTGCTAGTACCACACATAAAAGATGGAGAGAGAAAGCAGTGAGGGCAATTATATATTTTATTTATTTTATATATGTAATAATCGGGCTATAGTGTTAAGACAATATATGTATATTACTACCGTGATGGTAGTAAACCTCAAATGTAGCTACTGGAGCTAAATAAATAACTATCTATCTATCTATCTCTCTGTCCGTCTGTCCGTCTCTCCCTCTCTCTCCCTCTCTCTCCCCCTCTCTCCCCCTCCCTCCCTCTCTCTCCCTCTCCCTCCCTCTCTCTCCCTCTCTCTCCCTCTCTCTCCCTGCCTCTCCCTCTCTCTCCCTCTCTCTCCCTCTCTTTCCCTCCCTCTCCCTCCCTCTCCCTCCCTCTCCCTCTCTCTCTCTCCCTCTCCCTCCCTCTCCCTCTCTCTCTCTCCCTCTCTCTCTCTCTCATTACACCACATTGAGGTTTAAAAAAAAACGATTTTTTTTTTGCCTTGTCTCATTACTTGTACTTTCAAGAAGAATTTGCGATGTTAAGCATGTTAATATTCCAAAAATTACCAGAGTTATAGCAACTTGAAGTGAGCACGGCAGAGAGTCGTAGAGAGCGTCTGTCCGCTCAGATAGGCATATCCGTTTGTAACCGTTATTGAAGGTCTGTTATAATGAAGCCAAATGATTTCGGAATGGATCTTTACGCGTCTCTATAAGGACTAGGAATGTCTGGACCAGGAATCGCAGATTAAAGGTAACATACAAAAATTCTGGATCTTAACATGCTGACGCGGTACTTTTTCTTCTTTTGTGTTTTACTCGAAACGAGTTTTCTCAATCTGGTGGACTCGATATCTCGAAAATACTGAACCGATTTTATTCAAATTTACACTATATCTTCTCTAAGCTAATATCTATCAAGTAGCATAGCCGTTTTTTGATCGGATGCCTCATAAATTTGTTTTTAATGTTTTAGGATCCAATTTTTATCGAAAAAATCAATATCATGTTACAAACGGCGGTCAATTTCCCAATAATGTTTAAAACATGTTTTCCCTATGCTACTTCTTAGCTATTACGTTTATTCACATGAAAATTGCTGACTTTATTTTCAAACGAATTTTGACCATGCTACATGTTCCACCGTCGGCAAGCATCACAGCGAAGGCGTTTTGTGGGTCACCTTATATCTCCGCTATTTGTAAATATTTTTTAGTAATTTTTATATGATATATTCACTGATGTATATTGTAAATAGTGATAATAAAATCAAATTTGTATAGTTAATAGTTGCGTCAAAAAAATTGTCTCATTTTGTGCCACTTTTTCCAAGTGCCAAGGTGGTGTAACCCCTTAATCTCGTTTCGCACTGCTCGATGGAGCGTAGGAATCGAACTGACTCCTCACCGGTTTCAGGTCTCTTCCGAGCGCTAGAGCGCGACGATCCCGTTGACCGTAACGCTCCTGATTGGAAATAAATCGTCGAAGACGTTACGCATCGAATCAGGAGCCGTGTTCGTGTCGGTACGGGCGACATGCGTAACAGCCTTTACATCTTCAACAAACATAGAATTAACATTGTAGTGTAGAGGATTTTGTCAGGGAAGGGCCTCAATAAACGTAGGATAATATTAGGTTAACGAATAGACATATTGAAAGTCTTTTAGATCACTTACAACTATGCTAGTTACAGCTCTAGCCGCGTGCCTTAACTAATAGGCGTTCACGGGTACAAATAAGTACGGAAGGGAAATAACTCCTCCCTTTCTTCCCATGTCAACCGGACGAAAGCTGCCTTCGCAGTGTCCTCTCGCTGCCGGTTCCGCATAGCAACGCGTCGCCTCAACGTTACCACTAATTCGGCAACCGCTGTCAAAAGAGACGCCGCAAGGCAGCGTTGAAATAAAGAGCGCACAATCCAAATTCGCACGGATAGCATACTACATTAGATTTACAAATCGTTAAGAGTACAAATTGAACACTTACATATAATTGATACAAAAAACCTACAGTCATGGGGAGATACTCACATTTTCATTTGCATCGCCCCGCAAAACAGAAAATGAATGTCGTTAAAAACACAGTACACACGGCCTTGAGAATATCTGACCCCGTCTACCGCCCACAGAGCTTAATGGTTCGGGGCAACCACAGACTTAATGCAGAATGTTATTCCAATAAATATGATTATTGATGGTATTAAAAACAGAACACATGTCGTTTATGACAAGTTACAAAGAGGAACACCGACCAAGGAAAAGAATCAAGATGGCAACAATCTCCTGATGATCTTTCCCTACGTACGTGGAATAGCTGAATATCTTAAAAGCACGCTAAATACATTACACACTAATACATTACATACACCCGAGCGCGGTGATTTAGTCGAATATGACGAGCGGTCAGCCGCTACTCAGACGTAACGCTGAAAACTATTAAAGATATATTATGAATATATGATTGTTTGGGATTGCGAGCACCAGAGATGCGTTGAATTGCGCGGGTCGTGCGCGACTCGGCTCTATCACGACACCGTGCGGCGTCGCGCTCACCAACGAATTACGCACGCGCGCCGGTCGCTCAGCGCCATTATCGCCGTTTCCGCGCTCACACATGAGACGCACGTGTAGGGACGCGTGACGTCGCGCTGACGTAACGTGACATATGACAGGTGTCGACAGCTGATTGGGAGCGCACACCATCGTGTCGTACACAGACACGATCGGGAAGACGGAACGAGGACGAGCCCCTTCCCTGCGTGCGCTAATCTTTTCTTATTGTTCCAACCGCCTAATTGAGCAGAACTAATTTCCTATACAAGCGTTTTTCTCCGTATACGTATAATCCAGTGTACAAGTTAAAAGAGATTGCGTTTCCGAGTCGTTCCCCGAAAACGACAAATTTCGTTGTAAATAGACTTATATCAAGAACAGGATACATCAGTGAAAAATAAAACGGTTAAGTAAAATTCACGTGTCCTTGTCGCTTTACAACACGCGCTTCAGGCGAGAACCTCATCCGCGGGCTGTTCCCAGCCCGAGTCCAGCAGCCGCGAGGATTTACAAAGCTTTGTTAGCCTCGCAATAACAACGATATTTGTTAGAGAAATCTATGTTATCGACAAACATCACCTCACTTCACACTCATTAATCATGCGAGATCTCGAATCGATAACTTGTCCACCTATCAGCGATCACCCTAGATCTAATCGATTGCTTTCGAGAACTCACGTGACTAGCCGGTGCGCTTCCGGCGCCCGCCTTTATTCTCTCTCCCCTCACAACCATTGTATCGTGTGGAAATCATTACTTCTTGTGCAAGATCTAACGTTTTTCATTCCGGACGGTTTCACTTCAACTCCTCTCTATCAGTATTACTTCTCGTACGGTGCAACTCAACACGGGTTCACTCAGTGTATAATTAACTATTATTAAGTGTGTAAAATAAATAGACTGTTGTGTTTTTATAACTTCAACCGCCTGAGCTTACTTGACACTTACCGTTCCACTATCCTTTCGCCTAACATCTACGCGAGCACTTCAATAACTCAACAGATATTTGATATCTAAATTGAGATTAATAAAGATGGGACTTATAAGATACGTGCCTCCAAAAGAACCATACAGGTCCCACACCGCGTTTGACATGGTCTGGGTATAAATTATTTAGATTAATGGCAACAAAAGGAATACGTAACGGAGTTGAAGATAAAAGAAAATAGAATGCAAATGGAAAAATGAAAGTATATTGAAAGCAAAGAGATGATGCAATTACAACCATGTATGTAAACAAAAGACTTGAAGGTTTGACATAGATATAAAGAAGAAATTATAATCTGCTCACCACAGACGGCGTCAGTTTGGAAATTTACAAGGAGATGTCTAGTCCAGGGCTTTAAAATAATTGCGAATATCAGTATGCTCGGATTGAGTTCGCCACGTGCTTTCGGAAACGCACTTTGGCCACGCCACGCTGTTACATACTTATCGATTGTGATCCTGTGGGGATCCTCTCACAATATTTAACTAATACACAACAAGATCGTGGCGACAATTTATGTGCTGGGATCGTAACAATTCTGGTAAGACTTTGTTTTAGGGAAACCAGTTTTTTCGGAATTTTTGTTGTTGTTGGGTAGAGCATCGAAAGGTCTATAAGTTTTCCATTTAACGTTTTTTTAGGAAATGACTCCTTCGAAAGTTATGAACATATTTGTAGGAAAGATTTGTTTCATACGCGGTCTCGCACCGCCTTCCTACCCGTATCCGCTAAACTAGTCCCGGGAAAAGGGAATGGTTCTTTCGAATTACGTAACACCTCCGTCTACGATACTTTGCTTTATTCTTCTGCCTTCTTCTCCAATTGCTCACCTCACACGCACTCTCATTCTCCCTTCCCATTCTCTCACCTTTCGCACCGGATTCGTCAATTTCAGTCATACGATCACCTTTCTCTCTCTCACATCCATTTCCTGTCTCTCTCCGTATACAAACATTCGCTCCATCTCACTCGGTCTCATTCTCTCTCTCTCACTCATCCTTCGTAAATGCCACATATTTGTGAAACATATGAAAGCACCACTAGTTACTATATTTGCCATCGCACGTAATGTTGGAGATTGAGGTGTTGTCGATTTATTGTTTGTTTTGATTCTGACAACCGCTGAAGCTGCTGGAACCGAAAACGTTATAATTTTTCCGTTTCGGCTCAGTATGGGAGATGCGAAGCATTAAATATCTGACTTTAAAACGCAAGCGCCCATATGCAACGCTTGACGCGCCTTCGCCGCGAAAAAATCTTACTAAAACCCTTTCATTGCAGTAACGGTACCCCAGTTGAAAGTACAGGCGTCACTCTATTTGCTGTTATATGCGCTAGCATCAGAGTGCAACGCTTGACGCGCCTTTCATATGTTTCAAAAATACATTCATAACTTTCGAAGGAGTCATTTCCTAAAAAAACGTTAAATGGAAAACTTATAGACCTTTCGATGCTCTATCCAACAACAACAACAAATTCCGAAAAAAGGTTTCCCTAAAACAAAGTTGAGCCACAATTCTGGACAGATATTACCGTACGTTGGAATTCGCTGCCTTTCTCCCTCGCTCTTTCTCGCTTCTTCTACGCTCTCTTTCTTTCTCGCTCTCGCTTCCTCTCTCTTTCGTTCGCTTTCGTTTGCTTTCGCACGCTCTCTTTCTTTAGCTCGTGTAAATTCGGAGTTAAGTGCGTATAGCAATACTTGAGCAATACCAGACGCGAGAAAGGAAGCTATAGAAGAAGCGCGATCGCCGGTCGGATATGAGTAACGTGGATAATAAATATGAATAATAACGTGGATATAATATTATAGCGGAAGTTAAAGGGTTGTAATAGAATTATAGTATGACTCGGGGCCTAGCATGAACCGCCGGGAATGTGCAAACAAAGAAGCTGAATCTAATTTATACTTTACACTTTTCCACTGTTTGAAGAATGTGATGCATACTGAATAGAATGAATTGAATTGATTTACAAAAGGTTTAACGAAGGTATGAGTCCTTTGCGATATACTGAAAGTGGTTAACATAAGTTTAACTCAGATTAAAGAAATTAGAAGAATTATCTTAAAGTACCCTCGGGCAAATGTCTATGCACCTCGCAACTTTACAGCCAACTGCGACGAGATCCTTGCCGCGAGGTGGTTCCTGCGCTCGCACGAGATAGTTTTTCATACATCTTTCCGCAGAATTGGCCAAGTGGCGATCAACTCTATGTATAAACAGTTCGTAAGTGTGCGGATGGTTTCGCCCGGTGTACAGGCGATCTTACACAGGAGTCCAGGTCTGAATATTATTGATAATTAAATCTAAAGTGCTTACATCTATTTTAACGGTAATGCAATGGGGTCCACTAGTGGGGCTCCTCACGCCGCTATTTCCACCTCCACTAGGTTGAAGTAGTTCTGTCCTTTATGTCGCATCGCGTTTTTCTGTTTATGCCGATCATAACACACACCGAGCGTCGCTCGTCGCCAGGGCAACAGTAGCTGCGTGGGGGAACTGAAAATACCCCGGGATACTTTTTTGGACCGCAATGCGGTAATGACTATTTTCTATATACAACTTATCGATTTACTCAAAATAAAAACGGTCCTGTTACGTCCTCCAGCTCGCTTCGGGTCAAGTGCCCCAATTCGATGCAACGCGGCGTCCGTCTGTATCTTAATCTCTCGCAAGTGACTCGTTCCAAGTGACGTTCGTATATATAAGTTCCAATTCCTACTCCTCCTGTGCGTCTGGGGCAGGGTCCGTCTACATCACCCCTACTGATGAGTCTCGTGGACGGACCCAAGACGAAACGTTACCACCTCCTTTCTTTTTCCTCACCCTCGTCGATCCCCCGCGTCCCGGACATTTTCCCGTTCCGAGGTTTTCGGCTAGCAGAGCTACGCTCTGCCCAGGGCCTTAGGGACCTAGCAGCATGGACAGATGACGGGAATGCGCGGCGACCCACAATATCTTGTTGCGACCCCCACCCTAGCGGCTGGGACGTAACAGTCCGTTTCCGCGATCTGCTGATGTTCAAATAAAGAACGAAATTGAAGTAGGAGAAAGACAGGAATAGAGCCTCGCGGTTTTCAGCTCGATGTACGTTTGTACAATTTTCATTCACGCGCGCGCGCACACACACGCACCCACACACGCACACTATACAAATATATTACGCTCATACGAGCGCTTAGAAAATTTTAATAATGACGTCGGGACGTAACGCTACGTAGGACAAACAAAACCGTATTTAACATCCAGAATGACTGTACATAACAATAATATAAGACATGAACCATTTCGGCACGCAGCATTAACAGAACACAAAACAAATTTGGATTACAATTTTGTCTGCAGCTGTACGTCTATATTAGAGATAAGGTGAGACTATAAAAAGGCTATTCAAGCAAACGAATCACGAACATTCAACACAGTTTGTCAATACCAGAAACGACACAAAACAATTAAACAACATGTATTTACCAGTGTTACTATCTAATTTCACAAACTAATTCAATAATATCGCATACCTTCCTTAAATATGATTTCAAGAATTAGTGACACCCGATCATTGATATGTACATGTTTCCGCAATAATAAATGTGAAATTACTCCAACATTGCTTTCAGTGGTTTGGTTTACTGTTGATCATTCTAGCTTTTCTGCTGCAGTGAGAACAACAGATCTTATGGTTCATGCCGCAAGGGGAATACAGAACGATTAAAATATATACTTAATTTCATCCCTTATCACATGATACGCAACAACCCACCTTACCCACAGACACGGCATGGTGAGGAAAAAGGTGGAAAATCTTTCTGGCCCTTTCCAAGACATGTGACATCGATAGACAGCGCAAGCCTCTAGAAGTGCCTGTGGCTTGGAAAGACCGAATTAATTAATGTTCAAGATAACGCAGACTGATTTACGAGTAGGAATCCACACTAGCCGACATATCGTGGCTATTCGGGGGTTTAGTGTCGGTAGCACTGCACTAACGCCTGAGGAGTCTGGTTTAAAACGCAGTGGGATTGTATGTGACAATGCCGGAGAAGAGAAAACGCACTAAACGCACGTGGTCGGTACAAGCAAGGGCACGTGGTTGAGGATTTCCCGAGAGTTTTATTCACTAAAGCACTTGTGAACATGTGCATCTATGCGCCCGTACGGTGAGTGCGGCTTTGTACACATCCGTGTGTATGGCGGTTTGCCTGGGCGCGTGCGCTGGGCCGTGTGGCCCCCGTGTACAATAGTTGATTGGCGTGTCATGGCGATCGACCGGTGTGCTTGTGCCGATCGCGCTATGTTCGATCAGTTTTATCAAATAAACATTTATTTGTGTGATAAAAGACTTGTCTCACGCCTGTGATCGCCCCTCCCACATCAAATAACTCTAACAGAACTTATGCTACTGTTTACAGTGGTGTGTGAGAGGCACCGATGGACAAGGAGGATCTACTCCTTCACTTAGCAGTGTTACGTCGCGAATCGAGGTAGGATAGAAATACGCGATATCGATGCGGACTTCGCGAATTCTCTCGCCCCGCTGAATAACAATTGCACGCACCTGACCTTGATCAAGACACGTACGTAATATCTGCTTTTAGTCAACCGCGATCTCGCAGCTTTACTGGGACCAGACACGATATAGAAGCTGGGTTAAGGGTGCTAATTCGGATTGAGGGATAAATCGAAGAATATTTATAATGAATTATCGGTACTCACTTGCAGTTCGTCGAAGATGTTTTATAAGAATTTGTTAGACTATGATGTTGACATTACAGGTTCACTGATTCTAGGCTATCGTATAAAATGGACAATGATTCGGAGCAGTTTAAATGAAATATAATGATCTCGGAATAATTATAAATGAATGTAAATATAGAGACGAGTCGTACTGTAGAGTATTTGAACTGAACGGTCTTAAGGACAAAATCGAAGTGAAGTTGTTTTTCAAAAGTGCACACGGACGACCGTCGATGCTTTCGAACTATCCCCTCTCTAAACATCTCTCGTCCTTGTCTTCCACCCAAAGGCTCGGACAAAGGGGTGATTGAAGAAGTTCGATGACTAAGTCTTTCCGTGTGGGGGCCCTTGAGCTCTCCCTATCTTCATTTTGGTTATTCTCTAAAATTTTACGACTACACTGCTCTTCGGTTTCTTCTATGCAATGAACTAACCCTCAACTACGTCTACAATGATCTATACGACCGATACGTTACGAGAAAGAGCCGGCCTAGGTTTCTTTTCATATAATGTATACCACGTAGGTGTTTTGTATTACTTGTAATTCTTATTTCTTGAACGTTAACGTCCGGGGACGTAACAGTCGTATTAGGCCGAGGAAAAACACTATAAAAGTTCGCACGCGAGAAAGAGGAACCTGTCACTACAAGGCAGTAAAACGGTAATGGCCGTCGCGGGGGCGCGCGGGAGCGGGCGAGAACAATTGCCCGAGAAGAACGCAACGCGGAGCTGCTAATTAGCAGGCGCGTTTACATTTGGTATCGAGCGCTTGACCGATTTCCTCGAGAGCGTCACGGGCGCCCATTGGCCGCCCTCCCGGGAGAACTATGAATACGTTACAGTGGACCTTTCTTCATTTTGCTCTTTTAATCGACTTTAAAAAAGGAGGGGGTTCTCTATTCGACAAGTATACTTTTTTTTAATAAGTATGTTCAACCATATCTCGCAAAGCGGGTGTCGGATCTGGATGGATCTTGGAACATATGAAAGGGCCTATTCTCCAACTGGCTCCATTTAAGTTTCGACAAATTCCGTAAAACGGAAAACAATTTTTTAATCACATTTCTCACCAAATTTCGAAATTAGTTTCTACATGTTCACGTGCGACTTTCCACTGTGTTGACAGATTTGGATAATTTTGAATATGTCTGAAAGATAACATTCACGCAATGGCACAGGGTAAGTTTAAAAAATGTGTAATAAGGAATACACATTTTTTTAATCCACTATACTTTCACGTACGTGGTTTGAGCGTAACTCTCCACAGCGTTGATCGATTATTATGATTTTGGATACGTTTGAAGAGGACACTCCGCGGTGGTCCCATGTCGATTTTAAAAAATTCTTCTTTACTAGCAAATTATTAGCCCGTGGTTGGTCGAAGAACTGTTAAATGTAACTAAAAGTTACAAAATAAAAAACTTTAAAAAGAGAAGTAACAGTGGATGAAGGAGAGGGATCTTGGGTTAGCTCATGAGAAGACGGAAATGGAGCAACTCACCGGGAGGAGGAAGGGACTAATTCCAAGCATAAGTTTCGCCGGGAAGGAGATAGTGAGGGGTTCTCACTTAAAGTACCTGGGGGTAATAATCGACGAGCGCCGCGTGTTTAAATTACACATAGAGACAGTTTGCAAGAAAGCTCAGCGGGCAGCCCATGCGATGGCTAGATTAATGCCCAATTTCGGTGGATCCAGTAGCGCCAAAAGAAGGCTACTATTTTCGGTGGTGGAAGCCATCGCTCTCTATGCCTGTCCTGTTTGGCATCAGGCCCTCTGCACGGAAGCTAACAGAAAAAAGCTGTACACGCTGCAACGGCAGTACGCTCTCAGAGTGGCCAGCGCGTACCATACGGTCTCTACGGCGGCTTTGCTGGTCATTACAGGAATCCTCCCAATAGATCTCATGGTCGAACGAAGGTGTCGGGCCCACAAGGAGAGAAAAGAACCCCGGGAGGCTGGCAGCGCCCAGTCTGCTCGGGCCGTTGTGCTACAAGATGGGACAGCAGAAGACGTTTCCAGCATATGGCAGCAGAGATGGGAGCGGGACAGAAAAGGTAGATGGACCAACACGCTGATTCCCAACTTGGCGAGATGGATTTCAAGGAAGCACGGCCGGCTGTCATTTCACCTGACCCAAGCCCTGACCGGTCATGGCTGTTGCGGACAATACCTCCACAAGATCGGAGCAGAATCATCAATGAGCTGCTGGTTCTATGACCATCCTTGCGATGACGCTAGGCACACCCTCTTTGAGTGCACAGAATGGGCGCTGGAGAGAGAAATGCTATTCTCCACATTAGGACTCTGAGGCGAACTGGACCATGATCGTGTCCTTCTTCACGGACATTCTGAAACGAAAGGAGGATGTGAAACGAGACAGAGAACGTACCGTTCGGGCAGATCGTCACGCGTGAGGGATCTGAATAACAGTACAAGGTCCATGAGGAGGCAGCGCTAGCTACGACTTCAAAACTGCATTAAAAAGTATGAAATAATTTTCAATTTTTTAGGTCGACATCGAGATAGGTACAAAAGAACACTTAAATCGATTTCTACATGGCCGAGGGGAGAGGGAGGGGGAGGGGGTGCATTGAAATGCACTTAGACTGTAAGCACACACTGAACGTTGTATTGTAGCCAGTCGATAAACGAGACAAATTATAAACATTTCACTTGCCAATTGATGGATTCCTTTATTCCCATCTTGGCGTCAACCTCAACAATTTAAACTTACTTTGTACTTTCATTGCAGTTTTGATGTCCGTGTTACTTTATTAAAATCATTTTATTTACATCGCTTTCTACAAAGAAGAACTTAAAGTCAAACAATTACACTACACACAAAATCATGTCTTTGCCCGGATGCAGCGTGCGAAACAGGAGTGCGTCGCAGTTCCGGCGGGCACGCGGTCGAGAGGGTGATGAGGAGGCCAAAGGCAAAATGCGATACTCGGCACACACGATTACTATCAAGCTATATTTTCTCACTATCAGTACACTAATCACACAAAACATGAAACACGCAAGCGAAACAAGACACCGTATACGATAGCGTACAAAAGCGAGGTAATTTAGCGGAGGCAAATGAACTAAGCGCAGCGAAAGCAAAACTGGCCGTTATATCGTACAAAAGCTAACAGAACACGAAAACAAGAACACATGCAAGAGAAGAGCCACACGAACACCCCCCCCCCCCCCCCCTTCCGAGGTGACTTACGTAACCACCGACCTTCCAGAAAGACTTTTCGAGGTGTTACCGCCGACAATTCAGTTTAGCGGGTCTTCTGGAAGAGCGGTGTTGACATTCGAGCCGCTCAGCTGACTGGCAGGCGATCACCCGCGATTGGCGGGCAGAGGCGACGGAGCGGTGCGCAATATCGGTTCGCTCCGGCTGAGCACCGCGGCCTGGCGTCACCTAGCGCAGGATGTAAGAATTTCATCGCCGTTTCCAACACTCATCCCCATCTAACTATACTCGTAGATGTCAGCCAAATTTAATACAGTTAGGTAAATATACCGATTAAAAGGCATATCGGCGTAACAACACCGAGATTGCCATTGTGGCACCAGCTGCCCTTCTCCTGACTTCAAGGTAATTATTCGGATGATCATCCTCCGTCCCGTTTTTGATGAACTTGAAATATGTTATGGACGTCATCATTGTATGCAACAATTCCCTATACATATTACCGTCGCTCGCCCTTACCTTCCTATATATTCGCAAAAATCTGCACTTACTACTGCATTATGCCCATTCTCGTAAATTTGTGACACAATAAGAAACATGGGCAATTCGCTCGACGTCTCGCTCAATACTTGGCGATTTGCTAACATCAACATAAACCTCTTTGAAACGTCCGCGGAGACCCACGACGGAAAGAGGGTGTTCACAAAAGTCCGTGCCGATGTACTTTCCATAGAGCGTCGTTTTTTCGAGGCATGCCACGACAGACAGTGTGTGATTATTGTGTAAAGTCCGCGCCATCGTAAAATGATATACACAAACATTCCGAGGCCTATCCTTCACCAAGCGCCCGCCGACCCCCAAATACGCTCGAAAATTGCTTGAAATGTTAGATACGCGAGTTTCAAATAATAGACATGTGTTTGCTTATAAGTCCCAAGCTAAGGGCGAGCGACGGCAACATTTATAGGGAAAAGCTGTTTACGATGATGACCTTGGTAACAAAGCGACAACTCATCAAAATCGGGGCAGAGGGTAGTCATCTGAATAATTACCATAGCCTCTTGTAACAAATTACTAACACGGGTGAAAAAGGGAATGGAATAAGTGCGACATTAACATTCATGAACTAATTACCCTAAGAATCAGGAATAAACACAGACAAAAAATATAATAGGCCACAACCTAACATCGAATAATTAGACAATGAAAATTGACACTCAGATTAATTTTCCCAAAAAATTACACACCCTGAGACTATGCAGATCCCAAAGAAAACCGCAGATATACGACATAATGTGAAAATTTGGCAACTATTAATTGTAAACAAAAAACACGTGAAAATCTACATAAGGTCAAAATAATGCGAAGATATTGTAATCCGAGCGCGTGCGCAGATTAGGGAATAACCGTAAGTAAAAGACCGATCTCTCCGTTATGACCTTTATGTACTGTTAGTTATGTATTATCTGTGTAAATTAGCTCATTTCTACCCTAATAGACTCCTCAAGAGGGGGCCCGCATGCCCCAGAATATGTAGAGTTAACTATTCATTTTAAAATCGTCTTTCAACCAAAAGAAGGCTTGCAATTATTTATTACAACACCGCTTATTCACGTTTATCAAAATAAACACACTTGAAGTATCTTTGAGCATCCTTGAATACATACAATATAGATGCAAATGTCTTGCCTCCAATCAATTTTACAGGATTCTGCCTCATCGTATCTTGTCCAGGAGGTTCAAATGTACAAGATTTGTGCGGTAGCACTTGTCCAAAGCTACTCTCTTTGCACTCCGGTCGATCGATATGCTAAAGCATCAAAAATTGTCGATGTTATCCAATGAAATAGTTGCAATATCTTGCCTCCAATCAATTTGACAGGATTCTGCCTCACCGTATCTTGTCCAGGAGGTCCAAATGTACAGGAATTGTGCATTAGCACTTGTCCAAAGTGACTGTCTTTGGATTTATGTCGATCCATAATCAGAAGCATCCAGAATTGCCAATGTCATGCAATGATATAGACGCAAATATCTTTACTACTACCAATTTGACAGGATTCTGCCCTCACTCACCTCGCAACCATTGTATCACGCGGACGTCACTTCTTGTACTACCTCACACGGTTCTCAAATAAGACGGTTTCACCTCAACTCTTTTCTCTCACTATTATCTCTCGAACGGTGCAACTCAACACGGGTTCACTCAGTGTGTAAATAGCTGTTATTTAGTGTCTTAAATAAATAGTCTATTGTGTTTTTTATAACTTCACCGCCTGCGCTTACTTGCCACTCACCCGTCCACTATCCACTCGCTTTACATCTACGCGAGCACTTCAATTAACAAACATTCTGTTGATCCATTGCCAAGGTTCTGTAGCAGCATTTCCATTGCTTCTCTGTCCTATGGCTGAGATCAAAGTGAAGTTAACTAATATTGATGACCATCGATATAAAGCATGCGGTTTAGCTGCGATATTGTCTCCTTGATCGTAAAAACCTTACTGATATCGGTTACAATAAGACTAGATATTTGCATGACACTACATAATCATAGTGGCATTCTTCTTTACGCAGCCACACTTTCATCCATTGCCACGGTTCGGTAGCAGTATTTCCATTGCATCTCGTCCCTATGGCTGAGATCGGAGTAAAGTTAACTAATATTGATGGCCTTCGACATAAACCATCCGGTTTAGCTGCGACATCGTCTCCTTGATCGTAAGAACCTTACCGATATCGGTTACTATAGGACTAGATATTTGCATGGCACTAAATAATCATAGTGGCATGCTTCTTTACGCAGCTGAACTTTTATCCATTGCCACGGTTCGGTAGCAGTATTTCCATTGCTTCTCGGCCTTATGACTAAGATCAAAGTGAAGTTAACTAATATTGATGGCTATCGATATAAACCATCCGGTTTAGCTGCGATATTGTCTCCTTGATCGTAAAAACCTTACTGATATCGGTTACAATAAGACTAGATATTTGCATGACACTAAATAATCATAGTGGCATTTTCCTTTACGCAGCCACACTTTCATCCATTGCCACGGTTCGGTAGCAGTATTTCCATTGCTTCTCGGCACTATGACTAAGATCAAAGTGAAGTTAACTAATAATGATGGCCATCGATATAAAGCATCCGGTTTAGCTGCGATATCGCGTCCTTGATCTCAAAAACCTTACTGATATCGGTTACAACAATACCAGACATTTGCATGACACTACATAATCATACTGGCATTCTTCTTTACGCAGCCACACTTTCATCCATTGCCACGATTCGGTAGCTGTATTTCCATTGCTTCTCGGCACTATGACTAAGATCAAAGTGAAGTTAACTAATATTGATGGCCATCGATATAAAGCATCCGGTTTAGCTGCGATATCGCGTCCTTGATCTCAAAAACCTTACTGATACCGTTTACAACAATACCAGACATTTGCATGACACTACATAATCATACTGGCATTCTTCTTTACGCAGCCACACTTTGATCCATTGCCACGGTTCGGTAGCAGTATTTCCATTACTTCTCGTCCCTATGGCTGAGATCAAAGTGAAGTTAACTAATATTGATGGCCTTCGATATAAACCATCCGGTTTAGCTTCGAAATTTTCTGCTTGATCGTAAAAACCTTACTGATAGCTATTACAATAAGACTAGATATTTGCATAACACTAAATAATCATAGTGGCATTCTTCTTTACGCAGCCTCACTTTGATCCATTGCCGCGGTTCGGTAGCAGTATTTCCATTGCTTCTCAACCCTATGGCTGAGATCAAAGTGAAGTTAACTAGTATTGATGGCCATCGAAATAAACCATCCGGTTTAGCTGCGATATCGTCTCCTTGTTCGTAAAAACCTCACTGATAGCGGTTACAATAAGACTAGATTTTTGCATAACACTACATAATCATAGTGGCATTCTTCTTTACGCAGCCACACTTTCATCCATTGCCACGGTTCGGTAGCAGTATTTCCATTGCTTCTCGGCCCTAAGACTAAGATCAAAGTGAAGTTAACTAATATTGATGGCCATCGATATAAAGCATGCGGCTTAGCTGCGATATCGCGTCCTTGATCTCAAAAACCTTACTGATACTGGTTACAACAATACTAGACATTTGCATGGCACTAAATAATCATAGTGGCATTCTTCTTTACGCAGCCTCACTTTGATCCATTGCCACGGTTCGGTAGCAGTATTTCCATTGCTTCTCGGCCCTATGCCTAAGATCAAAGTGAAGTTAACTAATATTGATGGCCATCGATATAAACCATGCGGTTTAGCTGGGATATTGTCTCCTTGATCGTAAAAACCTTACTGATATCGGTTACAATAGGACTGGATATTTGCATGACACTACATAATCATACTGGCATTCTTCTTTACACAGCCACACTTTGATCCATTGCCACGGTTCGGTAGCAGTATTTCCATTGCTTCTCGGCCCTATGACTAAGATCAAAGTGAACTTAACTAATATTGATGGCCATCGATATAAACAATCCGGTTTAGCTGCCATATCGGCTCCTTGATCGTAAAAACCTTACTGATATGGGTTACAATAGGACTAGATATTTGCATGGCACTAAATAATCATAGTGGCATTCTTCTTTACGCAGCCTCACTTTGATCCATTGCCACGGTTCGGTAGCAGTATTTCCATTGCTTCTCGGCCCTATGCCTAAGATCGAAGTGAAGTTAACTAATATTTATGGCCATCGATATAAACCATGCGGTTTAGCTGCCATATTGTCTCTTTGATCGTAAAAGCCTTACTGATATCGGTTACAATAAGACTAGATATTTGCATGACACTACATAATCATAGTGGCATTCTTCTTTACGCAGCCACACTTTGATCCATTGCCGCGTTTCGGTAGCAGTATTTCCATTGCTTCTCGGCCCTAAGACTAAGATCAAAGTGAAGTTAACTAATATTGATGGCTTTCGACATAAACCATCCGGTTTAGCTGCGAAATCGTCTCCTTGATCGTAAGAACCTTACCGATATCGGTTACTATAGGACTAGATATTTGCAAGGCACTAAATAATCATAGTGGCATTCTTCTTTACGCAGCCTCACTTTGATCCATTGCCACGGTTCGGTAGCAGTATTTCCATTGCTTCTCGGCCCTATGCCTAAGATCGAAGTGAAATTAACTAATATTTATGGCCATCGATATAAACCATGCGGTTTAGCTGCCATATTGTCTCTTTGATCGTAAAAGCCTTACTGATATCGGTTACAATAAGACTAGATATTTGCATGACACTACATAATCATAGTGGCATTCTTCTTTACGCAGCCACACTTTGATCCATTGCCGCGTTTCGGTAGCAGTATTTCCATTGCTTCTCGGCCCTAAGACTAAGATCAAAGTGAAGTTAACTAATATTGATGGCTTTCGACATAAACCATCCGGTTTAGCTGCGAAATCGTCTCCTTGATCGTAAGAACCTTACCGATATCGGTTACTATAGGACTAGATATTTGCAAGGCACTAAATAATCATAGTGGCATTCTTCTTTACGCAGCCTCACTTTGATCCATTGCCACGGTTTGGTAGCAGTATTTCCATTGCTTCTCGGCCCTATGCCTAAGATCGAAGTGAAGTTAACTAATATTTATGGCCATCGATATAAACCATGCGGTTTAGCTGCCATATTGTCTCTTTGATCGTAAAAGCCTTACTGATATCGGTTACAATAAGACTAGATATTTGCATGACACTACATAATCATAGTGGCATTCTTCTTTACGCAGCCACACTTTGATCCATTGCCGCGTTTCGGTAGCAGTATTTCCATTGCTTCTCGGCCCTAAGACTAAGATCAAAGTGAAGTTAACTAATATTGATGGCCATCGATATAAAGCATGCGGCTTAGCTGCGATATCGCGTCCTTGATCTCAAAAACCTTACTGATACCGGTTACAACAATACTAGACATTTGCATTGCACTAAATAATCATAGTGGCATTCTTCTTTACGCAGCCTCACTTTGATCCATTGCCACGGTTCGGTAGCAGTATTTCCATTGCTTCTCGTCCCTATGGCTGAGACCGAAGTGAAGTTAACTAATATTGATGGCCATCGATATAAACCATCCGGTTTAGCTGCGATATCGTCTCCTTGTTCGTAAAAACCTCACTGATAGCGGTTACAATAAGACTAGATATTTGCATAACGCTACATAATCATAGTGGCATTCTTCTTTTCGCAGCCACACTTTGATCCATTGCCACGGTTCGGTAGCAATATTTTCATTGCTTCTCGTCCCTATGGCTGAGATCGAAGTGAAGTTAACTAATATTGATGGCTTTCGACATAAATCATCCGGTTTAGCTGCGAAATCGTCTCCTTGATCGTAAGAACCTTACCGATATCGGTTACTATAGGACTAGATATTTGCAAGGCACTAAATAATCATAGTGGCATTCTTCTTTACGCAGCCTCACTTTGATCCATTGCCACGGTTCGGTAGCAGTATTTCCATTGCTTCTCGGCCCTATGCCTAAGATCAAAGTGAAGTTAACTAATATTGATGGCCATCGATATAAACTATGCGGTTTAGCTGCGATATTGTCTCTTTGATCGTAAAAGCCTTACTGATATCGGTTACAATAAGACTAGATATTTGCATGACACTACATAATCATAGTGGCATTCTTCTTTACGCAGCCACACTTTCATCCATTGCCACGGTTCGGTAGCAGTATTTCCATTGCTTCTCGGCCCTAAGACTAAGATCAAAGTGAAGTTAACTAATATTGATGGCCATCGATATAAAGCATGCGGCTTAGCTGCGATATCGCGTCCTTGATCTCAAAAACCTTACTGATACCGGTTACAACAATACTAGACATTTGCATGGCACTAAATAATCTTAGTGGCATTCTTCTTTACGCAGCCTCACTTTGATCCATTGCCACGGTTCGGTAGCAGTATTTCCATTGCTTCTCGGCCCTATGCCTAAGATCAAAGTGAAGTTAACTAATATTGATGGCCATCGATATAAACCATGCGGTTTAGCTGGGATATTGTCTCCTTGATCGTAAAAACCTTACTGATATCGGTTACAATAGGACTGGATATTTGCATGACACTACATAATCATACTGGCATTCTTCTTTACACAGCCACACTTTGATCCATTGCCACGGTTCGGTAGCAGTATTTCCATTGCTTCTCGGCCCTATGACTAAGATCAAAGTGAACTTAACTAATATTGATGGCCATCGATATAAACAATCCGGTTTAGCTGCCATATCGGCTCCTTGATCGTAAAAACCTTACTGATATGGGTTACAATAGGACTAGATATTTGCATGGCACTAAATAATCATAGTGGCATTCTTCTTTACGCAGCCTCACTTTGATCCATTGCCACGGTTCGGTAGCAGTATTTCCATTGCTTCTCGGCCCTATGCCTAAGATCGAAGTGAAGTTAACTAATATTGATGGCCATCGATATAAACCATGCGGTTTAGCTGCCATATTGTCTCTTTGATCGTAAAAGCCTTACTGATATCGGTTACAATAAGACTAGATATTTGCATGACACTACATAATCATAGTGGCATTCTTCTTTACGCAGCCACACTTTGATCCATGCCGCGTTTCGGTAGCAGTATTTCCATTGCTTCTCGGCCCTAAGACTAAGATCAAAGTGAAGTTAACTAATATTGATGGCCATCGATATAAAGCATGCGGCTTAGCTGCGATATCGCGTCCTTGATCTCAAAAACCTTACTGATACCGGTTACAACAATACTAGACATCTGCATTGCACTAAATAATCATAGTGGCATTCTTCTTTACGCAGCCTCACTTTGATCCATTGCCACGGTTCGGTAGCAATATTTTCATTGCTTCTCGTCCCTATGGCTGAGATCGGAGTGAAGTTAACTAATATTGATGGCTTTCGACATAAACCATCCGGTTTAGCTGCGAAATCGTCTCCTTGATCGTAAGAACCTTACCGATATCGGTTACTATAGGACTAGATATTTGCAAGGCACTAAATAATCATAGTGGCATTCTTCTTTACGCAGCCTCACTTTGATCCATTGCCGCGTTTCGGTAGCAGTATTTCCATTGCTTCTCGGCCCTAAGACTAAGATCAAAGTGAAGTTAACTAATATTGATGGCTTTCGACATAAACCATCCGGTTTAGCTGCGAAATCGTCTCCTTGATCGTAAGAACCTTACCGATATCGGTTACTATAGGACTAGATATTTGCAAGGCACTAAATAATCATAGTGGCATTCTTCTTTACGCAGCCTCACTTTGATCCATTGCCACGGTTCGGTAGCAGTATTTCCATTGCTTCTCGGCCCTATGCCTAAGATCGAAGTGAAATTAACTAATATTTATGGCCATCGATATAAACCATGCGGTTTAGCTGCCATATTGTCTCTTTGATCGTAAAAGCCTTACTGATATCGGTTACAATAAGACTAGATATTTGCATGACACTACATAATCATAGTGGCATTCTTCTTTACGCAGCCACACTTTGATCCATTGCCGCGTTTCGGTAGCAGTATTTCCATTGCTTCTCGGCCCTAAGACTAAGATCAAAGTGAAGTTAACTAATATTGATGGCTTTCGACATAAACCATCCGGTTTAGCTGCGAAATCGTCTCCTTGATCGTAAGAACCTTACCGATATCGGTTACTATAGGACTAGATATTTGCAAGGCACTAAATAATCATAGTGGCATTCTTCTTTACGCAGCCTCACTTTGATCCATTGCCACGGTTTGGTAGCAGTATTTCCATTGCTTCTCGGCCCTATGCCTAAGATCGAAGTGAAGTTAACTAATATTTATGGCCATCGATATAAACCATGCGGTTTAGCTGCCATATTGTCTCTTTGATCGTAAAAGCCTTACTGATATCGGTTACAATAAGACTAGATATTTGCATGACACTACATAATCATAGTGGCATTCTTCTTTACGCAGCCACACTTTGATCCATTGCCGCGTTTCGGTAGCAGTATTTCCATTGCTTCTCGGCCCTAAGACTAAGATCAAAGTGAAGTTAACTAATATTGATGGCCATCGATATAAAGCATGCGGCTTAGCTGCGATATCGCGTCCTTGATCTCAAAAACCTTACTGATACCGGTTACAACAATACTAGACATTTGCATTGCACTAAATAATCATAGTGGCATTCTTCTTTACGCAGCCTCACTTTGATCCATTGCCACGGTTCGGTAGCAGTATTTCCATTGCTTCTCGTCCCTATGGCTGAGACCGAAGTGAAGTTAACTAATATTGATGGCCATCGATATAAACCATCCGGTTTAGCTGCGATATCGTCTCCTTGTTCGTAAAAACCTCACTGATAGCGGTTACAATAAGACTAGATATTTGCATAACGCTACATAATCATAGTGGCATTCTTCTTTTCGCAGCCACACTTTGATCCATTGCCACGGTTCGGTAGCAATATTTTCATTGCTTCTCGTCCCTATGGCTGAGATCGAAGTGAAGTTAACTAATATTGATGGCTTTCGACATAAATCATCCGGTTTAGCTGCGAAATCGTCTCCTTGATCGTAAGAACCTTACCGATATCGGTTACTATAGGACTAGATATTTGCAAGGCACTAAATAATCATAGTGGCATTCTTCTTTACGCAGCCTCACTTTGATCCATTGCCACGGTTCGGTAGCAGTATTTCCATTGCTTCTCGGCCCTAAGACTAAGATCAAAGTGAAGTTAACTAATATTGATGGCCATCGATATAAAGCATGCGGCTTAGCTGCGATATCGCGTCCTTGATCTCAAAAACCTTACTGATACCGGTTACAACAGTACTAGACATTTGCATGGCACTAAATAATCTTAGTGGCATTCTTCTTTACGCAGCCTCACTTTGATCCATTGCCACGGTTCGGTAGCAGTATTTCCATTGCTTCTCGGCCCTATGCCTAAGATCAAAGTGAAGTTAACTAATATTGATGGCCATCGATATAAACCATGCGGTTTAGCTGGGATATTGTCTCCTTGATCGTAAAAACCTTACTGATATCGGTTACAATAGGACTGGATATTTGCATGACACTACATAATCATACTGGCATTCTTCTTTACACAGCCACACTTTGATCCATTGCCACGGTTCGGTAGCAGTATTTCCATTGCTTCTCGGCCCTATGACTAAGATCAAAGTGAACTTAACTAATATTGATGGCCATCGATATAAACAATCCGGTTTAGCTGCCATATCGGCTCCTTGATCGTAAAAACCTTACTGATATGGGTTACAATAGGACTAGATATTTGCATGGCACTAAATAATCATAGTGGCATTCTTCTTTACGCAGCCTCACTTTGATCCATTGCCACGGTTCGGTAGCAGTATTTCCATTGCTTCTCGGCCCTATGCCTAAGATCGAAGTGAAGTTAACTAATATTGATGGCCATCGATATAAACCATGCGGTTTAGCTGCCATATTGTCTCTTTGATCGTAAAAGCCTTACTGATATCGGTTACAATAAGACTAGATATTTGCATGACACTACATAATCATAGTGGCATTCTTCTTTACGCAGCCACACTTTGATCCATGCCGCGTTTCGGTAGCAGTATTTCCATTGCTTCTCGGCCCTAAGACTAAGATCAAAGTGAAGTTAACTAATATTGATGGCCATCGATATAAAGCATGCGGCTTAGCTGCGATATCGCGTCCTTGATCTCAAAAACCTTACTGATACCGGTTACAACAATACTAGACATCTGCATTGCACTAAATAATCATAGTGGCATTCTTCTTTACGCAGCCTCACTTTGATCCATTGCCACGGTTCGGTAGCAATATTTTCATTGCTTCTCGTCCCTATGGCTGAGATCGGAGTGAAGTTAACTAATATTGATGGCTTTCGACATAAACCATCCGGTTTAGCTGCGAAATCGTCTCCTTGATCGTAAGAACCTTACCGATATCGGTTACTATAGGACTAGATATTTGCAAGGCACTAAATAATCATAGTGGCATTCTTCTTTACGCAGCCTCACTTTGATCCATTGCCACGGTTCGGTAGCAGTATTTCCATTGCTTCTCGGCCCTATGCCTAAGATCAAAGTGAAGTTAACTAATATTGATGGCCATCGATATAAACTATGCGGTTTAGCTGCCATATTGTCTCTTTGATCGTAAAAGCCTTACTGATATCGGTTACAATAAGACTAGATATTTGCATGACACTACATAATCATAGTGGCATTCTTCTTTACGCAGCCACACTTTGATCCATTGCCGCGTTTCGGTAGCAGTATTTCCATTGCTTCTCGGCCCTAAGACTAAGATCAAAGTGAAGTTAACTAATATTGATGGCCATCGATATAAAGCATGCGGCTTAGCTGCGATATCGCGTCCTTGATCTCAAAAACCTTACTGATACCGGTTACAACAATACTAGACATTTGCATTGCACTAAATAATCATAGTGGCATTCTTCTTTACGCAGCCTCACTTTGATCCATTGCCACGGTTCGGTAGCAGTATTTCCATTGCTTCTCGGCCCTATGCCTAAGATCGAAGTGAAGTTAACTAATATTGATGGCCATCGATATAAACCATGCGGTTTAGCTGCCATATTGTCTCTTTGATCGTAAAAGCCTTACTGATATCGGTTACAGTAAGACTAGATATTTGCATGACACTACATAATCATAGTGGCATTCTTCTTTACGCAGCCACACTTTGATCCATTGCCGCGTTTCGGTAGCAGTATTTCCATTGCTTCTCGGCCCTAAGACTAAGATCAAAGTGAAGTTAACTAATATTGATGGCCATCGATATAAAGCATGCGGCTTAGCTGCGATATCGCGTCCTTGATCTCAAAAACCTTACTGATACCGGTTACAACAATACTAGACATTTGCATTGCACTAAATAATCATAGTGGCATTCTTCTTTACGCAGCCTCACTTTGATCCATTGCCACGGTTCGGTAGCAGTATTTCCATTGCTTCTCGTTCCTATGGCTGAGACCGAAGTGAAGTTAACTAATATTGATGGCCATCGATATAAACCATCCGGTTTACCTGCGATATTGTCTCCTTGATCGTAAACACCTTACTAATATCGGTTACAATAAGACTAGATATTTGCATGAGACTACATAATCATAGTGGCATTCTTCTTTACGCAGCCACACTTTGATCCATTGCCACGGTTCGGTAGCAGTATTTCCATTGCTTCTCGTCCCTATGGCTGAGATCGAAGTGAACTTAACTATTATTGATGGCCTTCGATATAAACCATCCGGTTTAGCTTCGAAATCGTCTGCTTGATCGTAAAAACCTTACTGATAGCTGTTACAATAAGACTAGATATTTGCATAACACTACATAATCATAGTGGCATTCTTCTTTACGCAGCCACACTTTGATCCATTGCCGCGGTTCGGTAGCAGTATTTCCATTGCTTCTCGGCCCTATGGCTGAGATCAAATTGAAGTTAACTAGTATTGATGGCCATCGATATAAACCATCCGGTTTAGCTGCGATATCGTCTCCTTGTTCGTAAAAACCTCACTGATAGCGGTTACAATAAGACTAGATATTTGCATAACGCTATATAATCATAGTGGCATTCTTCTTTTCGCAGCCACACTTTGATCCATTGCCACGGTTCGGTAGCAATATTTTCATTGCTTCTCGTCCCTATGGCTGAGATCGAAGTGAAGTTAACTAATATTGATGGCTTTCGACATAAATCATCCGGTTTAGCTGCGAAATCGTCTCCTTGATCGTAAGAACCTTACCGATATCGGTTACTATAGGACTAGATATTTGCAAGGCACTAAATAATCATAGTGGCATTCTTCTTTACGCAGCCTCACTTTGATCCATTGCCACGGTTCGGTAGCAGTATTTCCATTGCTTCTCGGCCCTATGCCTAAGATCAAAGTGAAGTTAACTAATATTGATGGCCATCGATATAAACTATGCGGTTTAGCTGCGATATTGTCTCTTTGATCGTAAAAGCCTTACTGATATCGGTTACAATAAGACTAGATATTTGCATGACACTACATAATCATAGTGGCATTCTTCTTTACGCAGCCACACTTTCATCCATTGCCACGGTTCGGTAGCAGTATTTCCATTGCTTCTCGGCCCTAAGACTAAGATCAAAGTGAAGTTAACTAATATTGATGGCCATCGATATAAAGCATGCGGCTTAGCTGCGATATCGCGTCCTTGATCTCAAAAACCTTACTGATACCGGTTACAACAATACTAGACATTTGCATGGCACTAAATAATCTTAGTGGCATTCTTCTTTACGCAGCCTCACTTTGATCCATTGCCACGGTTCGGTAGCAGTATTTCCATTGCTTCTCGGCCCTATGCCTAAGATCAAAGTGAAGTTAACTAATATTGATGGCCATCGATATAAACCATGCGGTTTAGCTGGGATATTGTCTCCTTGATCGTAAAAACCTTACTGATATCGGTTACAATAGGACTGGATATTTGCATGACACTACATAATCATACTGGCATTCTTCTTTACACAGCCACACTTTGATCCATTGCCACGGTTCGGTAGCAGTATTTCCATTGCTTCTCGGCCCTATGACTAAGATCAAAGTGAACTTAACTAATATTGATGGCCATCGATATAAACAATCCGGTTTAGCCGCCATATCGGCTCCTTGATCGTAAAAACCTTACTGATATGGGTTACAATAGGACTAGATATTTGCATGGCACTAAATAATCATAGTGGCATTCTTCTTTACGCAGCCTCACTTTGATCCATTGCCACGGTTCGGTAGCAGTATTTCCATTGCTTCTCGGCCCTATGCCTAAGATCGAAGTGAAGTTAACTAATATTGATGGCCATCGATATAAACCATGCGGTTTAGCTGCCATATTGTCTCTTTGATCGTAAAAGCCTTACTGATATCGGTTACAATAAGACTAGATATTTGCATGACACTACATAATCATAGTGGCATTCTTCTTTACGCAGCCACACTTTGATCCATTGCCGCGTTTCGGTAGCAGTATTTCCATTGCTTCTCGGCCCTAAGACTAAGATCAAAGTGAAGTTAACTAATATTGATGGCCATCGATATAAAGCATGCGGCTTAGCTGCGATATCGCGTCCTTGATCTCAAAAACCTTACTGATACCGGTTACAACAATACTAGACATTTGCATTGCACTAAATAATCATAGTGGCATTCTTCTTTACGCAGCCTCACTTTGATCCATTGCCACGGTTCGGTAGCAGTATTTCCATTGCTTCTCGTCCCTATGGCTGAGACCGAAGTGAAGTTAACTAATATTGATGGCCATCGATATAAACCATCCGGTTTACCTGCGATATTGTCTCCTTGATCGTAAACACCTTACTAATATCGGTTACAATAAGACTAGATATTTGCATGAGACTACATAATCATAGTGGCATTCTTCTTTACGCAGCCACACTTTGATCCATTGCCACGGTTCGGTAGCAGTATTTCCATTGCTTCTCGTCCCTATGGCTGAGATCGAAGTGAACTTAACTATTATTGATGGCCTTCGATATAAACCATCCGGTTTAGCTTCGAAATCGTCTGCTTGATCGTAAAAACCTTACTGATAGCTGTTACAATAAGACTAGATATTTGCATAACACTACATAATCATAGTGGCATTCTTCTTTACGCAGCCACACTTTGATCCATTGCCGCGGTTCGGTAGCAGTATTTCCATTGCTTCTCGGCCCTATGGCTGAGATCAAATTGAAGTTAACTAGTATTGATGGCCATCGATATAAACCATCCGGTTTAGCTGCGATATCGTCTCCTTGTTCGTAAAAACCTCACTGATAGCGGTTACAATAAGACTAGATATTTGCATAACGCTACATAATCATAGTGGCATTCTTCTTTTCGCAGCCACACTTTGATCCATTGCCACGGTTCGGTAGCAATATTTTCATTGCTTCTCGTCCCTATGGCTGAGATCGAAGTGAAGTTAACTAATATTGATGGCTTTCGACATAAATCATCCGGTTTAGCTGCGAAATCGTCTCCTTGATCGTAAGAACCTTACCGATATCGGTTACTATAGGACTAGATATTTGCAAGGCACTAAATAATCATAGTGGCATTCTTCTTTACGCAGCCTCACTTTGATCCATTGCCACGGTTCGGTAGCAGTATTTCCATTGCTTCTCGGCCCTATGCCTAAGATCAAAGTGAAGTTAACTAATATTGATGGCCATCGATATAAACTATGCGGTTTAGCTGCGATATTGTCTCTTTGATCGTAAAAGCCTTACTGATATCGGTTACAATAAGACTAGATATTTGCATGACACTACATAATCATAGTGGCATTCTTCTTTACGCAGCCACACTTTCATCCATTGCCACGGTTCGGTAGCAGTATGTCCATTGCTTCTCGGCCCTAAGACTAAGATCAAAGTGAAGTTAACTAATATTGATGGCCATCGATATAAAGCATGCGGCTTAGCTGCGATATCGCGTCCTTGATCTCAAAAACCTTACTGATACCGGTTACAACAATACTAGACATTTGCATGGCACTAAATAATCTTAGTGGCATTCTTCTTTACGCAGCCTCACTTTGATCCATTGCCACGGTTCGGTAGCAGTATTTCCATTGCTTCTCGGCCCTATGCCTAAGATCAAAGTGAAGTTAACTAATATTGATGGCCATCGATATAAACCATGCGGTTTAGCTGGGATATTGTCTCCTTGATCGTAAAAACCTTACTGATATCGGTTACAATAGGACTGGATATTTGCATGACACTACATAATCATACTGGCATTCTTCTTTACACAGCCACACTTTGATCCATTGCCACGGTTCGGTAGCAGTATTTCCATTGCTTCTCGGCCCTATGACTAAGATCAAAGTGAACTTAACTAATATTGATGGCCATCGATATAAACAATCCGGTTTAGCTGCCATATCGGCTCCTTGATCGTAAAAACCTCACTGATAGCGGTTACAATAAGACTAGATATTTGCATAACACTACATAATCATAGTGGCATTCTTCTTTTCGCAGCCACACTTTGATCCATTGCCACGGTTCGGTAGCAATATTTCTATTGCTTCTCGTCCCTATGGCTGAGATCGGAGTGAAGTTAACTAATATTGATGGCCATCGATATAAAGCATCCGGTTTAGCTGCGATATCGCGTCCTTGATCTCAAAAACCTTACTGATACCGGTTACAACAATACTAGACATTTGCATGGCACTAAATAATCATAGTGGCATTATTCTTTACGCAGCCTCACTTTGATCCATTGCCACGGTTCGGTAACAGTATTTCCATTGCTTCTCGGCCCTATGCCTAAGATCAAAGTGAAGTTAACTAATATTGATGGCCATCGATATAAACCATGCGGTTTAGCTGCGATATTGTCTCCTTGATCGTAAAAACCTTACTGATATCGGTTACAATAATACTAGATATTTGCATCACACTACATAATCATAGTGGCATTCTTCTTTACGCAGCCACACTTTCATCCATTGCCACGGTTCGGTAGCAGTATTTCCATTGCATCTCGTCCCTATGGCTGAGATCGGAGTGAAGTTAACTAATATTGATGGCCTTCGACATAAACCATCCGGTTTAGCTGCGAAATCGTCTCCTTGATCGTAAGAACCTTACCGATATCGGTTACTATAGGACTAGATATTTGCATGGCACTAAATAATCATAGTGGCATTCTTCTTTACGCAGCCACACTTTGATCCATTATCACGGTTCGGTAGCAGTATTTCCATTGCTTCTCGGCCCTATGACTAAGATCAAAGTGAAGTTAACTAATATTGATGGCCATCGTTATAAACCATCCGGTTTAGCTGCGATATCGTCTCCTTGATCTCAAAAACCTTACTGATACCGGTTACAATAATATTAGACATTTGCATGACACTACATAATCATAGTGGCATTCTTCTTTAAGCAGCCACACTTTGATCCATTGCCACGGTTCGGTAGCAGTATTTGGAGTGCTTCTGGTCCCTATGGCTGAGGTCGAAGTGAAGTTAACTAATATTGATGGTCTTCGACGTAAACCATCCGGTTTAGCTGCAAAATCGTTTCCTTGATCGTAAGAACCTTACAGATATAGGTTACAATAGGACTAGATATTTGCATGGCACTACATAATCATAGTGGCATGCTTCTTTACGCAGCTGAACTTTGATCCATTGCGACGGTTCGGTAGCAGTATTTCCATTGCTTCTCGGCCCTATGACTAAGATCAAAGTGAAGTTAACTAATATTGATGGCCTTCGATATAAACCATCCGGTTTAGCTGCGAAATCGTCTGCTTGATCGTAAAAACCTTACTGATAGCTGTTACAATAGGACTAGATATTTGCATGGCACTACATAATCATAGTGGCATGCTTCTTTACGCAGCTGAACTTTGATCCATTGCGACGGTTCGGTAGCAGTATTTCCATTGCTTCTCGGCCCTATGACTAAGATCAAAGTGAAGTTAACTAATATTGATGGCCTTCGATATAAACCATCCGGTTTAGCTGCGAAATCGTCTGCTTGATCGTAAAAACCTTACTGATAGCTGTTACAATAAGACTAGATATTTGCATAACACTACATAATCATAGTGGCATTCTTCTTTACGCAGCCACACTTTGATCCATTGCCGCGGTTCGGTAGCAGTATTTCCATTGCTTCTCGGCCCTATGGCTGAGATCGGAGTGAAGTTAACTAATATTGATGGCCTTCGACATAAACCATCCGGTTTAGCTGCGAAATGGTCTCCTTGATCGTAAGAACCTTACCGATATCGGTTACTAATAGGACTAGATATTTGCATGGCACTAAATCATCATAGTGGCATTCTTCTTTACGCAGCCTCACTTTGATCCATTGCTACGATTCGGTAGCAGTATTTCCATTGCTTCTCGGCACTATGACTAAGATCATAGTGAAGTTAACTAATATTCATGGCCATCGATATAAACCATCTGGTTTAGCCGCGATATCGTCTCCTTGATCTCAAAAACCTTATTGATACCGGTTACAATAGTATTAGATATTTGCATGACACTACATAATCATAGTGGCATTCTTCTTTACGCAGCCATACTTTGATCCATTGCCACGGTTCGGTAGCAGTATTTCCATTGCTTCTCGGCCCTATGACTAAGATCAAAGTGAAGTTAACTAATATTGATGGCCATCGATATAAAGCATCCGGCTTACCTGCGATATCGCATCCTTGATCTCAAATACCTTACTGATACCGGTTACAACAATACTAGACATTTGCATGGCACTAAATAATCATAGTGGCATTCTTCTTTACGCAGCCTCACTTTGATCCATTGCCACGGTTCGGTAGCAGTATTTCCATTACTTCTCGGCCCTATGCCTAAGATCAAAGTGAAGTTAACTAATATTGATGGCCATCGATATAAACCATGCGGTTTAGCTGCGATATTGTCTCCTTGATCGTAAAAACCTTACTGATATCGGTTACAATAGGACTGGATATTTGAATGACACTACATAATCATAGTGGCATTCTTCTTTACGCAGCCACACTTTGATCGATTGCCATGGTCCGGTAGCAGTATTTCCATTGCTTCTGCTCCCCATGGCTTAGATCGAAGTGAAGTTAACTAATATTGATGGCCATGGATATAAACCATCCGGTTTAGCTGCGATATCGTCTCCTTAATCGTAAGAACCTTACCGATATCGGTTACTATAGGACTAGATATTTGCATGGCACTAAATAATCATAGTGGCATTCTTCTTTACGCAGCCTCACTTTGATCCATTGCCACGGTTCGGTAGCAGTATTTCCATTGCTTCTCGTCCCTATGGCTGAGACCGAAGTCAAGTTAACTAATATTGATGGCCATCGATATAAACCATCCGGTTTACCTGCGATATTGTCTCCTTGATCGTAAACACCTTACTAATATCGGTTACAATAAGACTAGATATTTGCATGAGACTACATAATCATAGTGGCATTCTTCTTTACGCAGCCACACTTTGATCCATTGCCACGGTTCGGTAGCAATATTTCTATTGCTTCTCGTCCCTATGGCTGAGATCGGAGTGAAGTTAACTAATATTGATGGCCTTCGACATAAAGCATCCGGTTTAGCTGCGATATCGCGTCCTTGATCTCAAAAACCTTACTGATACCGGTTACAACAATACTAGACATTTGCATGGCACTAAATAATCATAGTGGCATTATTCTTTACGCAGCCTCACTTTGATCCATTGCCACGGTTCGGTAACAGTATTTCCATTGCTCCTCGGCCCTATGCCTAAGATCAAAGTGAAGTGAACTAATATTGATGGCCATCGATATAAAGCATCCGGTTTAGCTGCGATATCGCGTCCTTGATCTCAAAAACCTTACTGATACCGGTTACAACAATACTAGACATTTGCATGGCACTAAATAATCATAGTGGCATTATTCTTTACGCAGCCTCACTTTGATCCATTGCCACGGTTCGGTAACAGTATTTCCATTGCTTCTCGGCCCTATGCCTAAGATCAAAGTGAAGTTAACTAATATTGATGGCCATCGATATAAACCATGCGGTTTAGCTGCGATATTGTCTCCTTGATCGTAAAAACCTTACTGATATCGGTTACAATAATACTAGATATTTGCATCACACTACATAATCATAGTGGCATTCTTCTTTACGCAGCCACACTTTCATCCATTGCCACGGTTCGGTAGCAGTATTTCCATTGCATCTCGTCCCTATGGCTGAGATCGGAGTGAAGTTAACTAATATTGATGGCCTTCGACATAAACTATCCGGTTTAGCTGCGAAATCGTCTCCTTGATCGTAAGAACCTTACCGATATCGGTTACTATAGGACTAGATATTTGCATGGCACTAAATAATCATAGTGGCATTCTTCTTTACGCAGCCACACTTTGATCCATTGCCACGGTTCGGTAGCAGTATTTCCATTGCTTCTCGGCCCTATGACTAAGATCAAAGTGAAGTTAACTAATATTGATGGCCATCGTTATAAACCATCCGGTTTAGCTGCGATATCGTCTCCTTGATCTCAAAAACCTTACTGATACCGGTTACAATAATATTAGACATTTGCATGACACTACATAATCATAGTGGCATTCTTCTTTAAGCAGCCACACTTTGATCCATTGCCACGGTTCGGTAGCAGTATTTGGAGTGCTTCTGGTCCCTATGGCTGAGGTCGAAGTGAAGTTAACTAATATTGATGGTCTTCGACGTAAACCATCCGGTTTAGCTGCAAAATCGTTTCCTTGATCGTAAGAACCTTACAGATATAGGTTACAATAGGACTAGATATTTGCATGGCACTACATAATCATAGTGGCATGCTTCTTTACGCAGCTGAACTTTGATCCATTGCGACGGTTCGGTAGCAGTATTTCCATTGCTTCTCGGCCCTATGACTAAGATCAAAGTGAAGTTAACTAATATTGATGGCCTTCGATATAAACCATCCGGTTTAGCTGCGATATCGCGTCCTTGATCTCAAAAACCTTACTGATACCGGTTACAACAATACTAGACATTTGCATGGCACTAAATAATCATAGTGGCATTATTCTTTACGCAGCCTCACTTTGATCCATTGCCACGGTTCGGTAACAGTATTTCCATTGCTTCTCGGCCCTATGCCTAAGATCAAAGTGAAGTTAACTAATATTGATGGCCATCGATATAAACCATGCGGTTTAGCTGCGATATTGTCTCCTTGATCGTAAAAACCTTACTGATATCGGTTACAATAATACTAGATATTTGCATGACACTACATAATCATAGTGGCATTCTTCTTTACGCAGCCACACTTTGATCCATTGCCGCGGTTCGGTAGCAGTATTTCCATTGCTTCTCGGCCCTATGGCTGAGATCGGAGTGAAGTTAACTAATATTGATGGCCTTCGACATAAACCATCCGGTTTAGCTGCGAAATGGTCTCCTTGATCGTAAGAACCTTACCGATATCGGTTACTAATAGGACTAGATATTTGCATGGCACTAAATCATCATAGTGGCATTCTTCTTTACGCAGCCTCACTTTGATCCATTGCTACGATTCGGTAGCAGTATTTCCATTGCTTCTCGGCACTATGACTAAGATCATAGTGAAGTTAACTAATATTCATGGCCATCGATATAAACCATCTGGTTTAGCCGCGATATCGTCTCCTTGATCTCAAAAACCTTATTGATACCGGTTACAATAGTATTAGATATTTGCATGACACTACATAATCATAGTGGCATTCTTCTTTACGCAGCCACACTTTGATCCATTGCCACGGTTCGGTAGCAGTATTTCCATTGCTTCTCGGCCCTATGACTAAGATCAAAGTGAAGTTAACTAATATTGATGGCCATCGATATAAAGCATCCGGCTTACCTGCGATATCGCATCCTTGATCTCAAATACCTTACTGATACCGGTTACAACAATACTAGACATTTGCATGGCACTAAATAATCATAGTGGCATTCTTCTTTACGCAGCCTCACTTTGATCCATTGCCACGGTTCGGTAGCAGTATTTCCATTACTTCTCGGCCCTATGCCTAAGATCAAAGTGAAGTTAACTAATATTGATGGCCATCGATATAAACCATGCGGTTTAGCTGCGATATTGTCTCCTTGATCGTAAAAACCTTACTGATATCGGTTACAATAGGACTGGATATTTGAATGACACTACATAATCATAGTGGCATTCTTCTTTACGCAGCCACACTTTGATCGATTGCCATGGTTCGGTAGCAGTATTTCCATTGCTTCTGCTCCCCATGGCTTAGATCGAAGTGAAGTTAACTAATATTGATGACCATGGATATAAACCATCCGGTTTAGCTGCGATATCGTCTCCTTAATCGTAAGAACCTTACCGATATCGGTTACTATAGGACTAGATATTTGCATGGCACTAAATAATCATAGTGGCATTCTTCTTTACGCAGCCTCACTTTGATCCATTGCCACGGTTCGGTAGCAGTATTTCCATTGCTTCTCGGCACTATGCCTAAGATCAATGTGAAGTTAACTAATATTGATGGCCATCGATATAAACCATGCGGTTTAGCTGCGATATTGTCTCCTTGATCGTAAAAACCTTACTGATATCGGTTACAATAAAACTAGATATTTGCATGACACTACATAATCATAGTGGCACTCTTCTTCACGCGGCCACACTTTCATCCATTGCCACGTTTCGGTAGCAGTATTTCCATTGCTTCTCGTCCCTATGGCTGAGATCAAAGTGAAGTTAACTAGTATTGATGGCCATCGATATAAACCATCCGGTTTAGCTGCGATATCGTCTCCTTGTTCGTAAAAACCTCACTGATAGCGGTTACAATAAGACTAGATATTTGCATAACACTACATAATCATAGTGGCATTCTTCTTTTCGCAGCCACACTTTGATCCATTGCCACGGTTCGGTAGCAATATTTCCATTGCTTCTCGTCCCTATGGCTGAGATCGGAGTGAAGTTAACTAATATTGATGGCCTTCGACATAAACCATCCGGTTTAGCTGCGAAATCGTCTCCTTGATCGTAAGAACCTTACCAATATCGGTTACTATAGGACTAGATATTTGCATGGCACTAAATAATCATAGTGGCATTCTTCTTTACGCAGCCTCACTTTGATCCATTGCCACGGTTCGGTAGCAGTATTTCCATTGCTTCTCGGCCCTATGCCTAAGATCGAAGTGAAGTTAACTAATATTTATGGCCATCGATATAAACCATGCGGTTTAGCTGCCATATTGTCTCTTTGATCGTAAAAGCCTTACTGATATCGGTTACAATAAGACTAGATATTTGCATGACACTACATAATCATAGTGGCATTCTTCTTTACGCAGCCACACTTTGATCCATTGCCGCGTTTCGGTAGCAGTATTTCCATTGCTTCTCGGCCCTAAGACTAAGATCAAAGTGAAGTTAACTAATATTGATGGCCATCGATATAAAGCATGCGGCTTAGCTGCGATATCGCGTCCTTGATCTCAAAAACCTTACTGATACCGGTTACAACAATACTAGACATTTGCATTGCACTAAATAATCATAGTGGCATTCTTCTTTACGCAGCCTCACTTTGATCCATTGCCACGGTTCGGTAGCAGTATTTCCATTGCTTCTCGGCGCTATGCCTAAGATCAAAGTGAAGTTAACTAATATTGATGGCCATCGATATAAACCATGCGGTTTAGCTGGGATATTGTCTCCTTGATCGTAAAAACCTTTCTGATATCGATTACAATAAGACTAGATATTTGCATGACACTACATAATCATAGTGGTATTCTTCTTTACGCAGCTACACTTTGATCCATTGCCACGGTTCGGTAGCAGTATTTCCATTGCTTCTCGTCCCTATGGCTGAGACCGAAGTGAAGTTAACTAATATTGATGGCCATCGATATAAACCATCCGGTTTACCTGCGATATTGTCTCCTTGATCGTAAACACCTTACTAATATCGGTTACAATAAGACTAGATATTTGCATGAGACTACATAATCATAGTGGCATTCTTCTTTACGCAGCCACACTTTGATCCATTGCCACGGTTCGGTAGCAGTATTTCCATTGCTTCTCGTCCCTATGGCTGAGATCGAAGTGAACTTAACTATTATTGATGGCCTTCGATATAAACCATCCGGTTTAGCTTCGAAATCGTCTGCTTGATCGTAAAAACCTTACTGATAGCTGTTACAATAAGACTAGATATTTGCATAACACTACATAATCATAGTGGCATTCTTCTTTACGCAGCCACACTTTGATCCATTGCCGCGGTTCGGTAGCAGTATTTCCATTGCTTCTCGGCCCTATGGCTGAGATCAAATTGAAGTTAACTAGTATTGATGGCCATCGATATAAACCATCCGGTTTAGCTGCGATATCGTCTCCTTGTTCGTAAAAACCTCACTGATAGCGGTTACAATAAGACTAGATATTTGCATGACACTACATAATCATACTGGCATTCTTCTTTACACAGCCACACTTTGATCCATTGCCACGGTTCGGTAGCAGTATTTCCATTGCTTCTCGGCCCTATGACTAAGATCAAAGTGAACTTAACTAATATTGATGGCCATCGATATAAACAATCCGGTTTAGCTGCCATATCGGCTCCTTGATCGTAAAAACCTTACTGATATGGGTTACAATAGGACTAGATATTTGCATGGCACTAAATAATCATAGTGGCATTCTTCTTTACGCAGCCTCACTTTGATCCATTGCCACGGTTCGGTAGCAGTATTTCCATTGCTTCTCGTCCCTATGGCTGAGACCGAAGTGAAGTTAACTAGCATTGATGGCCATCGATATAAACCATCCGGTTTAGCTGCGATATCGTCTCCTTGTTCGTAAAAACCTCACTGATAGCGGTTACAATAAGACTAGATATTTGCATAACACTACATAATCATAGTGGCATTCTTCTTTTCGCAGCCACACTTTGATCCATTGCCACGGTTCGGTAGCAATATTTCTATTGCTTCTCGTCCCTATGGCTGAGATCGGAGTGAATTAACTAATATTGATGGCCTTCGACATAAAGCATCCGGTTTAGCTGCGATATCGCGTCCTTGATCTCAAAAACCTTACTGATACCGGTTACAACAATACTAGACATTTGCATGGCACTAAATAATCATAGTGGCATTATTCTTTACGCAGCCTCACTTTGATCCATTGCCACGGTTCGGTAACAGTATTTCCATTGCTTCTCGGCCCTATGCCTAAGATCAAAGTGAAGTGAACTAATATTGATGGCCATCGATATAAAGCATCCGGTTTAGCTGCGATATCGCGTCCTTGATCTCAAAAACCTTACTGATACCGGTTACAACAATACTAGACATTTGCATGGCACTAAATAATCATAGTGGCATTATTCTTTACGCAGCCTCACTTTGATCCATTGCCACGGTTCGGTAACAGTATTTCCATTGCTTCTCGGCCCTATGCCTAAGATCAAAGTGAAGTGAACTAATATTGATGGCCATCGATATAAAGCATCCGGTTTAGCTGCGATATCGCGTCCTTGATCTCAAAAACCTTACTGATACCGGTTACAACAATACTAGACATTTGCATGGCACTAAATAATCATAGTGGCATTCTTCTTTACGCAGCCTCACTTTGATCCATTGCCACGGTTCGGTAGCAGTATTTCCATTGCTTCTCGGCCCTATGCCTAAGATCAAAGTGAAGTTAACTAATATTGATGGCCATCGATATAAACCATGCGGTTTAGCTGGGATATTGTCTCCTTGATCGTAAAAACCTTACTGATATCGGTTACAATAGGACTGGATATTTGAATGACACTACATAATCATAGTGGCATTCTTCTTTACGCAGCCACACTTTGATCGATTGCCATGGTTCGGTAGCAGTATTTCCATTGCTTCTGCTCCCCATGGCTTAGATCGAAGTGAAGTTAACTAATATTGATGGCCATCGATATAAACCATCCGGTTTAGCTGCGATATCGTCTCCTTGATCGTAAGAACCTTACCGATATCGGTTACTATAGGACTAGATATTTGCATGGCACTAAATAATCATAGTGGCATTCTTCTTTACGCAGCCTCACTTTGATCCATTGCCACGGTTCGGTAGCAGTATTTCCATTGCTTCTCGGCCCTATGCCTAAGATCAAAGTGAAGTTAACTAATATTGATGGCCATCGATATAAACCATGCGGTTTAGCTGCGATATTGTCTCCTTGATCGTAAAAACCTTACTGATATCGGTTACAATAAAACTAGATATTTGCATGACACTACATAATCATAGTGGCACTCTTCTTTACGCGGCCACACTTTCATCCATTGCCACGGTTCGGTAGCAGTATTTCCATTGCTTCTCGGCACTATGACTAAGATCAAAGTGAAGTTAACTAATATTGATGGCCATCGATATAAAGCATCCGGTTTAGCTGCGATATCGCGCCCTTGACCTCAAAAACCTTACTGATACCCGTTACAACAATACCAGACATTTGCATGACACTACATAATCATACTGGCATTCTTCTTTACGCAGCCACACTTTAATCCATTGCCACGGTTCGGTAGCAGTATTTCCATTACTTCTCGTCCCTATGGCTGTGATCGAAGTGAAGTTAACTAATATTGATGGCCTTCGGTATAAACCATGCGGTTTAGCTGCGATATTGTCTCCTTGATCGTAAAAACCTTACTGATATCGGTTACAATAAGACTAGATATTTGCATGGCACTTAATAATCATAGTGGCCTTCTTGTTTACGCAGCCTCACTTTGATCCATTGCGACGGTTCGGTAGCAGTATTTCCATTGCTTCTCGGCCCTATGACTAAGATCAAAGTGAAGTTAACTAATATTGATGGCCTTCGATATAAACCATCCGGTTTAGCTGCGAAATCGTCTGCTTGATCGTAAAAACCTTACCGATATCGGTTACTATAGGACTAGATATTTGCATGGCACTAAATAATCATAGTGGCATGCTTCTTTACGCAGCTGAACTTTGACCCATTGCCACGGTTCGGTAGCAGTATTTCCATTGCTTCTCGGCATTATGACTAAGATCAAAGTGAAGTTAACTAATATTGATGGCCATCGATATAAACCATCCGGTTTAGCTGCGATATCGTCTTCTTGATCGTAAAAACCTTACTGATAGCGGTTACAATAATACTAGATATTTGCATCACACTACATAATCATAGTGGCATTCTTCTTTACGCAGCCTCACTTTGATCCATTGCCACGGTTCGGTAGCAGTATTTCCATTGCTTCTCGGCCCTATGCCTAAGATCAAAGTGAAGTTAACTAATATTGATGGCCATCGATATAAACCATGCGGATTAGCTGGGATATTGTCTCCTTGATCGTAAAAACCTTTCTGATATCGATTACAATAAGACTAGATATTTGCATGACACTACATAATCATAGTGGTATTCTTCTTTACGCAGCTACACTTTGATCCATTGCCACGGTTCGGTAGCAGTATTTCCATTGCTTCTCGTCCCTATGGCTGAGACCGAAGTGAAGTTAACTAATATTGATGGCCATCGATATAAACCATCCGGTTTACCTGCGATATTGTCTCCTTGATCGTAAACACCTTACTAATATCGGTTACAATAAGACTAGATATTTGCATGAGACTACATAATCATAGTGGCATTCTTCTTTACGCAGCCACACTTTGATCCATTGCCACGGTTCGGTAGCAGTATTTCCATTGCTTCTCGTCCCTATGGCTGAGATCGAAGTGAACTTAACTATTATTGATGGCCTTCGATATAAACCATCCGGTTTAGCTTCGAAATCGTCTGCTTGATCGTAAAAACCTTACTGATAGCTGTTACAATAAGACTAGATATTTGCATAACACTACATAATCATAGTGGCATTCTTCTTTACGCAGCCACACTTTGATCCATTGCCGCGGTTCGGTAGCAGTATTTCCATTGCTTCTCGGCCCTATGGCTGAGATCAAAGTGAAGTTAACTAGTATTGATGGCCATCGATATAAACGATCCGGTTTAGCTGCGATATCGTCTCCTTGTTCGTAAAAACCTCACTGATAGCGGTTACAATAAGACTAGATATTTGCATAACACTACATAATCATAGTGGCATTCTTCTTTTCGCAGCCACACTTTGATCCATTGCCACGGTTCGGTAGCAATATTTCCATTGCTTCTCGTCCCTATGGCTGAGATCGGAGTGAAGTTAACTAATATTCATGGCCTTCGACATAAACCATCCGGTTTAGCTGCGAAATCGTCTCCTTGATCGTAAGAACCTTACCGATATCGGTTACTATAGGACTAGATATTTGCATGGCACTAAATAATCATAGTGGCATTCTTCTTTACGCAGCCTCACTTTGATCCATTGCCACGGTTCGGTAGCAGTATTTCCATTGCTTCTCGGCCCTATGCCTAAGATCAAAGTGAAGTTAACTAATATTGATGGCCATCGATATAAAGCATCCGGCTTAGCTGCGAAATCGTCTCCTTGATCGTAAGAACCTTACCGATATCGGTTACTATAGGACTAGATATTTGCATGGCACTAAATAATCATAGTGGCATTTTTCTTTACGCAGCCACACTTTGATCCATTGCCACGGTTCTGTAGCAGTATTTCCATTGCTTCTCGGCCCTATGACTAAGATCAAAGTGAAGTTAACTAATATTGATTGCCTTCGACATAAACCATCCGGTTTAGCTGCGAAATCGTCTCCTTGATCGTAAGAACCTTACCGATATCGGTAACTATAGGACTAGATATTTGCATGGCACTAAATAATCATAGTGGCATTCTTCTTTACGCAGCCACACTTTGATCCATTGCCACGGTTCGGTAGCAGTATTTCCATTGCTTCTCGGCCCTATGACTAAGATCAAAGTGAAGTTAACTAATATTGATTGCCATCGATATAAACCATCCGGGTTAGCTGCGATATCGTCTCCTTGATCTCAAAAACCTTACTGATACCGGTTACAATAATATTAGACATTTGCATGACACTACATAATCATAGTGGCATTCTTCTTTAAGCAGCCACACTTTGATCCATTGCCACGGTTCGGTAGCAGTATTTGGAGTGCTTCTGGTCCCTATGGCTGAGATCGAAGTGAAGTTAACTAATATTGATGGCCTTCGACGTAAACCATCCGGTTTAGCTGCGAAATCGTCTCCTTGATCGTAAGAACCTTACAGATATAGGTTACAATAGGACTAGATATTTGCATGGCACTACATAATCATAGTGGCATGCTTCTTTACGCAGCTGAACTTTGATCCATTGCGACGGTTCGGTAGCAGTATTTCCATTGCTTCTCGGCCCTATGACTAAGATCAAAGTGAAGTTAACTAATATTGATGGCCTTCGATATAAACTATCCGGTTTAGCTGCGAAATCGTCTGCTTGATCGTAAAAACCTTACCGATATCGGTTACTATAGGACTAGATATTTGCATGGCACTAAATAATCATAGTGGCATGCTTCTTTACGCAGCTGAACTTTGACCCATTGCCACGGTTCGGTAGCAGTATTTCCATTGCTTCTCGGCATTATGACTAAGATCAAAGTGAAGTTAACTAATATTGATGGCCATCGATATAAACCATCCGGTTTAGCTGCGATATCGTCTTCTTGATCGTAAAAACCTTACTGATAGCGGTTACAATAAGACTAGATATTTGCATCACACTACATAATCATAGTGGCATTCTTCTTTACGCAGCCTCACTTTGATCCATTGCCACGGTTCGGTAGCAGTATTTCCATTGCTTCTCGGCCCTATGCCTAAGATCAAAGTGAAGTTAACTAATATTGATGGCCATCAATATAAACCATGCGGATTAGCTGGGATATTGTCTCCTTGATCGTAAAAACCTTTCTGATATCGATTACAATAAGACTAGATATTTGCATGACACTACATAATCATAGTGGTATTCTTCTTTACGCAGCTACACTTTGATCCATTGCCACGGTTCGGTAGCAGTATTTCCATTGCTTCTCGTCCCTATGGCTGAGACCGAAGTGAAGTTAACTAATATTGATGGCCTTCGATATAAACCATCCGGTTTAGCTTCGAAATCGTCTTCTTGATCGTAAAAACCTTACTGATAGCTGTTACAATAAGACTAGATATTTGCATAACACTACATAATCATAGTGGCATTCTTCTTTACGCAGCCACACTTTGATCCATTGCCGCGGTGCGGTAGCAGTATTTCCATTGCTTCTCGGCCCTATGGCTGAGATCAAAGTGAAGTTAACTAGTATTGATGGCCATCGATATAAACCATCCGGTTTAGCTGCGATATCGTCTCCTTGTTCGTAAAAACCTCACTGATAGCGGTTACAATAAGACTAGATATTTGCATAACACTACATAATCATAGTGGCATTCTTCTTTTCGCAGCCACACTTTGATCCATTGCCACGGTTCGGTAGCAATATTTCCATTGCTTCTCGTCCCTATGGCTGAGATCGGAGTGAAGTTAACTAATATTGATGGCCTTCGACATAAACCATCCGGTTTAGCTGCGAAATCGTCTCCTTGATCGTAAGAACCTTACCGATATCGGTTACTATAGGACTAGATATTTGCATGGCACTAAATAATCATAGTGGCATTCTTCTTTACGCAGCCTCACTTTGATCCATTGCCACGGTTCGGTAGCAGTATTTCCATTGCTTCTCGGCCCTATGCCTAAGATCAAAGTGAAGTTAACTAATATTGATGGCCATCGATATAAACCATGCGGTTTAGCTGTGATATTGTCTCTTTGATCGTAAAAGCCTTACTGATATCGGTTACAATAAGACTAGATATTTGCATGACACTACATAATCATAGTGGCATTCTTCTTTACGCAGCCACACTTTCATCCATTGCCACGGTTCGGTAGCAGTATTTCCATTGCTTCTCGGCCCTATGCCTAAGATCAAAGTGAAGTTAACTAATATTGATGGCCATCGATATAAACCATGCGGTTTAGCTGCGATATTGTCTCCTTGATCGTAAAAACCTTACTGATATCGGTTACAATAAGACTAGATATTTGCATGACACTGCATAATCATAGTGGCATTCTTCTTTACGCAGCCACACTTTCATCCATTGCCACGGTTCGGTAGCAGTATTTCCATTGCATCTCGTCCCTATGGCTGAGATCGGAGTGAAGTTAACTAATATTGATGGCCTTCGACATAAACCATCCGGTTTAGCTGCGAAATCGTCTCCTTGATCGTAAGAACCTTACCGATATCGGTTACTATAGGACTAGATATTTGCATGGCACTAAATAATCATAGTGGCATTCTTCTTTACGCAGCCACACTTTGATCCATTGCCACGGTTCGGTAGCAGTATTTCCATTGCTTCTCGGCCCTATGACTAAGATCAAAGTGAAGTTAACTAATATTGATGGCCATCGATATAAACCATCCGGTTTAGCTGCGATATCGTCTCCTTGATCTCAAAAACCTTACTGATACCGGTTACAATAATATTAGACATTTGCATGACACTACATAATCATAGTGGCATTCTTCTTTAAGCAGCCACACTTTGATCCATTGCCACGGTTCGGTAGCAGTATTTGGAGTGCTTCTGGTCCCTATGGCTGAGATCGAAGTGAAGTTAACTAATATTGATGGCCTTCGACGTAAACCATCCGGTTTAGCTGTGAAATCGTCTCCTTGATCGTAAGAACCTTACAGATATAGGTTACAATAGGACTAGATATTTGCATGGCACTACATAATCATAGTGGCATGCTTCTTTACGCAGCTGAACTTTGATCCATTGCGACGGTTCGGTAGCAGTATTTCCATTGCTTCTCGGCCCTATGACTAAGATCAAAGTGAAGTTAACTAATATTGATCGCCTTCGATATAAACCATCCGGTTTAGCTGCGAAATCGTCTGCTTGATCGTAAAAACCTTACTGATAGCTGTTACAATAAGACTAGATATTTGCATAACACTACATAATCATAGTGGCATTCTTCTTTACGCAGCCACACTTTGATCCATTACCGCGGTTCGGTAGCAGTATTTCCATTGCTTCTCGGCCCTATGGCTGAGATCAAAGTGAAGTTAAATAGTATTGATGGCCATCGATATAAACCATCCGGTTTAGCTGCGATATCGTCTCCTTGTTCGGGAAAACCTCACTGATAGCGGTTACAATAATACTAGATATTTGCATAACACTACATAATCATAGTGGCATTCTTCTTTTCGCAGCCACACTTTGATCCATTGCCACGGTTCGGTAGCAATATTTCCATTGCTTCTCGTCCCTATGGCTGAGATCGGAGTGAAGTTAACTAATATTGATGGCCTTCGACATAAACCATCCGGTTTAGCTGCGAAATGGTCTCCTTGATCGTAAGAACCTTACCGATATCGGTTACTGTAGGACTAGATATTTGCATGGCACTAAATAATCATAGTGGCATTCTTCTTTACGCAGCCTCACTTTGATCCATTGCCACGGTTCGGTAGCAGTATTTCCATTGCTTCTCGGCCCTATGCCTAAGATCAAAGTGAAGTTAACTAATATTGATGGCCATCGATATAAAGCATCCGGCTTAGCTGCGAAATCGTCTCCTTGATCGTAAGAACCTTACCGATATCGGTTACTATAGGACTAGATATTTGCATGGCACTAAATAATCATAGTGGCATTTTTCTTTACGCAGCCACACTTTGATCCATTGCCACGGTTCGGTAGCAGTATTTCCATTGCTTCTCGGCCCTATGACTAAGATCAAAGTGAAGTTAACTAATATTGATTGCCTTCGACATAAACCATCCGGTTTAGCTGCGAAATCGTCTCCTTGATCGTAAGAACCTTACCGATATCGGTTACTATAGGACTAGATATTTGCATGGCACTAAATAATCATAGTGGCATTCTTCTTTACGCAGCCTCACTTTGATCCATTGCCACGGTTCGGTAGCAGTATTTCCATTGCTTCTCGGCCCTATGCCTAAGATCAAAGTGAAGTTAACTAATATTGATGGCCATCGATATAAAGCATCCGGCTTAGCTGCGAAATCGTCTCCTTGATAGTAAGAACCTTACCGATATCGGTAACTATAGGACTAGATATTTGCATGGCACTAAATAATCATAGTGGCATTCTTCTTTACGCAGCCACACTTTGATCCATTGCCACGGTTCGGTAGCAGTATTTCCATTGCTTCTCGGCCCTATGACTAAGATCAAAGTGAAGTTAACTAATATTGATTGCCATCGATATAAACCATCCGGGTTAGCTGCGATATTGTCTCCTTGATCGTAAAAACCTTACTGATATCGGTTACAATAAGACTAGATATTTGCATGACACTGCATAATCATAGTGGCATTCTTCTTTACGCAGCCACACTTTCATCCATTGCCACGGTTCGGTAGCAGTATTTCCATTGCATCTCGTCCCTATGGCTGAGATCGGAGTGAAGTTAACTAATATTGATGGCCTTCGACATAAACCATCCGGTTTAGCTGCGAAATCGTCTCCTTGATCGTAAGAACCTTACCGATATCGGTTACTATAGGACTAGATATTTGCATGGCACTAAATAATCATAGTGGCATTCTTCTTTACGCAGCCACACTTTGATCCATTGCCACGGTTCGGTAGCAGTATTTCCATTGCTTCTCGGCCCTATGACTAAGATCAAAGTGAAGTTAACTAATATTGATGGCCATCGATATAAACCATCCGGTTTAGCTGCGATATCGTCTCCTTGATCTCAAAAACCTTACTGATACCGGTTACAATAATATTAGACATTTGCATGACACTACATAATCATAGTGGCATTCTTCTTTAAGCAGCCACACTTTGATCCATTGCCACGGTTCGGTAGCAGTATTTGGAGTGCTTCTGGTCCCTATGGCTGAGATCGAAGTGAAGTTAACTAATATTGATGGCCTTCGACGTAAACCATCCGGTTTAGCTGTGAAATCGTCTCCTTGATCGTAAGAACCTTACAGATATAGGTTACAATAGGACTAGATATTTGCATGGCACTACATAATCATAGTGGCATGCTTCTTTACGCAGCTGAACTTTGATCCATTGCGACGGTTCGGTAGCAGTATTTCCATTGCTTCTCGGCCCTATGACTAAGATCAAAGTGAAGTTAACTAATATTGATCGCCTTCGATATAAACCATCCGGTTTAGCTGCGAAATCGTCTGCTTGATCGTAAAAACCTTACTGATAGCTGTTACAATAAGACTAGATATTTGCATAACACTACATAATCATAGTGGCATTCTTCTTTACGCAGCCACACTTTGATCCATTACCGCGGTTCGGTAGCAGTATTTCCATTGCTTCTCGGCCCTATGGCTGAGATCAAAGTGAAGTTAAATAGTATTGATGGCCATCGATATAAACCATCCGGTTTAGCTGCGATATCGTCTCCTTGTTCGGGAAAACCTCACTGATAGCGGTTACAATAATACTAGATATTTGCATAACACTACATAATCATAGTGGCATTCTTCTTTTCGCAGCCACACTTTGATCCATTGCCACGGTTCGGTAGCAATATTTCCATTGCTTCTCGTCCCTATGGCTGAGATCGGAGTGAAGTTAACTAATATTGATGGCCTTCGACATAAACCATCCGGTTTAGCTGCGAAATGGTCTCCTTGATCGTAAGAACCTTACCGATATCGGTTACTGTAGGACTAGATATTTGCATGGCACTAAATAATCATAGTGGCATTCTTCTTTACGCAGCCTCACTTTGATCCATTGCCACGGTTCGGTAGCAGTATTTCCATTGCTTCTCGGCCCTATGCCTAAGATCAAAGTGAAGTTAACTAATATTGATGGCCATCGATATAAAGCATCCGGCTTAGCTGCGAAATCGTCTCCTTGATCGTAAGAACCTTACCGATATCGGTTACTATAGGACTAGATATTTGCATGGCACTAAATAATCATAGTGGCATTTTTCTTTACGCAGCCACACTTTGATCCATTGCCACGGTTCGGTAGCAGTATTTCCATTGCTTCTCGGCCCTATGACTAAGATCAAAGTGAAGTTAACTAATATTGATTGCCTTCGACATAAACCATCCGGTTTAGCTGCGAAATCGTCTCCTTGATCGTAAGAACCTTACCGATATCGGTTACTATAGGACTAGATATTTGCATGGCACTAAATAATCATAGTGGCATTCTTCTTTACGCAGCCTCACTTTGATCCATTGCCACGGTTCGGTAGCAGTATTTCCATTGCTTCTCGGCCCTATGCCTAAGATCAAAGTGAAGTTAACTAATATTGATGGCCATCGATATAAAGCATCCGGCTTAGCTGCGAAATCGTCTCCTTGATAGTAAGAACCTTACCGATATCGGTAACTATAGGACTAGATATTTGCATGGCACTAAATAATCATAGTGGCATTCTTCTTTACGCAGCCACACTTTGATCCATTGCCACGGTTCGGTAGCAGTATTTCCATTGCTTCTCGGCCCTATGACTAAGATCAAAGTGAAGTTAACTAATATTGATTGCCATCGATATAAACCATCCGGGTTAGCTGCGATATCGTCTCCTTGATCTCAAAAACCTTACTGATAACGGTTACAATAATATTAGACATTTGCATGACACTACATAATCATAGTGGCATTCTTCTTTAAGCAGCCACACTTTGATCCATTGCCACGGTTCGGTAGCAGTATTTGGAGTGCTTCTGGTCCCTATGGCTGAGATCGAAGTGAAGTTAACTAATATTGATGGCCTTCGACGTAAACCATCCGGTTTAGCTGCGAAATCGTCTCCTTGATCGTAAGAACCTTACAGATATAGGTTACAATAGGACTAGATATTTGCATGGCACTACATAATCATAGTGGCATGCTTCTTTACGCAGCTGAACTTTGATCCATTGCGACGGTTCGGTAGCAGTATTTCCATTGCTTCTCGGCCCTATGACTAAGATCAAAGTGAAGTTAACTAATATTGATGGCCTTCGATATAAACCATCCGGTTTAGCTGCGAAATCGTCTGCTTGATCGTAAAAACCTTACCGATATCGGTTACTATAGGACTAGATATTTGCATGGCACTAAATAATCATAGTGGCATGCTTCTTTACGCAGCTGAACTTTGACCCATTGCCACGGTTCGGTAGCAGTATTTCTATTGCTTCTCGGCATTATGACTAAGATCAAAGTGAAGTTAACTAATATTGATGGCCATCGATATAAACCATCCGGTTTAGCTGCGATATCGTCTTCTTGATCGTAAAAACCTTACTGATAGCGGTTACAATAAGACTAGATATTTGCATCACACTACATAATCATAGTGGCATTCTTCTTTACGCAGCCTCACTTTGATCCATTGCCACGGTTCGGTAGCAGTATTTCCATTGCTTCTCGGCCCTATGCCTAAGATCAAAGTGAAGTTAACTAATATTGATGGCCATCGATATAAACCATGCGGATTAGCTGGGATATTGTCTCCTTGATCGTAAAAACCTTTCTGATATCGATTACAATAAGACTAGATATTTGCATGACACTACATAATCATAGTGGTATTCTTCTTTACGCAGCTACACTTTGATCCATTGCCACGGTTCGGTAGCAGTATTTCCATTGCTTCTCGTCCCTATGGCTGAGACCGAAGTGAAGTTAACTAATATTGATGGCCTTCGATATAAACCATCCGGTTTAGCTTCGAAATCGTCTTCTTGATCGTAAAAACCTTACTGATAGCTGTTACAATAAGACTAGATATTTGCATAACACTACATAATCATAGTGGCATTCTTCTTTACGCAGCCACACTTTGATCCATTGCCGCGGTTCGGTAGCAGTATTTCCATTGCTTCTCGGCCCTATGGCTGAGATCAAAGTGAAGTTAACTAGTATTGATGGCCATCGATATAAACCATCCGGTTTAGCTGCGATATCGTCTCCTTGTTCGTAAAAACCTCACTGATAGCGGTTACAATAAGACTAGATATTTGCATAACACTACATAATCATAGTGGCATTCTTCTTTTCGCAGCCACACTTTGATCCATTGCCACGGTTCGGTAGCAATATTTCCATTGCTTCTCGTCCCTATGGCTGAGATCGGAGTGAAGTTAACTAATATTGATGGCCTTCGACATAAACCATCCGGTTTAGCTGCGAAATCGTCTCCTTGATCGTAAGAACCTTACCGATATCGGTTACTATAGGACTAGATATTTGCATGGCACTAAATAATCATAGTGGCATTCTTCTTTACGCAGCCTCACTTTGATCCATTGCCACGGTTCGGTAGCAGTATTTCCATTGCTTCTCGGCCCTATGCCTAAGATCAAAGTGAAGTTAACTAATATTGATGGCCATCGATATAAACCATGCGGTTTAGCTGTGATATTGTCTCTTTGATCGTAAAAGCCTTACTGATATCGGTTACAATAAGACTAGATATTTGCATGACACTGCATAATCATAGTGGCATTCTTCTTTACGCAGCCACACTTTCATCCATTGCCACGGTTCGGTAGCAGTATTTCCATTGCTTCTCGGCCCTATGACTAAGATCAAACTGAAGTTAACTAATATTGATGGCCATCGATATAAAGCATCCGGTTTAGCTGCGATATCGCGTCCTTGATCTCAAAAACCTTACTGATACCGGTTACAACAATACTAGACATTTGCATGGCACTAAATAATCATAGTGGCATTCTTCTTTACGCAGCCTCACTTTGATCCATTGCCACGGTTCGGTAACAGTATTTCCATTGCTTCTCGGCCCTATGCCTAAGATCAAAGTGAAGTTAACTAATATTGATGGCCATCGATATAAACCATGCGGTTTAGCTGCGATATTGTCTCCTTGATCGTAAAAACCTTACTGATATCGGTTACAATAAGACTAGATATTTGCATGACACTGCATAATCATAGTGGCATTCTTCTTTACGCAGCCACACTTTCATCCATTGCCACGGTTCGGTAGCAGTATTTCCATTGCATCTCGTCCCTATGGCTGAGATCGGAGTGAAGTTAACTAATATTGATGGCCTTCGACATAAACCATCCGGTTTAGCTGCGAAATCGTCTCCTTGATCGTAAGAACCTTACCGATATCGGTTACTATAGGACTAGATATTTGCATGGCACTAAATAATCATAGTGGCATTCTTCTTTACGCAGCCACACTTTGATCCATTGCCACGGTTCGGTAGCAGTATTTCCATTGCTTCTCGGCCCTATGACTAAGATCAAAGTGAAGTTAACTAATATTGATGGCCATCGATATAAACCATCCGGTTTAGCTGCGATATCGCGTCCTTGATCTCAAAAACCTTACTGATACCGGTTACAATAATATTAGACATTTGCATGACACTACATAATCATAGTGGCATTCTTCTTTAAGCAGCCACACTTTGATCCATTGCCACGGTTCGGTAGCAGTATTTGGAGTGCTTCTGGTCCCTATGGCTGAGATCGAAGTGAAGTTAACTAATATTGATGGCCTTCGACGTAAACCATCCGGTTTAGCTGCGAAATCGTCTCCTTGATCGTAAGAACCTTACAGATATAGGTTACAATAGGACTAGATATTTGCATGGCACTACATAATCATAGTGGCATGCTTCTTTACGCAGCTGAACTTTGATCCATTGCGACGGTTCGGTAGCAGTATTTCCATTGCTTCTCGGCCCTATGACTAAGATCAAAGTGAAGTTAACTAATATTGATCGCCTTCGATATAAACCATCCGGTTTAGCTGCGAAATCGTCTGCTTGATCGTAAAAACCTTACTGATAGCTGTTACAATAAGACTAGATATTTGCATAACACTACATAATCATAGTGGCATTCTTCTTTACGCAGCCACACTTTGATCCATTACCGCGGTTCGGTAGCAGTATTTCCATTGCTTCTCGGCCCTATGGCTGAGATCAAAGTGAAGTTAAATAGTATTGATGGCCATCGATATAAACCATCCGGTTTAGCTGCGATATCGTCTCCTTGTTCGGGAAAACCTCACTGATAGCGGTTACAATAATACTAGATATTTGCATAACACTACATAATCATAGTGGCATTCTTCTTTTCGCAGCCACACTTTGATCCATTGCCACGGTTCGGTAGCAATATTTCCATTGCTTCTCGTCCCTATGGCTGAGATCGGAGTGAAGTTAACTAATATTGATGGCCTTCGACATAAACCATCCGGTTTAGCTGCGAAATGGTCTCCTTGATCGTAAGAACCTTACCGATATCGGTTACTGTAGGACTAGATATTTGCATGGCACTAAATAATCATAGTGGCATTCTTCTTTACGCAGCCTCACTTTGATCCATTGCTACGATTCGGTAGCAGTATTTCCATTGCTTCTCGGCCCTATGACTAAGATCAAAGTGAAGTTAACTAATATTGATGGCCATCGATATAAAGCATCCGGCTTAGCTGCGATATCGCGTCCTTGATCTCGAAAACCTTACTGATACCGGTTACAACAATACTAGACATTTGCATGGCACTACTTAATCATAGTGGCATGCTTCTTTACGCAGCCTCACTTTGATCCAATGCCACGGTTCGGTAGCAGTATTTCCATTGCTTCTCGGCCCTATGCCTAAGATCAAAGTGAAGTTAACTAATATTGATGGCCATCGATATAAACCATGCGGTTTAGCTGGGATATTGTCTCCTTGATCGTAAAAACCTTACTGATATCGGTTACAATAGGACTGGATATTTGCATGACACTACATAATCATAGTGGCATTCTTCTTTACGCAGCCACACTTTGATCGATTGCCATGGTTCGGTAGCAGTATTTCCATTGCTTCTCGGCCCTAAGACTAAGATCAAAGTGAAGTTAACTAATATTGATGGCCATCGATATAAAGCATGCGGCTTAGCTGCGATATCGCGTCCTTGATCTCAAAAACCTTACTGATACCGGTTACAACAATACTAGACATTTGCATGGCACTAAATAATCATAGTGGCATTCTTCTTTACGCAGCCTCACTTTGATCCATTGCCACGGTTCGGTAGCAGTATTTCCATTGCTTCTCGGCCCTGTGCCTAAGATCAAAGTGAAGTTAACTAATATTGATGGCCATCGATATAAACCACGCGGTTTAGCTGGGATATTGTCTCCTTGATCGTAAAAACCTTACTGATATCGGTTACAATAGGACTGGATATTTGCATGACACTACGTAATCATACTGGCATTCTTCTTTACACAGCCACACTTTGATCCATTGCCACGGTTCGGTAGCAGTATTTCCATTGCTTCTCGGCCCTATGACTAAGATCAAAGTGAAGTTAACTAATATTGATGGCCATCGATATAAACCATCCGGTTTAGCTGCGACATCGTCTCCTTGATCGTAAAAACCTTACCGATATCGGTTACTATTTGACTAGATATTTGCATGACACTACATAATCATAGTGGCATTCTTCTTTACACAGCCACACTTTCATCCATTGCCACGGTTCGGTAGCAGTATTTCCATTGCATCTCGTCCCTATGGCTGAGATCGGAGTGAAGTTAACTAATATTGATGGCCTTCGACATAAACCATCCGGTTTAGCTGCGAAATCGTCTCCTTGATCTTAAGAACCTTACCGATATCGGTTACTATAGGACTAGATAATTGCATGGCACTAAATAATCATAGTGGCATGCTTCTTTACGCAGCTGAACTTTGATCCATTGCCACGGTTCGGTAGCAGTATTTCCATTGCTTCTCGGCACTATGACTAAGATCAAAGTGAAGTTAACTAATATTGATGGCCATCGATATAAAGCATCCGGTTTAGCTGCGATATCGCGCCCTTTATCTCAAAAACCTTACTGATACCGGTTACAACAATACCAGACATTTGCATGACACTACATAATCATACTGGCATTCTTCTTTACGCAGCCACACTTTGATCCATTGCCACGGTTCGGTAGCAGTATTTCCATTACTTCTCGTCCCTATGGCTGAGATCGAAGTGAAGTTAACTAATATTGATGACCTTCGGTATAAACCATGCGGTTTACCTGCGATATTGTCTCCTTGATCGTAAACACCTTACTAATATCGGTTACAATAAGACTAGATATTTGCATGAGACTACATAATCATAGTGGCATTCTTCTTTACGCAGCCACACTTTCATCCATTGCCACGGTTCGGTAGCAGTATTTCCATTGCATCTCGTCCCTATGGCTGAGATCGGAGTGAAGTTAACTAATATTGATGGCCTTCGACATAAACCATCCGGTTTAGCTTCGAAATCGTCTCCTTGATCGTAAGAACCTTACCGATATCGGTTACAATAGGACTAGATATTTGCATGGCACTACATAATCATAGTGGCATGCTTCTTTACGCAGCTGAACTTTGATTCATTGCGACGGTTCGGTAGCAGTATTTCCATTGCTTCTCGGCCCTATGACTAAGATCAAAGTGAAGTTAACTAATATTGATGGCCTTCGATATAAACCATCCGGTTTAGCTGCGAAATCGTCTGCTTGATCGTAAAAACCTTACTGATACCGGTTACAATAATACTAGACATTTGCATGACACTACATAATCATACTGGCATTCTTCTTTACGCAGCCACACTTTGATCCATTGCCACGGTTCGGTAGCAGTATTTCCATTACTTCTCGTGCCTATGGCTGAGATCGAAGTGAAGTTAACTAATATTGATGGCCTTCGGTATAAACCATGCGGTTTAGCTGCGATATTGTCTCCTTGATCGTAAAAACCTTACTGATATCGGTTACAATAAGACTAGATATTTGCATGGCACTTAATAATCATAGTGGCCTTCTTGTTTACGCAGCCTCACTTTGATCCATTGCCACGGTTCGGTAGCTGTATTACCATTGCTTCTCGGCCCTATGCCTAAGATCAAAGTGAATTTAACTAATATTGATGACCATCGATATAAACCATGCGGATTAGCTGGGATATTGTCTCCTTGATCGTAAAAACCTTTCTGATATCGGTTACAATAAGACTAGATATTTGCATGACACTACATAATCATAGTGGTATTCTTCTTTACGCAGCTACACTTTGATCCATTGCCACGGTTCGGTAGCAGTATTTCCATTGCTTCTCGGCCCTATACCTAAGATCAAAGTGAAGTTAACTAATATTGATGGCCATCGATATAAACCATCAGGTTTACCTGCGATATTGTCTCCTTGATCGTAAACACCTTACTAATATCGGTTATAATAAGACTAGATATTTGAATGAGACTACATAATCATAGTGGCATTCTTCTTTACGCAGCCACACTTTCATCCATTGCCACGGTTCGGTAGCAGTATTTCCATTGTTTCTCGGCCCTATGACTAAGATCAAAGTGAAGTTAACTAATATTGATGGCCATCGATATAAAGCATCCGGCTTAGCTGCGATATCGCGTCCTTGATCTCAAAAACCTTACTGATACCGGTTACAACAATACCAGACATTTGCATGACACTACATAATCATACTGGCATTCTTCTTTACGCAGCCACACTTTGATCCATTGCCACGGTTCGGTAGCAGTATTTCCATTACTTCTCGTCCCTATGGCTGAGATCGAAGTGAAGTTAACTAATTTTGATGACCTTCGGTATAAACCATGCGGTTTAGCTGCGATATTGTCTCCTTGATCGTAAAAACCTTACTGATATCGGTTACAATAAGACTAGATATTTGCATGGCACTTAATAATCATAGTGGCCTTCTTGTTTACGCAGCCTCACTTTGATCCATTGCCACGGTTCGGTAGCAGTATTACCATTGCTTCTCGGCCCTATGCCTAAGATCAAAGTGAAGTTAACTAATATTGATGACCATCGATATAAACCATGCGGATTAGCTGGGATATTGTCTCCTTGATCGTAAAAACCTTTCTGATATCGGTTACAATAAGACTAGATATTTGCATGACACTACATAATCATAGTGGTATTCTTCTTTACGCAGCTACACTTTGATCCATTGCCACGGTTCGGTAGCAGTATTTCCATTGCTTCTCGGCCCTATGCCTAAGATCAAAGTGAAGTTAACTAATATTGATGGCCATCGATATAAACCATCAGGTTTACCTGCGATATTGTCTCCTTGATCGTAAACACCTTACTAATATCGGTTACAATAAGACTAGATATTTGCATGAGACTACATAATCATAGTGGCATTCTTCTTTACGCAGCCACACTTTCATCCATTGCCACGGTTCGGTAGCAGTATTTCCATTGCATCTCGTCCCTATGGCTGAGATCGGAGTGAAGTTAACTAATATTGATGGCCTTCGACATAAACCATCCGGTTTAGCTTCGAAATCGTCTCCTTGATCGTAAGAACCTTACCGATATCGGTTACAATAGGACTAGATATTTGCATGGCACTACATAATCATAGTGGCATGCTTCTTTACGCAGCTGAACTTTGATTCATTGCGACGGTTCAGTAGCAGTATTTCCATTGCTTCTCGGCCCTATGACTAAGATCAAAGTGAAGTTAACTAATATTGATGGCCTTCGATATAAACCATCCGGTTTAGCTGCGAAATCGTCTGCTTGATCGTAAAAACCTTACTGATACCGGTTACAATAATACTAGACATTTGCATGACACTACATAATCATAGTGGCATTCTTCTTTACGCAGCTGAACTTTGATTCATTGCGACGGTTCAGTAGCAGTATTTCCATTGCTTCTCGGCCCTATGACTAAGATCAAAGTGAAGTTAACTAATATTGATGGCCATCGATATAAACAATCCGGTTTAGCTGCCATATCGGCTCCTTGATCGTAAAAACCTTACTGATATTGGTTACAATAAGACTAGATATTTGCATGACACTACATAATCATAGTGGCATTCTTCTTTACGCAGCGACACTTTGATCCATTGCCACGTTTCGGTAGCAGTATTTCCATTGCTTCTCGTCCCTATGGCTGAGATCGAAGTGAAGTTAACTAATATTGATGGCCTTCGATATAAACCATCCGGTTTAGCTGCGAAATCGTCTCCTTGATCGTAAGAACCTTACCGATATCGGTTACTATATGACTAGATATTTGCATGGCACTAAATAATCATAGTGGCATGCTTCTTTACGCAGCTGAACTTTGACCCATTGCCACGGTTCGGTAGCAGTATTTCCATTGCTTCTCGGCCCTATGACTAAGATCAAAGTGAACTTAACTAATATTGATGGCCATCGATATAAACAATCCGGTTTAGCTGCCATATCGGCTCCTTGATCGTAAAAACCTTACTGATATCGGTTACAATAAGACTAGATATTTGCATGACACTACATAATCATAGTGGCATTCTTCTTTACGCAGCCACACTTTGATCCATTGCCACGTTTCGGTAGCAGTATTTCCATTGCTTCTCGTCCCTATGGCTGAGATCGAAGTGAAGTTAACTAATATTGAAGGCCTTCGATATAAACCATCCGGTTTAGCTGCGAAATCGTCTCCTTGATCGTAAGAACCTTACCGATATCGGTTACTATAGGACTAGATAATTGCATGGCACTAAATAATCATAGTGGCATGCTTCTTTACGCAGCTGAACTTTGATCCATTGCCACGGTTCGGTAGCAGTATTTCCATTGCTTCTCGGCACTATGACTAAGATCAAAGTGAAGTTAACTAATATTGATGGCCATCGATATAAAGCATCCGGTTTAGCTGCGATATCGCGCCCTTGATCTCAAAAACCTTACTGATACCGGTTACAACAATACCAGACATTTGCATGACACTACATAATCATACTGGCATTCTTCTTTACGCAGCCACACTTTGATCCATTGCCACGGTTCGGTAGCAGTATTTCCATTACTTCTCGTGCCTATGGCTGAGATCGAAGTGAAGTTAACTAATATTGATGGCCTTCGGTATAAACCATGCGGTTTAGCTGCGATATTGTCTCCTTGATCGTAAAAACCTTACTGATATCGGTTACAATAAGACTAGATATTTGCATGGCACTTAATAATCATAGTGGCCTTCTTGTTTACGCAGCCTCACTTTGATCCATTGCCACGGTTCGGTAGCTGTATTACCATTGCTTCTCGGCCCTATGCCTAAGATCAAAGTGAATTTAACTAATATTGATGACCATCGATATAAACCATGCGGATTAGCTGGGATATTGTCTCCTTGATCGTAAAAACCTTTCTGATATCGGTTACAATAAGACTAGATATTTGCATGACACTACATAATCATAGTGGTATTCTTCTTTACGCAGCTACACTTTGATCCATTGCCACGGTTCGGTAGCAGTATTTCCATTGCTTCTCGGCCCTATACCTAAGATCAAAGTGAAGTTAACTAATATTGATGGCCATCGATATAAACCATCAGGTTTACCTGCGATATTGTCTCCTTGATCGTAAACACCTTACTAATATCGGTTACAATAAGACTAGACATTTGAATGAGACTACATAATCATAGTGGCATTCTTCTTTACGCAGCCACACTTTCATCCATTGCCACAGTTCGGTAGCAGTATTTCCATTGCTTCTCGGCCCTATGACTAAGATCAAAGTGAAGTTAACTAATATTGATGGCCTTCGGTATAAACCATGCGGTTTAGCTGCGAAATCGTCTCCTTGATCTGAAAAACCTTCCTGATACTGGTTACAACAATACTAGACATTTGCATGGCACTAAATAATCATAGTGGCATTCTTCTTTACGCAGCCTCACTTTGATTCATTGCCACGGTTCGGTAGCAGTATTTCCATTGCTTCTCGGCCCTATGCCTAAGATCAAAGTGAAGTTAACTAATATTGATGGCCATCGATATAAACCATGCGGTTTAGCTGCAATATCGTCTCCTTGATCGTAAAAACCTTACTGATATCGGTTACAATAGGACTAGATATTTGCATGCCACTACATAATCATAGTGGCATTCTTCTTTACGCAGCCACACTTTGATCCATTGCCGCGGTTCGGTAGCAGTATTTCCATTGCTTCTCGGTCCTATGGCTGAGATCAAAGTGAAGTTAACAACTATTGATGGCCATCGATATAAACCATCCGGTTTAGCTGCGATATCGTCTCCTTGTTCGTAAAAACCTCACTGATAGCGGTTACAATAAGACTAGATATTTGCATAACACTACATAATCATAGTGGCATTCTTCTTTTCGCAGCCACACTTTGATCCATTGCCACGGTTCGGTAGCAATATTTCCATTGCTTATCGTCCCTATGGCTGAGATCGGAGTGAAGTTAACTAATATTGATGGCCTTCGACATAAACCATCCGGTTTAGCTGCGATATCGTCTCCTTGATCGTAAAAACCTTACTGATACCGGTTACAACAATACTAGACATTTGCATGGCACTAAATAATCATAGTGGCATTCTTCTTTACGCAGCCTCACTTTGATCCATTGCCACGGTTCGGTAGCAGTATTTCCATTGCTTCTCGGCCCTATGCCTAAGATCAAAGTGAAGTTAACTAATATTGATGGCCATCGATATAAACCATGCGGTTTAGCTGGGATATTGTCTCCTTGATCGTAAAAACCTTACTGATATCGGTTATAATACGACTGGATATTTGCATGACACTACATAATCATAGTGGCTTTCTTCTTTACGCAGCCACACTTTGATCGATTGCCATGGTTCGGTAGCAGTATTTCCATTGCTTCTGCTCCCCATGGCTTAGATCGAAGTGAAGTTAACTAATATTGATGGCCATCGATATAAACCATCGGGTTTAGCTGCAATATCGTCTCCTTGATCGTAAAAACTTTACTGACATCGGTTACAATAGGACTAGATATTTGCATGGCACTACATAATCATAGTGGCATTCTTCTTTCCGCAGCCACACTTTGATCCATTGCCACGGTTCGGTAGCAATATTTCCATTGCATCTCGTCCCTATGGCTGAGATCGGAGTGACGTTAACTAATATTGATGGCCATCGATATAAACCATGCGGTTTAGCTGCGAAATCGTCTCCTTGATCGTAAAAACCTTACTGATATCGGTTATAATAGGACTGGATATTTGCATGACACTACATAATCATAGTGGCATTCTTCTTTACGCAGCCACACTTTGATCGATTGCCATGGTTCGGTAGCAGTATTTCCATTGCTTCTGCTCCCCATGGCTTAGATCGAAGTGAAGTTAACTAATATTGATGGCCATCGATATAAACCATCGGGTTTAGCTGCAATATCGTCTCCTTGATCGTAAAAACCTTACTGATATCGGTTACAATAGGACTAGATATTTGCATGGCACTACATAATCATAGTGGCATTCTTCTTTACGCAGCCACACTTTGATCCATTGCCACGGTTCGGTAGAAATATTTCCATTGCATCTCGTCCCTATGGCTGAGATCGGAGTGAAGTTAACTAATATTGATGGCCATCGATATAAACCATCCGGTTTAGCTGCAATATCGTCTCCTTGATCGTAAAAACCTTACTGATAGCGGTTACAATAAAACTAGATATTTGCATCACACTACATAATCATAGTGGCATTCTTCTTTACGCAGCCTCACTTTAATCCATTGCCACGGTTCGGTAGCAGTATTTCCATTGCTTCTCGGCCCTATGACTAAGATCAAAGTGAAGTTAACTAATATTGATGGCCATCGATATAAACCATGCGGTTTAGCTGCGATATTGTCTCCTTGATCGTAAAAACCTTACTGATACCGGTTACAATAATACTAGACATTTGCATGACACTACATAATCATAGTGGCATTCTTCTTTAAGCAGCCACACTTTGATCCATTGCCACGGTTCGGTAGCAGTATTTGGAGTGCTTCTGGTCCCTATGGCTGAGATCGAAGTGAAGTTAACTAATATTAATGGCAATCGATATAAACCATCCGGTTTGGCTGCAATATCGTCTTCTTGATCGTAAAAACCTTACTGATATCGGTTACAATAGGACTAGATATTTGCATGCCACTACATAATCATAGTGGCATTCTTCTTTACGCAGCCATACTTTGATCCATTGCCGCGGTTCGGTAGCAGTATTTCCATTGCTTCTCGGTCCTATGGCTGAGATCAAAGTGAAGTTAACAAGTATTGATGGCCATCGACATAAACCATCCGGTTTAGCTGCGATATCGTCTCCTTGTTCGTAAAAACCTCACTGATAGCGGTTACAATAAGACTAGATATTTGCATAACACTACATAATCATAGTGGCATTCTTCTTTTCGCAGCCACACTTTGATCCATTGCCACGGTTCCGTAGCAATATTTCCATTGCTTCTCGTCCCTATGGCTGAGATCGGAGTGAAGTTAACTAATATTGATGGCCTTCGACATAAACCTTCCGGTTTAGCTGCGAAATCGTCTCGTTGATCGTAAGAACCTTACTGATATCGGTTACAATAAGACTAGATATTTGCATGAGACTACATAATCATAGTGGCATTCTTCTTTACGCAGCCACACTTTCATCCATTGCCACGGTTCGGTAGCAGTATTTCCATTGCATCTCGTCCCTATGGCTGAGATCGGAGTGAAGTTAACTAATATTGATGGCCTTCGACATAAACCATCCGGTTTAGCTTCGAAATCGTCTCCTTGATCGTAAGAACCTTACCGATATCGGTTACAATAGGACTAGATATTTGCATGGCACTACATAATCATAGTGGCATGCTTCTTTACGCAGCTGAACTTTGATTCATTGCGACGGTTCGGTAGCAGTATTTCCATTGCTTCTCGGCCCTATGACTAAGATCAAAGTGAAGTTAACTAATATTGATGGCCTTCGATATAAACCATCCGGTTTAGCTGCGAAATCGTCTGCTTGATCGTAAAAACCTTACTGATACCGGTTACAATAATACTAGACATTTGCATGACACTACATAATCATAGTGGCATTCTTCTTTACGCAGCCGCACTTTGATCCATTGAAACGGTTCGGTAGCAGTATTTCCATTGCTTCTCGGCCTTATGGATGAAATCAAAGTGAAGTTAACTAATATTGATGGCCATCGATATAAACCATCAGGTTTACCTGCGATATTGTCTCCTTGATCGTAAACACCTTACTAATATCGGTTACAATAAGACTAGATATTTGCATGAGACTACATAATCATAGTGGCATTCTTCTTTACGCAGCCACACTTTCATCCATTGCCACGGTTCGGTAGCAGTATTTCCATTGCTTCTCGGCCCTAAGACTAAGATCAAAGTGAAGTTAACTAATATTGATGGCCATCGATATAAAGCATGCGGCTTAGCTGCGATATCGCGTCCTTGATCTCAAAAACCTTACTGATACCGGTTACAACAATACTAGACATTTGCGTGGCACTAAATAATCATAGTGGCATTCTTCTTTACGCAGCCTCACTTTGATCCATTGCCACGGTTCGGTAGCAGTATTTCCATTGCTTCTCGGCCCTATGCCTAAGATCAAAGTGAAGCTAACTAATATTGATGGCCATCGATATAAACAATCCGGTTTAGCTGCCATATCGGCTCCTTGATCGTAAAAACCTTACTGATATTGGTTACAATAAGACTAGATATTTGCATGACACTACATAATCATAGTGGCATTCTTCTTTACGCAGCGACACTTTGATCCATTGCCACGTTTCGGTAGCAGTATTTCCATTGCTTCTCGTCCCTATGGCTGAGATCGAAGTGAAGTTAACTAATATTGATGGCCTTCGATATAAACCATCCGGTTTAGCTGCGAAATCGTCTCCTTGATCGTAAGAACCTTACCGATATCGGTTACTATATGACTAGATATTTGCATGGCACTAAATAATCATAGTGGCATGCTTCTTTACGCAGCTGAACTTTGACCCATTGCCACGGTTCGGTAGCAGTATTTCCATTGCTTCTCGGCCCTATGACTAAGATCAAAGTGAACTTAACTAATATTGATGGCCATCGATATAAACAATCCGGTTTAGCTGCCATATCGGCTCCTTGATCGTAAAAACCTTACTGATATCGGTTACAATAAGACTAGATATTTGCATGACACTACATAATCATAGTGGCATTCTTCTTTACGCAGCCACACTTTGATCCATTGCCACGTTTCGGTAGCAGTATTTCCATTGCTTCTCGTCCCTATGGCTGAGATCGAAGTGAAGTTAACTAATATTGAAGGCCTTCGATATAAACCATCCGGTTTAGCTGCGAAATCGTCTCCTTGATCGTAAGAACCTTACCGATATCGGTTACTATAGGACTAGATAATTGCATGGCACTAAATAATCATAGTGGCATGCTTCTTTACGCAGCTGAACTTTGATCCATTGCCACGGTTCGGTAGCAGTATTTCCATTGCTTCTCGGCACTATGACTAAGATCAAAGTGAAGTTAACTAATATTGATGGCCATCGATATAAAGCATCCGGTTTAGCTGCGATATCGCGCCCTTGATCTCAAAAACCTTACTGATACCGGTTACAACAATACCAGACATTTGCATGACACTACATAATCATACTGGCATTCTTCTTTACGCAGCCACACTTTGATCCATTGCCACGGTTCGGTAGCAGTATTTCCATTACTTCTCGTGCCTATGGCTGAGATCGAAGTGAAGTTAACTAATATTGATGGCCTTCGGTATAAACCATGCGGTTTAGCTGCGATATTGTCTCCTTGATCGTAAAAACCTTACTGATATCGGTTACAATAAGACTAGATATTTGCATGGCACTTAATAATCATAGTGGCCTTCTTGTTTACGCAGCCTCACTTTGATCCATTGCCACGGTTCGGTAGCTGTATTACCATTGCTTCTCGGCCCTATGCCTAAGATCAAAGTGAATTTAACTAATATTGATGACCATCGATATAAACCATGCGGATTAGCTGGGATATTGTCTCCTTGATCGTAAAAACCTTTCTGATATCGGTTACAATAAGACTAGATATTTGCATGACACTACATAATCATAGTGGTATTCTTCTTTACGCAGCTACACTTTGATCCATTGCCACGGTTCGGTAGCAGTATTTCCATTGCTTCTCGGCCCTATACCTAAGATCAAAGTGAAGTTAACTAATATTGATGGCCATCGATATAAACCATCAGGTTTACCTGCGATATTGTCTCCTTGATCGTAAACACCTTACTAATATCGGTTACAATAAGACTAGACATTTGAATGAGACTACATAATCATAGTGGCATTCTTCTTTACGCAGCCACACTTTCATCCATTGCCACAGTTCGGTAGCAGTATTTCCATTGCTTCTCGGCCCTATGACTAAGATCAAAGTGAAGTTAACTAATATTGATGGCCTTCGGTATAAACCATGCGGTTTAGCTGCGAAATCGTCTCCTTGATCTGAAAAACCTTCCTGATACTGGTTACAACAATACTAGACATTTGCATGGCACTAAATAATCATAGTGGCATTCTTCTTTACGCAGCCTCACTTTGATTCATTGCCACGGTTCGGTAGCAGTATTTCCATTGCTTCTCGGCCCTATGCCTAAGATCAAAGTGAAGTTAACTAATATTGATGGCCATCGATATAAACCATGCGGTTTAGCTGCAATATCGTCTCCTTGATCGTAAAAACCTTACTGATATCGGTTACAATAGGACTAGATATTTGCATGCCACTACATAATCATAGTGGCATTCTTCTTTACGCAGCCACACTTTGATCCATTGCCGCGGTTCGGTAGCAGTATTTCCATTGCTTCTCGGTCCTATGGCTGAGATCAAAGTGAAGTTAACAACTATTGATGGCCATCGATATAAACCATCCGGTTTAGCTGCGATATCGTCTCCTTGTTCGTAAAAACCTCACTGATAGCGGTTACAATAAGACTAGATATTTGCATAACACTACATAATCATAGTGGCATTCTTCTTTTCGCAGCCACACTTTGATCCATTGCCACGGTTCGGTAGCAATATTTCCATTGCTTATCGTCCCTATGGCTGAGATCGGAGTGAAGTTAACTAATATTGATGGCCTTCGACATAAACCATCCGGTTTAGCTGCGATATCGTCTCCTTGATCGTAAAAACCTTACTGATACCGGTTACAAGAATACTAGACATTTGCATGGCACTAAATAATCATAGTGGCATTCTTCTTTACGCAGCCTCACTTTGATCCATTGCCACGGTTCGGTAGCAGTATTTCCATTGCTTCTCGGCCCTATGCCTAAGATCAAAGTGAAGTTAACTAATATTGATGGCCATCGATATAAACCATGCGGTTTAGCTGGGATATTGTCTCCTTGATCGTAAAAACCTTACTGATATCGGTTATAATACGACTGGATATTTGCATGACACTACATAATCATAGTGGCTTTCTTCTTTACGCAGCCACACTTTGATCGATTGCCATGGTTAGGTAGCAGTATTTCCATTGCTTCTGCTCCCCATGGCTTAGATCGAAGTGAAGTTAACTAATATTGATGGCCATCGATATAAACCATCGGGTTTAGCTGCAATATCGTCTCCTTGATCGTAAAAACTTTACTGACATCGGTTACAATAGGACTAGATATTTGCATGGCACTACATAATCATAGTGGCATTCTTCTTTCCGCAGCCACACTTTGATCCATTGCCACGGTTCGGTAGCAATATTTCCATTGCATCTCGTCCCTATGGCTGAGATCGGAGTGACGTTAACTAATATTGATGGCCATCGATATAAACCATGCGGTTTAGCTGCGAAATCGTCTCCTTGATCGTAAAAACCTTACTGATATCGGTTATAATAGGACTGGATATTTGCATGACACTACATAATCATAGTGGCATTCTTCTTTACGCAGCCACACTTTGATCGATTGCCATGGTTCGGTAGCAGTATTTCCATTGCTTCTGCTCCCCATGGCTTAGATCGAAGTGAAGTTAACTAATATTGATGGCCATCGATATAAACCATCGGGTTTAGCTGCAATATCGTCTCCTTGATCGTAAAAACCTTACTGATATCGGTTACAATAGGACTAGATATTTGCATGGCACTACATAATCATAGTGGCATTCTTCTTTACGCAGCCACACTTTGATCCATTGCCACGGTTCGGTAGAAATATTTCCATTGCATCTCGTCCCTATGGCTGAGATCGGAGTGAAGTTAACTAATATTGATGGCCATCGATATAAACCATCCGGTTTAGCTGCAATATCGTCTCCTTGATCGTAAAAACCTTACTGATAGCGGTTACAATAAAACTAGATATTTGCATCACACTACATAATCATAGTGGCATTCTTCTTTACGCAGCCTCACTTTAATCCATTGCCACGGTTCGGTAGCAGTATTTCCATTGCTTCTCGGCCCTATGACTAAGATCAAAGTGAAGTTAACTAATATTGATGGCCATCGATATAAACCATGCGGTTTAGCTGCGATATTGTCTCCTTGATCGTAAAAACCTTACTGATACCGGTTACAATAATACTAGACATTTGCATGACACTACATAATCATAGTGGCATTCTTCTTTAAGCAGCCACACTTTGATCCATTGCCACGGTTCGGTAGCAGTATTTGGAGTGCTTCTGGTCCCTATGGCTGAGATCGAAGTGAAGTTAACTAATATTAATGGCAATCGATATAAACCATCCGGTTTGGCTGCAATATCGTCTTCTTGATCGTAAAAACCTTACTGATATCGGTTACAATAGGACTAGATATTTGCATGCCACTACATAATCATAGTGGCATTCTTCTTTACGCAGCCATACTTTGATCCATTGCCGCGGTTCGGTAGCAGTATTTCCATTGCTTCTCGGTCCTATGGCTGAGATCAAAGTGAAGTTAACAAGTATTGATGGCCATCGACATAAACCATCCGGTTTAGCTGCGATATCGTCTCCTTGTTCGTAAAAACCTCACTGATAGCGGTTACAATAAGACTAGATATTTGCATAACACTACATAATCATAGTGGCATTCTTCTTTTCGCAGCCACACTTTGATCCATTGCCACGGTTCCGTAGCAATATTTCCATTGCTTCTCGTCCCTATGGCTGAGATCGGAGTGAAGTTAACTAATATTGATGGCCTTCGACATAAACCTTCCGGTTTAGCTGCGAAATCGTCTCGTTGATCGTAAGAACCTTACTGATATCGGTTACAATAAGACTAGATATTTGCATGAGACTACATAATCATAGTGGCATTCTTCTTTACGCAGCCACACTTTCATCCATTGCCACGGTTCGGTAGCAGTATTTCCATTGCATCTCGTCCCTATGGCTGAGATCGGAGTGAAGTTAACTAATATTGATGGCCTTCGACATAAACCATCCGGTTTAGCTTCGAAATCGTCTCCTTGATCGTAAGAACCTTACCGATATCGGTTACAATAGGACTAGATATTTGCATGGCACTACATAATCATAGTGGCATGCTTCTTTACGCAGCTGAACTTTGATTCATTGCGACGGTTCGGTAGCAGTATTTCCATTGCTTCTCGGCCCTATGACTAAGATCAAAGTGAAGTTAACTAATATTGATGGCCTTCGATATAAACCATCCGGTTTAGCTGCGAAATCGTCTGCTTGATCGTAAAAACCTTACTGATACCGGTTACAATAATACTAGACATTTGCATGACACTACATAATCATAGTGGCATTCTTCTTTACGCAGCCGCACTTTGATCCATTGAAACGGTTCGGTAGCAGTATTTCCATTGCTTCTCGGCCTTATGGATGAAATCAAAGTGAAGTTAACTAATATTGATGGCCATCGATATAAACCATCAGGTTTACCTGCGATATTGTCTCCTTGATCGTAAACACCTTACTAATATCGGTTACAATAAGACTAGATATTTGCATGAGACTACATAATCATAGTGGCATTCTTCTTTACGCAGCCACACTTTCATCCATTGCCACGGTTCGGTAGCAGTATTTCCATTGCTTCTCGGCCCTAAGACTAAGATCAAAGTGAAGTTAACTAATATTGATGGCCATCGATATAAAGCATGCGGCTTAGCTGCGATATCGCGTCCTTGATCTCAAAAACCTTACTGATACCGGTTACAACAATACTAGACATTTGCGTGGCACTAAATAATCATAGTGGCATTCTTCTTTACGCAGCCTCACTTTGATCCATTGCCACGGTTCGGTAGCAGTATTTCCATTGCTTCTCGGCCCTATGCCTAAGATCAAAGTGAAGCTAACTAATATTGATGGCCATCGATATAAACAATCCGGTTTAGCTGCCATATCGGCTCCTTGATCGTAAAAACCTTACTGATATTGGTTACAATAAGACTAGATATTTGCATGACACTACATAATCATAGTGGCATTCTTCTTTACGCAGCGACACTTTGATCCATTGCCACGTTTCGGTAGCAGTATTTCCATTGCTTCTCGTCCCTATGGCTGAGATCGAAGTGAAGTTAACTAATATTGATGGCCTTCGATATAAACCATCCGGTTTAGCTGCGAAATCGTCTCCTTGATCGTAAGAACCTTACCGATATCGGTTACTATATGACTAGATATTTGCATGGCACTAAATAATCATAGTGGCATGCTTCTTTACGCAGCTGAACTTTGACCCATTGCCACGGTTCGGTAGCAGTATTTCCATTGCTTCTCGGCCCTATGACTAAGATCAAAGTGAACTTAACTAATATTGATGGCCATCGATATAAACAATCCGGTTTAGCTGCCATATCGGCTCCTTGATCGTAAAAACCTTACTGATATCGGTTACAATAAGACTAGATATTTGCATGACACTACATAATCATAGTGGCATTCTTCTTTACGCAGCCACACTTTGATCCATTGCCACGTTTCGGTAGCAGTATTTCCATTGCTTCTCGTCCCTATGGCTGAGATCGAAGTGAAGTTAACTAATATTGAAGGCCTTCGATATAAACCATCCGGTTTAGCTGCGAAATCGTCTCCTTGATCGTAAGAACCTTACCGATATCGGTTACTATAGGACTAGATAATTGCATGGCACTAAATAATCATAGTGGCATGCTTCTTTACGCAGCTGAACTTTGATCCATTGCCACGGTTCGGTAGCAGTATTTCCATTGCTTCTCGGCACTATGACTAAGATCAAAGTGAAGTTAACTAATATTGATGGCCATCGATATAAAGCATCCGGTTTAGCTGCGATATCGCGCCCTTGATCTCAAAAACCTTACTGATACCGGTTACAACAATACCAGACATTTGCATGACACTACATAATCATACTGGCATTCTTCTTTACGCAGCCACACTTTGATCCATTGCCACGGTTCGGTAGCAGTATTTCCATTACTTCTCGTGCCTATGGCTGAGATCGAAGTGAAGTTAACTAATATTGATGGCCTTCGGTATAAACCATGCGGTTTAGCTGCGATATTGTCTCCTTGATCGTAAAAACCTTACTGATATCGGTTACAATAAGACTAGATATTTGCATGGCACTTAATAATCATAGTGGCCTTCTTGTTTACGCAGCCTCACTTTGATCCATTGCCACGGTTCGGTAGCTGTATTACCATTGCTTCTCGGCCCTATGCCTAAGATCAAAGTGAATTTAACTAATATTGATGACCATCGATATAAACCATGCGGATTAGCTGGGATATTGTCTCCTTGATCGTAAAAACCTTTCTGATATCGGTTACAATAAGACTAGATATTTGCATGACACTACATAATCATAGTGGTATTCTTCTTTACGCAGCTACACTTTGATCCATTGCCACGGTTCGGTAGCAGTATTTCCATTGCTTCTCGGCCCTATACCTAAGATCAAAGTGAAGTTAACTAATATTGATGGCCATCGATATAAACCATCAGGTTTACCTGCGATATTGTCTCCTTGATCGTAAACACCTTACTAATATCGGTTACAATAAGACTAGACATTTGAATGAGACTACATAATCATAGTGGCATTCTTCTTTACGCAGCCACACTTTCATCCATTGCCACAGTTCGGTAGCAGTATTTCCATTGCTTCTCGGCCCTATGACTAAGATCAAAGTGAAGTTAACTAATATTGATGGCCTTCGGTATAAACCATGCGGTTTAGCTGCGAAATCGTCTCCTTGATCTGAAAAACCTTCCTGATACTGGTTACAACAATACTAGACATTTGCATGGCACTAAATAATCATAGTGGCATTCTTCTTTACGCAGCCTCACTTTGATTCATTGCCACGGTTCGGTAGCAGTATTTCCATTGCTTCTCGGCCCTATGCCTAAGATCAAAGTGAAGTTAACTAATATTGATGGCCATCGATATAAACCATGCGGTTTAGCTGCAATATCGTCTCCTTGATCGTAAAAACCTTACTGATATCGGTTACAATAGGACTAGATATTTGCATGCCACTACATAATCATAGTGGCATTCTTCTTTACGCAGCCACACTTTGATCCATTGCCGCGGTTCGGTAGCAGTATTTCCATTGCTTCTCGGTCCTATGGCTGAGATCAAAGTGAAGTTAACAACTATTGATGGCCATCGATATAAACCATCCGGTTTAGCTGCGATATCGTCTCCTTGTTCGTAAAAACCTCACTGATAGCGGTTACAATAAGACTAGATATTTGCATAACACTACATAATCATAGTGGCATTCTTCTTTTCGCAGCCACACTTTGATCCATTGCCACGGTTCGGTAGCAATATTTCCATTGCTTATCGTCCCTATGGCTGAGATCGGAGTGAAGTTAACTAATATTGATGGCCTTCGACATAAACCATCCGGTTTAGCTGCGATATCGTCTCCTTGATCGTAAAAACCTTACTGATACCGGTTACAACAATACTAGACATTTGCATGGCACTAAATAATCATAGTGGCATTCTTCTTTACGCAGCCTCACTTTGATCCATTGCCACGGTTCGGTAGCAGTATTTCCATTGCTTCTCGGCCCTATGCCTAAGATCAAAGTGAAGTTAACTAATATTGATGGCCATCGATATAAACCATGCGGTTTAGCTGGGATATTGTCTCCTTGATCGTAAAAACCTTACTGATATCGGTTATAATACGACTGGATATTTGCATGACACTACATAATCATAGTGGCTTTCTTCTTTACGCAGCCACACTTTGATCGATTGCCATGGTTCGGTAGCAGTATTTCCATTGCTTCTGCTCCCCATGGCTTAGATCGAAGTGAAGTTAACTAATATTGATGGCCATCGATATAAACCATCGGGTTTAGCTGCAATATCGTCTCCTTGATCGTAAAAACTTTACTGACATCGGTTACAATAGGACTAGATATTTGCATGGCACTACATAATCATAGTGGCATTCTTCTTTCCGCAGCCACACTTTGATCCATTGCCACGGTTCGGTAGCAATATTTCCATTGCATCTCGTCCCTATGGCTGAGATCGGAGTGACGTTAACTAATATTGATGGCCATCGATATAAACCATGCGGTTTAGCTGCGAAATCGTCTCCTTGATCGTAAAAACCTTACTGATATCGGTTATAATAGGACTGGATATTTGCATGACACTACATAATCATAGTGGCATTCTTCTTTACGCAGCCACACTTTGATCGATTGCCATGGTTCGGTAGCAGTATTTCCATTGCTTCTGCTCCCCATGGCTTAGATCGAAGTGAAGTTAACTAATATTGATGGCCATCGATATAAACCATCGGGTTTAGCTGCAATATCGTCTCCTTGATCGTAAAAACCTTACTGATATCGGTTACAATAGGACTAGATATTTGCATGGCACTACATAATCATAGTGGCATTCTTCTTTACGCAGCCACACTTTGATCCATTGCCACGGTTCGGTAGAAATATTTCCATTGCATCTCGTCCCTATGGCTGAGATCGGAGTGAAGTTAACTAATATTGATGGCCATCGATATAAACCATCCGGTTTAGCTGCAATATCGTCTCCTTGATCGTAAAAACCTTACTGATAGCGGTTACAATAAAACTAGATATTTGCATCACACTACATAATCATAGTGGCATTCTTCTTTACGCAGCCTCACTTTAATCCATTGCCACGGTTCGGTAGCAGTATTTCCATTGCTTCTCGGCCCTATGACTAAGATCAAAGTGAAGTTAACTAATATTGATGGCCATCGATATAAACCATGCGGTTTAGCTGCGATATTGTCTCCTTGATCGTAAAAACCTTACTGATACCGGTTACAATAATACTAGACATTTGCATGACACTACATAATCATAGTGGCATTCTTCTTTAAGCAGCCACACTTTGATCCATTGCCACGGTTCGGTAGCAGTATTTGGAGTGCTTCTGGTCCCTATGGCTGAGATCGAAGTGAAGTTAACTAATATTAATGGCAATCGATATAAACCATCCGGTTTGGCTGCAATATCGTCTTCTTGATCGTAAAAACCTTACTGATATCGGTTACAATAGGACTAGATATTTGCATGCCACTACATAATCATAGTGGCATTCTTCTTTACGCAGCCATACTTTGATCCATTGCCGCGGTTCGGTAGCAGTATTTCCATTGCTTCTCGGTCCTATGGCTGAGATCAAAGTGAAGTTAACAAGTATTGATGGCCATCGACATAAACCATCCGGTTTAGCTGCGATATCGTCTCCTTGTTCGTAAAAACCTCACTGATAGCGGTTACAATAAGACTAGATATTTGCATAACACTACATAATCATAGTGGCATTCTTCTTTTCGCAGCCACACTTTGATCCATTGCCACGGTTCCGTAGCAATATTTCCATTGCTTCTCGTCCCTATGGCTGAGATCGGAGTGAAGTTAACTAATATTGATGGCCTTCGACATAAACCTTCCGGTTTAGCTGCGAAATCGTCTCGTTGATCGTAAGAACCTTACTGATATCGGTTACAATAAGACTAGATATTTGCATGACACTACATAATCATAGTGGCATTCTTCTTTACACAGCCACACTTTCATCCAATGCCACGGTTCGGTAGCAGTATTTCCATTGCTTCTCGGCCCTATGACTAAGATCAAAGTGAAGTTAACTAATATTGATGGCCATCGATATAAACCATGCGGTTTAGCTGCGATATTGTCTCTTTGATCGTAAAAGCCTTACTGATATCGGTTACAATAAGACTAGATATTTGCATGACACTACATAATCATAGTGGCATTCTTCTTTACGCAGCCACTCTTTCATCCATTGCCACGGTTCGGTAGCAGTATTTCCATTGCTTCTCGGCCCTATGCCTAAGATCAAAGTGAAGTTAACTAATATTGATGGCCATCGATATAAACCATGCGGTTTAGCTGGGATATTGTCTCCTTGATCGTAAAAACCTTACTGATATCGGTTATAATAGGACTGGATATTTGCATGACACTACATAATCATAGTGGCATTCTTCTTTACGCAGCCACACTTTGATCGATTGCCATGGTTCGGTAGCAGTATTTCCATTGCTTCTGCTCCCCATGGCTTAGATCGAAGTGAAGTTAACTAATATTGATGGCCATCGATATAAACCATCGGGTTTAGCTGCAATATCGTCTCCTTGATCGTAAAAACCTTACTGATATCGGTTACAATAAGACTAGATATTTGCATGGCACTACATAATCATAGTGGCATTCTTCTTTACGCAGCCACACTTTGATCCATTGCCACGGTTCGGTAGCAATATTTCCATTGCATCTCGGCCCTATGGCTGAGATCGGAGTGAAGTTAACTAATATTGATGGCCATCGATATAAACCATGCGGTTTAGCTGCGAAATCGTCTCCTTGATCGTAAGAACCTTACCGATATCGGTTACTATAGGACTAGATATTTGCATGGCACTAAATAATCATAGTGGCATGCTTCTTTACGCAGCTGAACTTTGATCCATTGCCACGGTTCGGTAGCAGTATTTCCATTGCTTCTCGGCCTTATGACTAAGATCAAAGTGAAGTTAACTAATATTGATGGCCATCGATATAAATCATCCGGTAGTAAGAGTTAGCCGCTTCTGGACCCGTGTGAAAGGTAAGCCGATTCTGGACCACATTTCTGGACCAGTAGCCGATTCTGGACCAGAATGGTATGGCCGATTCTGGACCAGTGTCCGATTCTGGACCAGAATGGTATGGCCGATTCTGGGCCAGTAGCCGATTCTGGACCACCAGACACACACAGTAGCGCATTAGTTTTTAATGGAATTTTTTTAATAGAATTTTTTATGGAATGTTTTTATTGAATTTTTTTTGTTATCAAAGTTTGCAGCCTGGTCCTGTAATCAGGGGGGGAAGTTTGCGGTCGTGCGCTTATCGGGTGGAGATGTGAAGTTTGCGGTCGTGTCTTTTAATGAGGGCGGAAGTAGTTTTTGCGGTTAGGTCTTAATCAGGGGTGGAAGTTCGGGCGGGCGGGCCGTTAGTAAAAATTTGCGGAAGAAGCGTGCGAGAGCGGTTGGATTCTGCACGGCAGCGGTCAAGGTTAGGTAGAGTAGTGTCGGCGGCGGCGGTGGCAGCGGTTATGCGATACGGTATGCGGTTTACACACGCGGAAGTTAGAGGAGGAGGAGGAGGAGGAGGAGGAGAAGATGTTTGGACAGGAACACAATAGCGTACGATAAACACTACACACGATATCGAGAGAGCGGAGCGGAGCGGGGCGGAGCGGAGGACGAGATAAAAGAGCGTCTAATCGACACACGCGCGCGGCGTTGTAAAATACTACGAAACGGGGGGTAGATGATACGGAGGTAGTGTGTAGGCGTTGTACTACGAAATGTAGTGTGCGGGGGCGGGGCGGGGATGGGTTGGAAGTCGGAAGTCGGAAGTAGTCCGCGGGAAGGTTGCACGGAGGAACGATACGACGACGACGACGACGACGACGACGATAAGCGATTACGCGGTAGTCCGCGAGCGCGTGCGGGTATCGGCAACTCTACTATCATCCGCGAGGTGGGGGTGGGAGCAAGAAGGTGTACTACGAGCATTGAGGAGGAGGTGGGAGGGAGGATGGGGGATGGGGGGAGGGTCCCGGGGAAAGGGCGCTAGGCGCTAGCTAATATTCGCACGCTAGCTAATATTCGCACGTCGAACGTAACGCATCATCATCATCATCATCATCATCATCATCGGGGTATTTTCTGAAAGCGAATTACAAACAAAAGAAAGTGTGTTGTAACGATGGCGGCGGCGGCGGCTGACGGACATATTCGGCAATTGTACAGATTTTTTTATGACAAACTGGTTGATCAAATTGATCCTGAAAATGGAATATTAGACGAATTAGGAGATGAAGGCTTATTGAACGATTCTGATATTTACGATATTTTGAATCTGAAGGAACGAAGAGCACAGGTGCGTTGTTTGATTACGAAGCTAGAAACGTAAGTGATACAAACAAATTTATAAATCAATGTAGAATGATAGTAGGATTGAAAGTATTTAAATTTGAATTTTAACCTTTGCAGATTGCCGCTATTGTATGTCATTCTATTCACAGAAATACTAAAGTCTTATAACCCCTGGCTTGCCATATGCATGAGTCAATGGATAGAAAATCAAAGTGAGCTGCGCGCACATGTGAAGCAATTTTACGAAGTATTTCGCGAACAGTTACGCGATGTCGATGTACGTAATGGCGTTGTACAAAAGTTAAGACGAGACAAGGTGTTGCGCGCCGGTGCGATACAGTACATTTTGGATACGGAAAGTAAAGAGGTGCGGGTATCTCGTCTGATCCATAAGATGTCACGGTAAGTTGTAGAAAACTCTGGTAAAACGAGGGTGTAATCGCAAATGTTATACATTTTTTTTCAAATTTTTAGACTAGGACTGTCGGACTTGCTGTGTTTTAAGGAATCGTTGAAGCGTCATTATCCTTGGATAGCTGGGCGGATGGAAGAATATTTGAATACGGAATTTTTCAGTAAAAACTGAATCACAATTTTAACCCGCATGCTCGCTTATTTTCAATGCTAGGCCGATTTTTGTTAAGAACAGTAGTGTATACTAAAATTGTAAACGGGTGCAGATTATTAATAAATAATACATGTGTTCAAATATTGTAAGCATTGTTTTATTTTTTAATCGAACAGTGTCCCCAAGCAAGTGTTTGTATACAATCATCGGTGATATATCTTTTATCATCGTACGGATGCAACGCAACTTTTCCTTCGGAAATCGTGTGAATCTGATGCAGCTTCGACGCAATACGGTTTTGTCTAGCCATTTTAATTTCATCGTTAAATAGACAATTTACATAATCATCAAATTTAATTTCTCGCTTAATAAAATCTTTTTTGATCCCTTTAGCCTTCTTCGTGTCGCGCTCGCCAATAACTTTTATAGCATACATTTTCGATCTTAATCCTACGAATTCACACATAATTTTTCCTCCATTTTCATCCTTCATTAGGCCTAGAACTTTTTTATTTGCTAAAGGTATATTGTATACGTTGTCAATCGGATAATTACTAGTATCGAAATAAGCTATATCTCGCCTCATAATGCTATATATGTCATCACATTGTAATTTATAAATTAAACTGTCCGTATCAGTATATAATACCTTGCACATATCTTGAAATTGAACCTTCATATAGTCGTAATGAAATTTATAGAGATATATTTTTGAAATATCTAGAATGGACATGCCGATATAAATGGGTTTATCTATTTTAACTTTCATCTTTTTCATTTCCACACCGACAAAATTTTCATTGAATATTACTCTTCTATGAAAATTAGGTCTTCCTATCAATGGCTTAATACCGGTACGTCCTTCCCACGACGTTAATAATCTTACATCAACTCGATTACGCACATTTTCCATTGTTTTTCCAAATACTGCGTTATTCATTAACTTAAATAAATCTTTTTCAAAGTCCGATTCGGATCGTGCTCGAAGTTTTGCATTTAATTGTATATATTTACACATCCATGGAGATTGATTGAACTGTAGGATACGATGAATGTTCTTTAATTTAAGTCCATGTTGCAGACATTGCTGTAGGGCTCGATAATGAATAACATAGTTGGTTTTACACTTTAAAGTTGCTAGCAATTTTTCATATTTAGCGTTTGGCGGTACTTCGCGAGTGGGACAGAACGGCAAATCTGAATGCGAATCATGTATTTCATCGGGATAGTCTAAATCTACCTCTAATATGTATCCAATCTCAGAATCGGCTCTAGCCGAATTAATGTTAAATTGACTTATCAAATCATTATCCATCCATTCAAATTTACCGTACGGCAACGAATCGCACATGGCAAAACCGTATAAATTGTTAACATCGTAATACATTAAATACGAAGATTCTTTATTAGGGTCATACGTCGCGCCCATGTACGGATTATTAGCTTTTGCATACCGATGCGAACATTGACTGAATCCTCCGCGTATACCGCTTTCAATAAATAACACCATATCGATATCTGTTAATAATTCTAATGTTATGTTTGTAATTTTTAGCATAACGTCCCACGCATATGACGGTAGGGTGCAGTAATAGGCAGGGTCGAGACCATAATATTCGATACATTTGCTTCGAAAATTTTCAAATATATCTGCTAACAGTAGAACATCTGTTTTCAAATATAAATCGCTATATTCGCCTAGTGATGAGATATTAAATTTATTCCATACGTTTTGCGCATGCTTATACTCGCTCCTTTCAATATTGTGCCCGTACAATGTGCTGTGAAATTCGTCGTAATTAGGTAGACAATTATCATTTAGTCTTTCGTAGCTGTCAACGTATTCATAAGGAAAAACACCTTTGCGCGTCAGTAAATTAAACAAATTTTCATCGATCGACGGAAAGTTTTTGCGTAAAATTCTCATATCATTTATATCTAGTGTTGATACTAATTGTTCTAAACTGCTATTAAGAAATTTAAATGAATCGATAAATCTTACTTCAAGAGAAGATATATTATTTTTCATGCGACATGTGAATGAAACATATTTTTCCATTGTAGAGGCTATTACATGAAATTGAGAGCTAAAACATTTCATTGAAACAATTTCTTCTATGAGAAAATGTGCGTCGTAATTACTTAAGTTATGAAATATTATGGGTAGCGTATACGAAGTTTTATAATTTAGGTTACATGCTCTGTGTGCTGCCCCTCTGTAGTAACCTGACCAGTGACAATGATCACGTACTTTATTACCGCCTCTAATATCAGCTTCTTTAAATACACTTTTACAGATAAAACAATGTGTAGCGGTATTAAATTCTAGTAATTGTTCAGAAGTTAAAGGAGCCATTATGGTATAATTATTTTTTATAAAAGCAAAAATTGATGAAATGATACCTTCCAAATCTGATATAAAACAAGATACCACTTTATCCTTCGCACGGTGTGAAACGTATTTGCACATCGATTCATCAAAGTTACAGTGTACGTAATAGCCAATACTGTGTGGAACATGAGTTTGATATGCATAAGTATTATGATTTTCTAAATTATGTGTTTCGTTACTGATTAGAGCGCATTCAAAATCGGCATATATCATAAATGGAAGCGGGATTCCTCTTCTATAATTTTTAAACTTAATCCATTTCTGATCTTCGTTGACCAATTCAATTTTGCATGCGTTTTGATCCACGCATCTTTCATAATGATCTCGAAGTTTCCTTGTTGTATGGAAAAAATTTAGACATCTGTAAATTATAAGAGCCATATTATTAAACTATTAAATTATTACAACTGTAAATAGAAAAGTGATGAATTACCTGTCGCAAATGTGTGATTTATGTTGATGTTGATGAATTTGAGACGATATCAGCCTTGATAAATTTTTGATCCATACATAATGGCACATATTATCTTTTTCTTGCTCATTTTGATATATTAGTAAGTTTATATGTTTATGTTCAGATATTTTATCACTTAATCGTAACGGTAATACTTCATATTTTTCATGTTCAGATTTATCCTTATTCGTTAATAATTGGTATAAATTTATGGACAAATTATTATTTTTTTCAAATGTAGGTATTTGTTTAGTTGTAACGGGAAATGTGATTCCCGTTAAATTTAGTACATTTTTGTAATACGGATATGAGTGTTTACGGTTACTATGATGCGATGCTGGGTATAATGCTGACGTTACTGCCCAAGCAAAGCAATCATTTTCATTGTCGGTCAAATCAATAGAAACAGTTGCTTTTCTATTTCGTATAGCTAATGGAAGTCTACAGTTTCCTTTACCGGCGCTCAATAAATAACATTTATTGATATTTATAATCAAACTGACAATTTTGCTCAATGCCCATCCACTGTCACGTTCTTGAAATTCCTCTAGCGACGTAAGAATCTGGTCACGCACATTGTTTGTATACCAGTTATCAACCTTTACGGTGGAATCATCATCGTTCAGCAGTACCTCATTTTTTGTTGCAAAGGTTTTAATTTCCTTCTTTGTTTCGTCGGTCAAACTGTCTTTTAACGTAAATTCACCATTGAAGATCGTGTTTACTTTAACACATTTGTGCTGTTTAACATACGATAGTACTTTATCTATCACTATATCTTTAGCATCGTTTAAAAATATAGAAGGATCAATATGATGTAAATTTATAATAATTCCAGTGATTATACGACTTTGGAAGGCATGCCCGCTTTCAATTTCTTTCCATTTCAGTGTAACATTCTTATCCTTCTGTGTTTCTTCGTTTAATCCAGATCCAGAGTGTAGATTGAAATTAAAACTTAATTGCTCACGCGTACAAGTTAGTTTAGCTATTTGCGCAAGTAAATGTTGTTTCCTACCGACACTTATTTTTTCTTTTTTATTAATTAAATATGATTGCAAATATTTTAAGTGCTTTTCGCAATCTTCTATCCATTGGATTTTATCCGCTTCCGATTCAATTAAATACGCACGGTTTAATAAATTTTCTTCTTTTTGCATCAGTTGTGTTTTATTCGCTGCATTTTCTTTTTTTCTTCGTAATCGTTCGTTTACGAAATACTTTAAATTCCTCAGCCGCTTTAATTGTTCCGTCAGTTTCACTCTATATTTTTCTTTCATATTTTCATTATTTAGGAGTACTTTAGTTTGTTTTACATATATAGTATATTGCTTTTTCCACTCTTTAAAATCCTCTTCTTTCTTCAAAAACGGCATTTGATTTAATAAATTGTTTTCTATTTTCACCGATAATCTATTAATAGATTTCATTTTACACCTCTTTAATTACACTACCGTTTTTTGTAACTTTCACTGCACACACGCACTTCACTTCGTTAGCCTCCCCCGCCTCCGCTTACGGTCGTGCGGCTTAGAATACAACGGATGCACAATTTCCTGCATATATTTGTCCTGCTACGACTATCCCCTCTCTCTCTCTCATTTACCGCCGCACCGCTTTTATCATAGGATTGAAATCATATGATTTCTTATTTCTGCTTGTGTATTAAATTCGTTTATATCACGTTTATTCGCGTTATAAGATAATCTTGAATTTACATTTTTATTGTATTCGCCATAAAATTGAACTAATTTTTCTACCATATCTCTCAAATTGGCTATAATGTTACTATCACTGATACACTGAATACTGAAAATGGAGAGATCGAACGGGCCAGATCTTACAACATTGGAATTAAATTCGTCATATTCATAAAAATTACCGTTTTGTAATATATAAAGTTTACCATTTATATACTTAAATACGGAAAATGGATTTTGTGGAGATATGGATAGGCCAATTCCCTTAAATAAATCGTTAATTAAAGTATACTTTCTAGCCACATATTCACACTCGTCAATTTCAATTACATATACTCCTTTATAAAAAATATATGTTCTACCGGTATTTGTTAAAACAGCAGATTGCACTCCGTTATACTGAAAGTCTTTACCAAACAGTTTTTGATATGTCATGGGATAGCCAGTTTTTAATTGAAAAGTATCAGGATTGAATATATAAATATTATTATCAGAAAATAATACAACTTCTCCATTTACTCTTTCATATATTCCATTAATTCCTGAAAAATTAAATGGCAAAAATTTTAACCACGATCTTATTAACTGCGGCTCCTCATACTTTCGATATTTAACGTTTAAATTAAATGGCCATACCCAAATTTTATAGAATATATACAATCGTGCGTTAAAAATGAAAAATTTTAAATCATCTACCGGGGCTGAACATAAATCGGCTAATTTTGGCGGAACTAATGTTGGCGCATCCGGTGACGTATCAGGATTAGCATTGACATTTGTATCTTCGTCGAATTCTCCCTCAGACTCATTCTCGTCATTAACATTATATAAATTTCGTATAGCTAATATATCATCTTCCTCAAGTTTAATATGATCTGTATGATTTTCATAATGATACAACGGCGACATTATTGAATTCATATTTGTCGAATGTAGTAAACCTAGACTGTGACCAATTTCGTGTATTAATGTTTCGTATAAACTGATTGTCTCATCTTTTATCGGCCCCTCGCCTATCATCCAATTCCACGATTTAGATATATGAATTTCTCTGACATCATTCCTTTCATTCGGCAGATCCGCATGTGCTAATGTTTGATTAGAGAATGGCGGTAAACAAACTTGTTGCGGTGAATTAACATTGTAATGCATTTTATTTTCAAACGATATAATTATATCCGCTTCAGTTTTACTATGTACTTGAATAAAGGTTAACCGAGATGACTTTTGCCACACAGAAAATGCTTTTTTTGCAAGGTGAATTTGATCTGTCGTTCCGACATGGAAATACCAACGCAATGTTTTTTTGTTCCATTTATAAGAATTAAGCGTGTAATCGCTGACATGATCACTTACTCCGCAACGCTTTGCCTCCATCAACTTTTTCGTTTCGGCATTTAGAGTGCCGTCGACTTTAAGTTTCCAATATTGTTGAAAAATTCGTATTGCATCTGTCAATTTATCATTATCAATAGTTTGCGATCGTGAATCGTTAGCGTTCATATAGCCGTAATATTGAAGATAATTAATTGCTGAACGTTTATTCATCGCATGCGCAGAAGGCGCTCGCAAATTGACCCTCATGGATAAGAGAGAAGGAAAAATTTGAAAAAGTATCGCAGTGTGAATTACAAATATAATTAATTTCGTCATGATTAGAATTGAGGTGCTCGCGTGTCACGGTAGGACGAAAGACTGATGTGAAAGAAAAATATGCGCTAGTTTATAATGAACTCATTTTTATTAATTTTATATAGATGGCTAAATACATTAGAAATTTTAAACATTATTTTCACTATTTATATATTGTGTAAATTTCAAATTCATAATATCTCGAAGCAAATCATCCATTTTTTTAACCCGTGCTTTAAAATATGCGGAGTCGATGTGCCAGAATCCCTTACGCGCACATCGATATTCTTCAGGATACGTATCGTCGATTATATATAAGTAGTAGAAGTTGTTGAATGAAACAGTTTGTTTTATCTGTAATGAAATTATTATTTTATATAGTTTTATTACTAGAATCATTTATAATTATATACATACTTGATGTATGTCTACAAACCTGTTTTTTGATTATGATGCTGCTTTTTTTTTATTCTTTTCATTCTTTGACATCTCATTTCCATTTTTGCGCTTACGTTTTGACGAATCTTTGCCGCTCTCATTTTTCATATTTTCCTTCTCACTCTCTACATGCTCTTCTTCTTTTACATCATCATCATCATCATCATCAACATTATCATCATCGTCATTATCATCAGTAGAGAATTTCATTTCATTATATTTCCCACCAAGGTATATTAGCTGAACCGGTTTACCGCTCGTAAGACAATTCTCTATAACTTGATAATGCTTGCTTGTTTCTAATAAAACATTACTTATACGTAATGGTAGAAAAATCGAGAATGTATCGTTTAAATCGAGCATAACTCTATCTCCAAATTTGGTCTTCATTTTTCTCATTCCGCTTATTAAATATGATTTGTTAATTTCCAAATTTGCTACCGGGTTCACTGGCAACTTGCCTATAATACTGACACTATTCAGCAAATTGAACGTATTTTCGCACATGTTCGCTGCAAATATCTACTGAACTGTTAACGCACTTGTGCTATTCGGCGACTAAACTGCGCGTATCGCGAAGTAGCGCTATTTATGCACCTCATACTCTTCTACTCAAACTTCAAGCATACGTCACTTTTCTTCATTTCCCCTACTCCCTTTATGCACCCCATACCCTTCCACCCAAACTTCCAACATACGTCACTTTTCTTCATTCCCCTACTCCCATCAACGATTATGCCCACGCACAATTTCTGATTTTCCACACATTTAATACCTACAGCGGCGCAAATAGGAGCTTCAGTTCGAGACGAATCTTTTTGAAAGAAACGTCTAGTAAAGTTTGTACAACATTCGCATTAAAATTGAAAAGTCACAGTCTGTGTTGAAGTGAAGTGAAAATTGAAAATATAATTATGGTATGTAGTTCGAATATAAGTAAAACAAATTTTTATTTTCAATATTCTAATTTGCCTAAATTAATATTATTTTCAGGCAACAGCCGATTATGAAAAAATTACACATTTTATCGACATGGACGGATTCACCGTTAATCGCTACACATTTTTATGTAAAGAAATCGCGATTGTATCTATTAACGACCACATATTGCACGAGTATATTTATTTAAATAAAAACTATAACGATTTAAGCGAGGCGGATAAGCGATGCGCGCGTTACGTTTGTAACAACGTACACGGCATTTTATTCAAGGATCATGGTTTTGAAAATTATGAGCAAGGGGAGTTACCATCGATTATTCAAGATTTTATATCTATATATGATACGCCAATTGTGGCATATAAAGGCGGAAATTATGAAAAGAAAATATTAACCGAGCTAGGAATAAAAAATATAAATTTAGAACAACTGGCGTGTCCGAAATTTGACGTACTTATGGGCAATCCGTTATATAATAAAGTAGATGTTAATACTATATCATGTAAATTACACACCAAAGAAAGAAACTGGAATAATAAAATTCTGCACTGCCCACTGTTAGAAGTACAAATTTTTAAAAATTGGTATTGCCACAACGTGGCTAATAAATTATCTTGAATAATAATAATAATAATGTACACTGATAGGAAAATTATAAATTTTTATATTTTATTACTAATTTGTAATGTTGTAGGTATAAGTACATATTCAAAAATAAATTTATTTTAAATTTATATCAATCCAAGAATTATGTGATTTATCGAATCCCAACCATTTTACATATACTTTATTTTGCTTTTTACGAATAACTTTTTCAACTAAATAAATATCGTTATGCTTAGCTTTTAATAATTCATATTCATAGAAACCACCTTTAATGTCATTTCCTCGTAAATCTTGAATTAAATATGTGACAGGATTAGTATGTTGCACAGAAGTAACTTTAAAAATTTCAGTCGTCCAATTAGGCGTATATCCTTTCTCGAACAAATGCTTGTATTTACTAATACGTACAAAATCTCCGACTCGATATTTGCCCGGTTTAACAATCTTTATATTACTATAAACTGATGAAAGAAGCGTGCTAGCATTTTTATTTGTCACATCCGCAGGTCTCATTTTGATTGTTCTATGTTTACGCATATTGTAATCGTATACAAGTTTATTTAACATATGCGTCCATTTATAGCTTCCGTTTAACGAGAATAATTTCCACATATTATTTTTTAACGTTCTATTCCAACGCTCTACTATCGATGCCTTCATAACACTATATGTAGAATAATGATGTATTTCATGTTTATCCATTAAATTCTTAAAATCATTATTAAAAAATTCTTTCCCATCATCCGTTTGCAAATTTTTAGGTTTACGCTCCTCGAAGATACTTGAGAAAGCCTTTACCACATCTTTACCTTGTTTCGTTTTCAACGGACGAGCCCAGCCATATTTAGAAAATGTGTCGATAACTGTGAGAATATATTGAAATCCCGAATTAAATCGTGTATATGCTCTCATATCTACTAGATCAGCTTGCCATAAATCATCATATCCTTTAATTATAACACGTCTTCTTACAAAATTCTTTCTCACGGGTGTATGCAATTCTTTTACTAACTGCTCTTGTTCTTTAATTAATTTCATGATGTTAGGGTTCTATTATTAGATTACTAGGTATTCTATTTAGAATTTCTATAAGAGTATTTTTTAAATTCTCCTTATTATCATTCACCTCCTTCCGCAGCTCGCCAATTGAAGTTTTTAGCGTATCTTGTGTCACAAATTCATTACGAATATTAGCTATGTCGTTCTCTTTATCGCGTAAATTTTGTTTTACCCCATTTATCTGCTCATCAAGAAGATATTGTAGATTCACTATATCTTTTTCCAATACCGTGGTCAAATTCTCTACTGCATCCTTCGTCGCAGCCGATTCCCTAAGATTGCTTATAAAATATTCATGATGAATAATAGTATTTTTTGCTGAATTAATATTATAATTAATTTCTTCAATATTTTTAGAAATTGTATTCAAATTTTCATTAAAGCTTTTTGCATCAGACTCTATTTTTTGCTGTTGCGCGAGGAAATCTTCCATAAGATTTTGCAGCAATTCACTATGTGCTTTTCCATATACTTCTAACTTTCTAATTTTTTCTGTTAACGTAGAAGTCACTTCGTCAAGTTTATTGAAATTTGTGCCATAATGATTTAATACGGCATTTATTCTCTTTAATTTATCGTAATTAGCTTCGCTTTGCGATGCGCACTTTTCAATTTTTTCGTTGAGACTGCTTCGAAGCGTCCTATCGTTACTTAATATACGTTTATCTACATAGTATTTGTTCGCAGCGTCCGTAGAGTTTCCAGGATTTGCTAATCGTATAATTTTTCTATTTCGTGCATCATAGCCGCCCTCATTGACGTTGAAATGAAGAAAAATACCTTTCCTTTTCATATTAGAATTTTGTGACCGATCGTTAACATCTTCTATGCCCTTACCACCAAACTTGTTAATGAACATTATAAGACTAAATATAATTTGGGTATACACAAATATTATATAATAATATTGGCTTCGCGAAGTTCCTCCACTATTGAAATAATTTCATTATCATGTCCTGTATGTCCAACTTTTTTTGACGATATTAAAAGCCGTAAACGATCAATAAGCTCATTAGGATTGTCCCAGTGAACATAATTCACCGGTTCATTCGTAACTAACATATCATTCGGCATATATTTTTTCATTGCAAATTTATTTCCTGTTCCAACTTTAAATTTATTAGTTTTTGTTTTAGCTCTTTCCGCAGCTGCAGCTATAGCTAAGTGTGGTGCTAGTAATGGGGCAATTATTTTTTTATATTTAAATCCTTTACTGCCCATAATCTGTTGTGATGATTGGTAGTCTCTGCGGAAGGCATTTGTTTTTAATAAAATAGTTTTATACTTAATTAAATCTGTATTATTATATAATTTTGAATTGGGAATTTTCTTGAAAATTAATTCGAAAATTCCAGGAGTTCCGCCGTATCTAGTTTTCTTAATAATAATATTATCATTTTCATCCACCTCAAATATGGTGTCACCTAACATTAGATTGTCATCTTTAAAATATATACCGTAAACATGATCAATTTCTTTGTCAAAATCTGTACTGAAAAATAAGCTAATATATTTTCGCGATAATGGACCTAAGTTCTCCTGCATTAAATTTCTAACATCTTCAGGCGGATTTTGTAATATTTCGCTAATAGAGGATTCTGCATGTGATCTTTCTAACGGTGATGGTTCTTCAACATTTGGTCTTTCTATCATCGATAATGGTATAGGAGATATAGGAGTTGACGCTTCGGCAAATGTCCTTCTCCTACCTATTTGTTGTGGCGTTGACTTAAATTTTATATTATCGTTTTTAGTTTTAGTACTCCTAATAACGGCACTAGACGGCGAATAACTATAATGCGTTTCACTCAATGACGGATTAACCATTTCCTTTGTTTTTTTCTTACTCAAGTCTTCAATTCCTCCACTATCTTCATCTTCAAAAACATCATCTTCATTATCTTCAATATCTTCAATATCACTTTCAATATCTTTTTCAATTTTAAATTTTTTCTTTTCATTTTCATTATTGTTATTCGTAATTATATTTTTCTCTAGTTATTTTTGTAGAGGTTTAGTTATCGGTTTATATGTTTCTTTTAAATATTCCTCAGACTCTATTTTACCAAGTTTCAAATCTTTATATTTTTTTCGAATTACATCACTTGTCTTCGCGATATGTTTTAAAATTTGCCGGCGTTTCTTATTTTCTCGCGTACCACCACCCATCTCACTTCTCGCTCCTTCCGTGGACGTATAATGACTGAATATTAGCAGTATACTGATTTATATAATAGCAAACTGGTCAAATTCTTTTCGATACCTTCCATTTTGAATATTACTATCCTTATCAATTACTAAAAATCCATACTTTTTCTCCCAGCAATTTCTACATAATGCTAGAAAATCTTCATAGCTCATATCCGTATTAATATGTTCATTATAAATATGGCGTAAATTTGTATTATCTTGCTGAAAAATTACTAGCAAATTCGTATTATCTCTTATAAGATGCTTAGGTATTTTTGCGTAAGTTTGACATAAATAAAAACTATCGATATTAGAATGTCTGCCCATTGAAAAATACTCCCTTATAGTTTGCTGTTTATCACAGGCTACATCGTCGAATATAAAGATAGAATTAGGCAAAGCTTCAGAAATCGGAATAATCTCGCTATTATTTGAAAATTTATAATAGCCGATGTCTGGTACTGCTGATATAATTCTTTCGAGATAACGATATTTTACTTGTTGCAGTGATTTCGAATACACATAAATATTTTCAAAGCGCACTCCATTAGGGCTTTCAATTAAATTAACTATTATATTGGTTTTTCCACAATTAGATGGTCCGCATATTATACAGCGAATAGTATTGGGGAGTATCTTACTATGACGTCGATAATTATCATTACGATTTTCTTCAGGTAACATTTTTTCACACACAAAATTATTACAAATTGACAAGGGCTGCTTAACGAAACGCATGATAATATTACCCGTAGAGACTAAAAGAATAACTACGAATATTCGCCTACGACAAAAGCATATAAATAGGCGAGTAATCATTTATTAGCTTTATTGTCTCAGAAGATGGTGAGGTGTAAGTGTAATGATAGTGTATGCGAATAGAAAAAAAAGAGTGAATAGCAGTCGTACTAAGGGGAGTGGTATATTAAACTCTGCAATCAATGCGCTTCCTTTCGAATTACATATTCCGGGGTATCAGTTTTGCGGGCCTGGTACGCATTTAAACAAAAGATTATCATTAGGACAAAAAGGTATAAACCAATTAGATTCGGCTTGTCGCGAACACGACATCGCCTATTCTAATAGTAAAGATATCGAGGAGCGACATAAGGCAGATAAATCTTTAGCAGCGGCTGCTAAACAGATTGCTACGGCGCAAGATACTAAACTTGGCCATCGTGTTGCCGCTACCGTCACTTGGGGTCTTATGAATGCAAAAAGAAAAATGGGTATGGGCATGAATAAAAAGAAAAATAGAAAAAGAAAGATACGTATTGCTAAGCGAGGTGGATTTATACCGCTATTGCCGCTTCTCGGTGTCTTGGGTTCGCTGGCGGGAGGCGCTGCTAACATTGCATCCGCAATAAATAGGTCTAAAGCTCAGAAAAAGCAGCTAGAAGAATTGAAAAGACACAATGCAACTTTAGAGGGTCGCGGACTCTATTTATCTCCGTATAAGCGTATAAGCGGTCGCGGTATTAGAAAACGAAGAAAGGGTGGGAAAAAAAAAAAAATAATAATTCGAATACATTAGTAGCAACTGGAGTAACCACTAATATACAATTAGAAAAAGCATGCAAAAATATTCCATATTTTAGAGGGGTTTTTATGCGAAATAAACTACCTATAACGATAAGAAGAAACGAATGTGGAATAGTAAATTTGGATAATAATGAAGGAAAAGGAACACACTGGGTGGCATATATTAAAAAAGGAAACAATGTTAAATATTTTGATTCGTTCGGTAATTTAAGACCACCGTTAGAACTAATAAATTATTTTAATAAAAAAAACCTAGCAGCAGTTTCTTATAATTACAGCACTTATCAATCATACGACATGACTAATTGCGGTCAGTTATGTTTTGAATTTCTTAAACGTAACATCTAAAAATGTCGTCGTTTACCGTAACTTTAAGTGGCACGTCTTCAGACTTGATAGCCGATTTTTTCCCACCGTTAGATTTGACTAATGGAAAATATGAATTAGGTTTAGTAGATTTTCAAACATTTCACGCTATTCCTAATATCGATGAATCAAATAATAAATTTTATTACGACGGCAATAAGGAAATCGTTATACCAAAAGGTTCCTACGAGCTATCAAGTATTAATACCTATATTCAAGACAATATTCGTAAAGAGGTAAACGATGATCCAGATAATATCTTCATATTACGTGCAAATAATAGTACGTTAAAAAGTGAAATCAAATGTAAGTATTCCATTGACTTCGGTAAACCAAACAGTATCGGAAGTATATTAGGATTTTCAAAGAAGAGAATACTCGAGCCTGAAAAATGGTATGAATCGGATATTACAGTAAAAATTATTAAAGTGAATATAATTCGTATTGAGTGTAGTATTACCGCCGGTGCATACAGTAACGGGAAAATTGTGCACACGATTCATGAATTTTTCCCAAACGTTGAGCCAGGATATAAAATATCGGATACGCCGTCAAACGTCATTTATCTTCCAATCATCGTAAGAGTCATAGACCGTATAAATTTACGAGTAGTAGATCAAAGCGGAGATTTAGTTGATTTCGGAGACGAAGAAGTGACAATAAGACTACATATTAGAAAAAATGATAATTTATAACAATAGCAATGATAGGAGGGCTAATAGCGTGGAAAAAGTATGTAAATTAAGAGGACCGATTAAGAAACGTGTCAGTAGAGCGATACACTTCCACCGAAACCCATCTCATTCGCGAAAGAGTCTTACATCGTCGGCGTCAACGTCGAAAATAAAGAGGTTAAGTTCGGCGAATAAGAAATTTTTAGAATCGCTAGGCTTCACGCTAATATCTAAATAATATGAGCGACCCGCTTAATATTCATGATTCTCCTGTTATTGACAATCGAATTAGTGGCTACGAGTTTCATGCTTATAATCCCTACGTTAATTCTTCTCTAAGTTATAACGATGAAATAAGAATTCCGATACAGCAGCAAGATTTAATTGTATTACCATGTGAAAGTTACTTATTGATCGAGGGACGGTGTAGCATAAAATATAATAACGATACAAATAAAACCAGCCGCTTAGAAAACAATGCAATTGCTTTCCTATTTAATGAAATACGATACGAGCTTAATGGAATTGAGATAGACCGTTGTAAAAATGTGGGTATTACTACTACATTAAAGAATTATATTTCACTCGGAGATTCTAAAAGCAGGGAACTGGCTAAAGCCGGTTGGAACTATGAAAAATGGAAACCGCTAAACGAATCTGTCAATTCGTTTAGTTTTTGCGTACCGTTGAATATAATTTTAGGATTCTTTGAAGATTATAAACGCGTAATTACATATGGAAGGCATGAATTAATTTTAATTAGAGCAAAAGATGATAAAAATGCAATAGTATCCGAACATGAATTTGCCGTGGAACCAAAAATTGAATTAACAAAAATACAATGGATGATGAAACACATTACGTTAGACGAAAGTACTAAATTACAATTTTTACGCCTTCTACAACATGATAGACCAATTTCAATGAGCTTTCGTTCTTGGGAGTTACACGAATATCCCTTATTACCCGAAACACAAAATCATACGTGGGCCGTTAAAGCATCGACTCAGCTAGAAAAGCCTCGCCACATCATATTTGCGTTTCAAACTAGTAGAAAAAATGATTTCAAGAAAGCCTGTACGAAATTCGATCATTGCTTTCTACGGGATATTAAGCTTCACTTAAACTCCGACTTTTATCCCTATGATAGACTCAATTTAAATTTTGATAACAATCAAGCTACAATCTTATATGATATGTACGCTAGATTTAAAAAATCATATTATAACTTATCAGATTTATCTGAATGTGCACCATTACTGAGCATGGACTCTTTCACCGATACAATAGGTCCAATAGTAGTAATTGATTGTTCGCATCAAAACGAAGCGGTCAAAACGGGTACGGTAGATGTAAAAATTGAATTTGAATGTGCTAATAATATTCCCCCCAATACATGTGCTTATTGTCTTATTTTACATGATCGCATAGTAGAATATAACCCATTATCTAGTATTGTGCGTAAGCTAATATAAATGTAACACCTCTACTACGACAGAATTACCCCCCTCTTATTGTACATTAATATCTAACACCCAATGCATATAAGCTGCACCCGCTCTCATAAACAGTACCTTATAGCACGCCCAGACGTGAACAAAGGACGATCGGTGGTCTCAACGTCATAGTGAAATTAAAAAAAAAAAAAACATGGAGAATTGTAATTTCAAATATCTCCTATCAATTAGTGAAGACTGTGAGATTGAGTGTCCAAATCATTGGAAATTTATAAATAATGATACAATCGATAAGATTAAAGAGATTTTAAAATTTATTATTGAAAGAGATTTATATAACTTTCTAATGATAAAAGTAAATACAACTTTTTATATATTAAACAAATTATTTAAAATAATGATACCGGTGGTGGAGGAGGTCGATACGATAGCGACAAAATGGTAAGTAAATAATAATAAATACTCTTATTCTTCTTTTCATATTTACAACTTTCCACGCGTATACTACTCAGTTTTATTCTTTTTCAGCGTTTCAAAATTCGAGTTCATGATGGAGATAAACGACAAATTCATAAAATCACCCTCTACATGGCTTTATATGGAAATATTAGAGACCATTGAAGATATTCTATCGTTTATAGACGACTACGGATTCGAGGAAATGTTAGCTATTAAGTTAAAGAATGATATTTATGTGTATGACAAAGAACGCAGGCAAATCTTGCAATTACATTTGAAGTAAGTACAAACACACACACACACACACACACACACACACACACAGCTTCACACAGACTTTATTCGCTTTAGCAAAAATATTTAATTTGTGTCTTTGCAGCGCACCTATGATGCCGATGTCGCATCAGGACTCTGAGGATTGCTCGCCAATATCATATTGCGCCGCGAGTTTTAGTTCTGACGACGGTAACAACGAGGAAAGCGATACGGAGAACGACAACGGTGAAAAAGGAGCTACTTATGCCTCTTCTTCCTCACCGTCGTCCGTAGAATCCATACCGGATTTGCCGTCGGAACAAGACTGGCAGGAATCCATATCAGATTTGCCGTCGGAACAAGAAACGCAGGATTATATTTAATATTTCTCATATTAATTCTTTGTATCGTAAGAAAAGAACATATTTAAATTGTATTTTTAACTTTATTTTAAAAACAATAGATATACATCACATAATACTGGCATTGATATTTACATTATTACGTTCATTTACTACATACCGATGATGATGCGTTACGTTCAACGTGCGAATATTAGCTAGCGCCTAGCGCCCTTTCCCCGGGACCCTCCCCCCATCCCCCATCCTCCCTCCCACCTCCTCCTCAATGCTCGTAGTACACCTTCTTGCTCCCACCCCCACCTCGCGGATGATAGTAGAGTTGCCGTTGCCCGCACGCGCTCGCGGACTACCGCGTAATCGCTTATCGTCGTCGTCGTCGTCGTCGTCGTCGTCGTATCGTTCCTCCGTGCAACCTTCCCGCGGACTACTTCCGACTTCCGACTTCCAACCCATCCCCGCCCCGCCCCCGCACACGACATTTCGTAGTACAACGCCTACACACTACCTCCGTGTCATCTACCCCCCGTTTCGTAGTATTTTACAACGCCGCGCGCGTGTGTCGATTAGACGCTCTTTTATCTCGTCCTCCGCTCCGCCCCGCTCCGCTCCGCTCTCTCGATATCGTGTGTAGTGTTTATCGTACGCTATTGTGTTCCTGTCCAAACATCTTCTCCTCCTCCTCCTCCTCCTCCTCCTCTAACTTCCGCGTGTGTAAACCGCATACCGTATCGCCCAACCGCTGCCACCGCCGCCGCCGACACTACTCTACCTAACCTTGACCGCTGCCGTGCAGAATCCAACCGCTCTCGCACGCTTCTTCCGCAAATTTTTACTAACGGCCCGCCCGCCCGAACTTCCACCCCTGATTAAGACCTAACCGCAAAAACTACTTCCGCCCTCATTAAAAGACACGACCGCAAACTTCACATCTCCACCCGATAAGCGCACGACCGCAAACTTCCCCCCCTGATTACAGGACCAGGCTGCAAACTTTGATAACAACAAAAATTCAATAAAAATATTCCATAAAAAATTCTATTAAAAAAATTCCATTAAAAACTAATGCGCTACTGTGTGTGTCTGGTGGTCCAGAATCGGCTACTGGCCCAGAATCGGCCATACCATTCTGGTCCAGAATCGGACACTGGTCCAGAATCGGCCATACCATTCTGGTCCAGAATCGGCTACTGGTCCAGAAATGTGGTCCAGAATCGGCTTACTTTTCACACGGGTCCAGAAGCGGCTAACTCTTACTACTGATATCGTCTCCTTGATCGTAAAAACCTTACTGATAGCGGTTACAATAAGACTAGATATTTGCATCACACTACATAATGATAGTGGCATCCTTCTTTACGCAGCCTCACTTTGATCCATTGCCACCGTTCGGTAGCTGTATTTCCATTGCTTCTCGGCCCTATGCCTAAGATCAAAGTGAAGTGAACTAATATTGATGGCCATCGATATAAATCATCCGGTTTACCTGCGATATTGTCTCCTTGATCGTAAAAACCTTACTAATATAGGTTACAATAAGACTAGATATTTGCATGAGACTACATAATCATAGTGGCATTCTTCTTTACGCAGCCACACTTTGATCCATTGCCACGGTTCGGTAGCAATATTTCCATTGCTTCTCGGCCCTATGCCTAAGATCAAAGTGAAGTTAACTAATATTGATGGCCTTCGATATAAACCATCCGGTTTAACTGCGAAATCGTCCCCTTGTTCGTAAAAACCTTACTGATAGCGGTTACAATAAGACTAGATATTTGCATAACCCTACATAATCATAGTGGCATTCTTCTTTACGCAGCCACACTTTGATCCATTGCCACGGTGCGGTAGCAATATTTCCATTGCATGTCGTCCCTATGGCTGAGATCGGAGTGAAGTTAACTAATATTGATGGCCATCGATATAAACCATCCGGTTTAGCTGCGATATCGTCTCCTTGATCTCAAAAACCTTACTGATAGCGGTTACAATAAGACTAGATATTTGCATCACACTACATAATCATAGTGGCATCCTTCTTTACGCAGCCTCACTTTGATCCATTGCGACGGTTCGGTTGCAGTATTTCCATTGCTTCTCGGCCCTATGAATAAGATCAAAGTGAAGTTAACTAATATTGATGGCCATCGATATAAATCATCCGGTTTAGCTGCGATATCGTCTCCTTGATCGTTGTTGCGTATTCATAGTCACCTCGGGCGGGCGGCCAATAGGCGCCCGCGGCGCGCTCGCTGCAGATCAATCGTTGCGGTCGATACTCAGGCCATACTCTATGTAAACGCGCCTGCTAATCAGTAGCGCCGCGTCGCGTTCTTCTCGGGCAATTGTACTCTCGCGGTTTCCGCGCGCTCTCGTCGGCCATTACCGTCTTCCGCATAGTCGTGACCGGGTGCTCTCATATTCGTCGCGAATCGTAGCGAGTAAATCGGGCGCAATTCTCGTTTAGTGCATAGTGGAAGGTGACTGGTACAGCTCAGGGATTATATAAAGACGCTTTGGTGCCCCTCAAACACTGTAATCCTAGTTTTAGTGCGTTTAGTTAATAAATAACCTTTTTTGGAACTCCTCAACCACGTGTTATCGTTCTGTGCCGGCCACGTGCCGTGTGGCGTAGTGTAGTGCGAAGGCTCCTCCGAACAAAACCACAACTCGCGAAAACTAGTTTCCCTCAGGCACTCCTCTAGACTTTTAAAAATAAAATCAATCGTAAAAACCTTACTGATAGCGGTTACAATAAGACTAGATATTTGCATCACACTACATAATCATAGTGGCATTCTTCTTTACGCAGCCTCACTTTGATCCATTGCCACGGTTCGGTAGCAGTATTTCCATTGCTTCTCGGTCCTATGCCTATGATCAAAGTGAAGTTAACTAATATTAATGGGCATCGATGTAAATCATCCGGTTTAGCTGCGATATCGTCTCCTTGATCGTAAAAACCTTACTGATAGCGGTTACAATAAGACTAGATATTTGCATCACACTACATAATCATAGTGGCATTCTTCTTTACGCAGCCACACTTTGATCCATTGCCACGGTTCGGTAGCAATATTTCCATTGCTTCTCGTCCCTATGGCTGAGATCGGAGTGAAGTTAACTAATATTGATGGCCTTCGACATAAACCATCCGGTTTAGCTGCGAAATCGTCTCCTTGATCGTAAGAACCTTACCGATATCGGTTACTATAGGACTAGATATTTTCATGGCACTAAATAATCATAGTGGTATTCTTCTTTACGCAGCCTCACTTTGATCCATTGCCACGGTTCGGTAGCAGTATTTCCATTGCTTCTCGGCCCTATGCCTAAGGTCAAAGTGAAGTTAACTAATATTGATGGCCATCGATATAAACCATGCGGTTTAGCTGCGATATTGTCTCTTTGATCGTAAAAGCCTTACTGATATCGGTTACAATAAGACTAGATATTTGCATGACACTACATAATCATAGTGGCATTCTTCTTTACGCAGCCACTCTTTCATCCATTGCCACGGTTCGGTAGCAGTATTTCCATTGCTTCTCGGCCCTATGCCTAAGATCAAAGTGAAGTTAACTAATATTGATGGGCATCGATGTACATCATCCGGTTTAGCTGCGATATCGTCTACTTGATCGTAAAAACCTTACTGATAGCGGTTACAATAAGACTAGATATTTGCATCACACTACATAATCATAGTGGCATTCTTCTTTACGCAGCCACACTTTGATCCATTGCCACGGTTCGGTAGCAATATTTCCATTGCTTCTCGTCCCTATGGCTGAGATCGGAGTGAAGTTAACTAATTTTGATTGCCATCGATATAAACCATCCGGTTTAGCTGCGATATCGTCTCCTTGATCTCAAAAACCTTACTGATACCGGTAACAATAATACTAGATATTTGCATGACACTACATATTCATAGTGGCATTCTTCTTTACGCAGCCTCACTTTGATCCATTGCCACGGTTCGGTAGCAGTATTTCCATTGCTTCTCGGTCCTATGCCTAAGATCAAAGTGAAGTTAACTAATATTGATGGCCATCGATATAAATCATCCGGTTTAGCTGCGATATCGTCTCCTTGATCGTAAAAACCTTACTGATAGCGGTTACAATAAGACTAGATATTTGCATCACACTACATAATCATAGTGGCATCCTTCTTTACGCAGCCTCACTTTGATCCATTGCGACGGTTCGGTAGCAGTATTTCCATTGCTTCTCGGCCCTATGCCTAAGATCAAAGTGAAGTTAACTAATATTGATGGCCATCGATATAAACCATCCGGTTTAGCTGCGATATCGTCTCCTTGATCTCAAAAACCTTACTGATACCGGTTACAATAATACTAGATATTTGCATGACACAACATAATCATAGTGGCATTCTTCTTTACGCAGCCACACTTTGATCCATTGCCACGGTTCGGTAGCAGTATTTCCATTGCTTCTCGGCCCTATGACTAAGATCAAAGTGAAGTTAACTAACATTGATGGCCATCGACATAAAACATCCGGTTTAGCTGCGATATCGTCTCCTTAATCGTAAAAACCTTCCTGATATCGGTTAAAATAGGACTAGATATTTGCATGGCACTACATAATCATAGTGGCATTCTTGTTTACGCAGCCTCACTTTGATCCATTGCCACGGTTCGGTAGCAGTATTTCCATTGCTTCTCGGCCCTATGCCCAAGATCAAAGTGAAGTTAACTAATATTGATGGCCATCGATATAAATCATCCGGTTTAGCTGCGATATCGTCTCCTTGATCGTAAAAACCTTACTGATAGCGGTTACAATAAGACTAGATATTTGCATGACACTACATAATCATAGTGGCATTCTTCTTTACGCAACCACTCTTTCATCCATTGCCACGGTTCGGTAGCAGTATTTCCATTGCTTCTCGGCCCTATGCCTAAGATCAAAGTGAAGTTAACTAATATTGATGGGCATCGATGTAAATCATCCGGTTTAGCTGCGATATCGTCTCCTTGATCGTAAAAACCTTACTGATAGCGGTTACAATAAGACTAGATATTTGCATCACACTACATAATCATAGTGGCATTCTTCTTTACGCAGCCACACTTTGATCCATTGCCACGGTTCGGTAGCAGTATTTCCATTGCTTCTCGTCCCTATGGCTGAGATCGGAGTGAAGTTAACTAACATTGATGGCCATCGACATAAAACATCCGGTTTAGCTGCGATATCGTCTCCTTAATCGTAAAAACCTTACTGATATCGGTTACAATAGCACTAGATATTTGCATGGCACAAAATAATCATAGCGGCATTCTTCTTTACGCAGCCACACTTTGATCCATTGCCACGGTTCGGTAGCAATATTTCCATTGCTTCTCGTCCCTATGGCTGAGATCGGAGTGAAGTTAACTAATATTGATGGCCTTCGACATAAACCATCCGGTTTAGCTGCCAAATCGTCTCCTTGATCGTAAGAACCTTACAGATATAGGTTACAATAGGACTAGATATTTGCATGGCACTACATAACCGTAGTGGCATGCTTCTTTACGCAGCTGAACTTTGATCCATTGTCACGATTCGGTAGCAGTATTTCCATTGCTTCTCGGCCCTATGCCTAAGATGAAAGTAAAGTTAACTAATATTGATGGCCATCGATATAAACCATCTGGTTTAGCTGCGATATCGTATCCTTGATCTCAAAAACCTTACTGATACCGGTTACAATAATACTTGATATTTGCATGACACTACATAATCATAGTGGCATTCTTCTTTACGCAGCCTCAGTTTGATCCATTGCCACGGTTCGGTAGCAGTATTACCATTGCTTCTCGGCCCTATGCCTAAGATCAAAGTGAAGTTAACTAATATTGATGGCCATCGGTATAAACCATGCGGTTTAGCTGCGATATTGTCTCCTTGATCATATAAACCTTACTGATATCGGTTACAATAAGACTAGATATTTGCATGACACTACATAATCACAGTGGCATTCTTCTTTACGCAGCCACACTTTGATCCATTGCCACGGTTCGGTAGCAGTATTTCCATTGCTTCTCGTCCCTATGGCTGAGATCGGAGTGAAGTTAAGTAATATTGATGGCCTTCGACATAAACCATCCGGTTTAGCTGCCAAAATGTCTCCTTGATCGTAAGAACCTTACAGATATAGGTTACAATAGCACTAGATATTTGCATGGCACTACATAACCGTAGTGGCATGCTTCTTTACGCAGCTGAACTTTGATCCATTGCCACGATTCGGTAGCAGTATTTCCATTGCTTCTCGGCCCTATGCCTAAGATGAAAGTAAAGTTAACTAATATTGATGGCCATCGGTATAAACCATCCGGTTTAGCTGCGATATCGTCTCCTTGATCTCAAAAACCTTACTGATACCGGTTACAATAATACCAGACATTTGCATGACACTACATAATCATAGTGGCATTCTTCTTTACGCAGCCACACTTTGATCCATTGAAACGGTTCGGTAGCAGTATTTCCATTGCTTCTCGGCCTTATGGATGAAGTCAAAGTGAAGTTAACTAATATTGATGGCCATCGATATAAACCATCCGGTTTAGCTGCGAAATCGTCTTGTTGATCGTAAAAACATTACTGATAGCGGTTACAATAAGACTAGATATTTGCGTAACACTACATAATCATAGTGGCATTCTACTTTACGCAGCCACACTTTGATCCATTGCCGCGGTTCGGTAGCAGTATTTCCATTGCTTCTCGTCCCTATGGCTGAGATCGGAGTGAAGTTAACTAATATTGATGGCATTCGACATAAACCATCCAGTTTAGCTGCGGTATCGTCTCCTTGATCGTAAGAACCTTACATATATAGGTTACAATAGGACTAGATATTTGCATGGCACTACATAATCATAGTGGCATTCTTCTTTACGCAACCACACTTTGGTCCATTGCCACGGTTCGGTAGCAGTATTTCCATTGCTTCTCGTCCCAATGGCTGAGATCGAAGTGAAGTTAACTAATGTTGATGGCCTTCAATATAAACCATCCGGTTTAGCTGCGAAATCGTCTCCTTGATCGTAAAAACATTACTGATAGCGGTTACAATAAGACCTGATATTTGCATAACACTACATAATCATAGTGGCATCCTTCTTTACGCAGCCTCACTTTGATCCATTGCGACGGTTCGGTAGCAGTATTTCCATTGCTTCTCGGCCCTATGCCTAAGATCAAAGTGAAGTTAACTAATATTGATGGCCATCGATATAAACCATCCGGTTTAGCTGCGATATCGTCTCCTTGATCTCAAAAACCTTACTGATACCGGTTACAATAATACTAGATATTTGCATGACACAACATAATCATAGTGGCATTCTTCTTTACGTAGCCACACTTTGATCCATTGCCACGGTTCGGTAGCAGTATTTCCATTGCTTCTCGGCCCTATGACTAAGATCAAAGTGAAGTTAACTAACATTGATGGCCATCGACATAAACCATCCTGTTTAGCTGCGATATCGTGTCCTTGATCTCAAAAACCTTACTGATACCGGTTACAATAATACTAGACATTAGCATGGCACTACATAATCATAGTGGCATGCTTCTTTACGCAGCCACACTTTGGTCCATTGCCACGGTTCGGTAGCAATATTTCCATTGCTTCTCGTCCCTATGGCTGAGATCGGAGTGAAGTTAACTAACATTGATGGCCATCGACATAAAACATCCGGTTTAGCTGCGAAATCGTCTTGTTGATCGTAAAAACATTACTGATAGCGGTTACAATAAGACTAGATATTTGCGTAACACTACATAATCATAGTGGCATTCTACTTTACGCAGCCACACTTTGATCCATTGCCGCGGTTCGGTAGCAGTATTTCCATTGCTTCTCGTCCCTATGGCTTAGATCGGAGTGAAGTTAACTAATATTGATGGCATTCGACATAAACCATCCGGTTTAGCTGCGGTATCGTCTCCTTAATCGTAAAAACCTTACTGATATCGGTTACAATAGCACTAGATATTTGCATGGCACAACATAATCATAGCGGCATTCTTCTTTACGCAGCCACACTTTGATCCATTGCCACGGTTCGGTAGCAATATTTCCATTGCTTCTCGTCCCTATGGCTGAGATCGGAGTGAAGTTAACTAATATTGATGGCCTTCGACATAAACCATCCGGTTTAGCTGCGAAATCGTCTCCTTGATCGTAAAAACATTACTGATAGCGGTTACAAAAAGACCTGATATTTGCATAACACTACATAATCATAGTGGCATTCTACTTTACGCAGCCACACTTTGATCCATTGCCACGGTTCGGTAGCTGTATTTCCATTGCTTCTCGGCCCTATGCCTAAGGTCAAAGTGAAGTTAACTAATATTGATGGCCATCGATATAAACCATCCGGTTTACCTGCGATATTGTCTCCTTGATCGTAAAAACCTTACTAATATAGGTTACAATAAGACTAGATATTTGCATGAGACTACATAATCATAGTGGCATTCTTCTTTACGCAGCCACACTTTGATCCATTGCCACGGTTCGGTAGCAATATTTCCATTGCTTCTCGTCCCTATGGCTGAGATCGAAGTGAAGTTAACTAATGTTGATGGCCTTCAATATAAACCATCCGGTTTAGCTGCGAAATCGTCTCCTTGATCGTAAAAACTTTACTGATACCGGTAACAATAATACTAGATATTTGCATGACACTACATATTCATAGTGGCATTCTTCTTTACGCAGCCTCACTTTGATCCATTGCCACGGTTCGGTAGCAGTATTTCCATTGCTTCTCGGTCCTATGCCTAAGATCAAAGTGAAGTTAACTAATATTGATGGCCATCGATATAAATCATCCGGTTTAGCTGCGATATCGTCTCCTTAATCGTAAAAACCTTCCTGATATCGGTTAAAATAGGACTAGATATTTGCATGGCACTACATAATCATAGTGGCATTCTTGTTTACGCAGCCTCACTTTGATCCATTGCCACGGTTCGGTAGCAGTATTTCCATTGCTTCTCGGCCCTATGCCCAAGATCAAAGTGAAGTTAACTAATATTGATGGCCATCGATATAAATCATCCGGTTTAGCTGCGATATCGTCTCCTTGATCGTAAAAACCTTACTGATAGCGGTTACAATAAGACTAGATATTTGCATGACACTACATAATCATAGTGGCATTCTTCTTTACGCAACCACTCTTTCATCCATTGCCACGGTTCGGTAGCAGTATTTCCATTGCTTCTCGGCCCTATGCCTAAGATCAAAGTGAAGTTAACTAATATTGATGGGCATCGATGTAAATCATCCGGTTTAGCTGCGATATCGTCTCCTTGATCGTAAAAACCTTACTGATAGCGGTTACAATAAGACTAGATATTTGCATCACACTACATAATCATAGTGGCATTCTTCTTTACGCAGCCACACTTTGATCCATTGCCACGGTTCGGTAGCAATATTTCCATTGCTTCTCGTCCCTATGGCTGAGATCGGAGTGAAGTTAACTAACATTGATGGCCATCGACATAAAACATCCGGTTTAGCTGCGAAATCGTCTTGTTGATCGTAAAAACATTACTGATAGCGGTTACAATAAGACTAGATATTTGCGTAACACTACATAATCATAGTGGCATTCTACTTTACGCAGCCACACTTTGATCCATTGCCGCGGTTCGGTAGCAGTATTTCCATTGCTTCTCGTCCCTATGGCTTAGATCGGAGTGAAGTTAACTAATATTGATGGCATTCGACATAAACCATCCGGTTTAGCTGCGGTATCGTCTCCTTAATCGTAAAAACCTTACTGATATCGGTTACAATAGCACTAGATATTTGCATGGCACAACATAATCATAGCGGCATTCTTCTTTACGCAGCCACACTTTGATCCATTGCCACGGTTCGGTAGCAATATTTCCATTGCTTCTCGTCCCTATGGCTGAGATCGGAGTGAAGTTAACTAATATTGATGGCCTTCGACATAAACCATCCGGTTTAGCTGCGAAATCGTCTCCTTGATCGTAAAAACATTACTGATAGCGGTTACAAAAAGACCTGATATTTGCATAACACTACATAATCATAGTGGCATTCTACTTTACGCAGCCACACTTTGATCCATTGCCACGGTTCGGTAGCTGTATTTCCATTGCTTCTCGGCCCTATGCCTAAGGTCAAAGTGAAGTTAACTAATATTGATGGCCATCGATATAAACCATCCGGTTTACCTGCGATATTGTCTCCTTGATCGTAAAAACCTTACTAATATAGGTTACAATAAGACTAGATATTTGCATGAGACTACATAATCATAGTGGCATTCTTCTTTACGCAGCCACACTTTGATCCATTGCCACGGTTCGGTAGCAATATTTCCATTGCTTCTCGTCCCTATGGCTGAGATCGAAGTGAAGTTAACTAATGTTGATGGCCTTCAATATAAACCATCCGGTTTAGCTGCGAAATCGTCTCCTTGATCGTAAAAACTTTACTGATACCGGTAACAATAATACTAGATATTTGCATGACACTACATATTCATAGTGGCATTCTTCTTTACGCAGCCTCACTTTGATCCATTGCCACGGTTCGGTAGCAGTATTTCCATTGCTTCTCGGTCCTATGCCTAAGATCAAAGTGAAGTTAACTAATATTGATGGCCATCGATATAAATCATCCGGTTTAGCTGCGATATCGTCTCCTTGATCGTAAAAACCTTACTAATATAGGTTACAATAGGACTAGATATTTGCATGAGACTACATAATCATAGTGGCATTCTTCTTTACGCAGCCACACTTTGATCCATTGCGACGGTTCGGTAGCAATATTTCCATTGCTTCTCGTCCCTATGGCTGAGATCGGAGTGAAGTTAACTAATTTTGATGGCCATCGATATAAACCATCCTGTTTAGCTGCGATATCGTGTCCTTGATCTCAAAAACCTTACTGATACCGATTACAATAATACTACACATTAGCATGGCACTACATAATCATAGTGGCATGCTTCTTTACGCAACCACACTTTGGTCCATTGCCACGGTTCGGTAGCAGTATTTCCATTGCTTCTCGTCCCAATGGCTGAGATCGAAGTGAAGTTAACTAATGTTGATGGCCTTCAATATAAACCATCCGGTTTAGCTGCGAAATCGTCTCCTTGATCGTAAAAACTTTACTGATACCGGTAACAATAATACTAGATATTTGCATGACACTACATATTCATATTGGCATTCTTCTTTACGCAGCCTCACTTTGATCCATTGCCACGGTTCGGTAGCAGTATTTCCATTGCTTCTCGGTCCTATGCCTAAGATCAAAGTGAAGTTAACTAATATTGATGGCCATCGATATAAATCATCCGGTTTAGCTGCGATATCGTCTCCTTGATCGTAAAAACCTTACTAATATAGGTTACAATAGGACTCGATATTTGCATGAGACTACATAATCATAGTGGCATTCTTCTTTACGCAGCCACACTTTGATCCATTGCGACGGTTCGGTAGCAATATTTCCATTGCTTCTCGTCCCTATGGCTGAGATCGGAGTGAAGTTAACTAATTTTGATGGCCATCGATATAAACCATCCTGTTTAGCTGCGATATCGTGTCCTTGATCTCAAAAACCTTACTGATACCGATTACAATAATACTACACATTAGCATGGCACTACATAATCATAGTGGCATGCTTCTTTACGCAGCCACACTTTGGTCCATTGCCACGGTTCGGTAGCAATATTTCCATTGCTTCTCGTCCCTATGGCTGAGATCGGAGTGAAGTTAGCTAATATTGATGGCCTTCGACATAAACCATCCGGTTTAGCTGCCAAATCGTCTCCTTGATCGTAAGAACCTTACAGATATAGGTTACAATAGGACTAGATATTTGCATGGCACTACATAATCATAGTGGCATTCTTCTTTACGCAGCCACACTTTGGTCCATTGCCACGGTTCGGTAGCAGTATTTCCATTGCTTCTCGTCCCAATGGCTGAGATCGAAGTGAAGTTAACTAATGTTGATGGCCTTCGATATAAACCATCCGGTTTAGCTGCGAAATCGTCTCCTTGATCGTAAAAACATTACTGATAGCGGTTACAATAAGACCTGAGATTTGCATAACACTACATAATCATAGTGGCATTCTACTTTACGCAGCCACACTTTGATCCATTGCCACGGTTCGGTAGCTGTATTTCCATTGCTTCTCGGCCCTATGCCTAAGATAAAAGTGAAGTTAACTAATATTGATGGCCTTCGACATAAACCATCCGGTTTAGCTGCCAAAATGTCTCCTTGATCGTAAGAACCTTACAGATATAGGTTACAATAGCACTAGATATTTGCATGGCACTACATAACCGTAGTGGCATGCTTCTGTACGCAGCTGAACTTTGATCCATTGCCACGATTCGGTAGCAGTATTTCCATTGCTTCTCGGCCCTATGCCTAAGATGAAAGTAAAGTTAACTAATATTGATGGCCATCGATATAAACCATCCGGTTTAGCTGCGATATCGTCTCCTTGATCTCAAAAACCTTACTGATACCGGTTACAATAATACTAGACATTTGCATGACACTACATAATCATAGTGGCATTCTTCTTTACGCAGCCACACTTTGATCCATTGAAACGGTTCGGTAGCAGCATTTCCATTGCTTCTCGGCCTTATGGATGAAGTCAAAGTGAAGTTAACTAATATTGATGGCCATCGACATAAACCATCCGGTTTAGCTGCCAAATCGTCTCCTTGATCGTAAGAACCTTACAGATATAGGTTACAATAGGACTAGACATTTGCATGGCACTACATAACCGTAGTGGCATGCTTCTTTACGCAGCTGAACTTTGATCCATTGCCACGATTCGGTAGCAGTATTTCCATTGCTTCTCGGCCCTATGCCTAAGATGAAAGTAAAGATAACTAATATTTATGGCCATCGGTATAAACCATGCGGTTTAGCTGCGATATTGTCTCCTTGATCATATAAACCTTACTGATATCGGTTACAATAAGACTAGATATTTGCATGACACTACATAATCACAGTGGCATTCTTCTTTACGCAGCCACACTTTGATCCATTGCCACGGTTCGGTAGCAGTATTTCCATTGCTTCTCGTCCCTATGGCTGAGATCGAAGTGAAGTTAACTAATGTTGATGGCCTTCGATATAAACCATCCGGTTTAGCTGCGAAATCGTCTCCTTGATCGTAAAAACATTACTGATAGCGGTTACAATAAGACCTGATATTTGCATAACACTACATAATAATAGTGGCATTCTACTTTACGCAGCCTCACTTTGATCCATTGCGACGGTTCGGTAGCAGTATTTCCATTGCTTCTCGGCCCTATGCTTAAGATCAAAGTGAATTTAACTAATATTGATGGCCATCGATATAAACCATCCGGTTTAGCTGCGAAATCGTCTTGTTGATCGTAAAAACATTACTGATAGCGGTTACAATAAGACTAGATATTTGCGTAACACTACATAATCATAGTGGCATTCTACTTTACGCAGCCACACTTTGATCCATTGCCGCGGTTCGGTAGCAGTATTTCCATTGCTTCTCGTCCCTATGGCTGAGATCGGAGTGAAGTTAACTAATATTGATGGCATTCGACATAAACCATCCGGTTTAGCTGCGGTATCGTCTCCTTGATCGTAAGAACCTTACAGATATAGGTTACAATAAGACTAGATATTTTCATGAGACTACATAATCATAGTGGCATTCTTCATTACGCAGCCACACTTTGATCCATTGCCACGGTTCGGTAGCAATATTTCCATTGCTTCTCATCCCTATGGCTGAGATCGGAGTGAAGTTAACTAATTTTGATGGCCATCGATATAAACCATCCGGTTTAGCTGCGATATCGTCTCCTTGATCTCAAAAACCTTACTGATACCGGTTACAATAATACTAGACATTTGCATGGCACTACATAATCATAGTGGCATGCTTCTTTACGCAGCCACACTTTGGTCCATTGCCACGGTTCGGTAGCAATATTTCCATTGCTTCTCGTCCCTATGGCTGAGATCGGAGTGAAGTTAACTAACATTGATGGCCATCGACATAAAACATCCGGTTTAGCTGCGATATCGTCTCCTTAATCGTAAAAACCTTACTGATATCGGTTACAATAGGACTAGATATTTGCATGGCACAACATAATCATAGCTGCATTCTTCTTTACGCAGCCACACTTTGATCCAATGCCACGGTTCGGTAGCAACATTTCCATTGCTTCTCGTCCCTATGGCTGAGATTGGAGTGAAGTTAGCTAATATTGATGGCCTTCGACATAAACCATCCGGTTTAGCTGCCAAATCGTCTCCTTGATCGTAAGAACCTTACAGATATAGGTTACAATAGGATTAGACATTTGCATGGCACTACATAACCGTAGTGACATGCTTCTTTACGCAGCTGAACTTTGATCCATTGCCACGATTCGGTAGCAGTATTTCCATTGCTTCTCGGCCCTATGCCTAAGATGAAAGTAAAGTTAACTAATATTGATGGCCATCGATATAAACCATCCGGTTTAGCTGCGATATCGTCTCCTTGATCTCAAAAACCTTACTGATACCGGTTACAATAATACTAGACATTTGCATGACACTACATAATCATAGTGGCATTCTTCTTTACGCAGCCACTCTTTGATCCATTGAAACGGTTCGGTAGCAATATTTCCATTGCTTCTCGTCCCAATGGCTGAGATCGAAGTGAAGTTAACTAATGTTGATGGCCTTCGATATAAACCATCCGGTTTAGCTGCGAAATCGTCTCCTTGATCGTAAAAACATTACTGATAGCGGTTACAATAAGACCTGAGATTTGCATAACACTACATAATCATAGTGGCATTCTACTTTACGCAGCCACACTTTGATCCATTGCCACGGTTCGGTAGCTGTATTTCCATTGCTTCTCGGCCCTATGCCTAAGATCAAAGTGAAGTTAACTAATATTGATGGCCATCGATATAAACCATCCGGTATAGCTGCGATATCGTATCCTTGATCTCAAAAACCTTACTGATACCGGTTACAATAATACTTGATATTTGCATGACACTACATAATCATAGTGGCATTCTTCTTTACGCAGTCTCACTTTGATCCATTGCCACGGTTCGGTAGCAGTATTACCATTGCTTCTCGGCCCTATCCCTAAGATCAAAGTGAAGTTAACTAATATTGATGGCCATCGGTATAAACCATGCGGTTTAGCTGCGATATTGTCTCCTTGATCGTATAAACCTTACTGATATCGGTTACAATAAGACTAGTTATTTGCATGACACTACATAATCACAGTGGCATTCTTCTTTACGCAGCCACACTTTGATCCATTGCCACGGTTCGGTAGCAGTATTTCCATTGCTTCTCGTCCCTATGGCTGAGATCGAAGTGAAGTTAACTAATGTTGATGGCCTTCGATATAAACCATCCGGTTTAGCTGCGAAATCGTCTCCTTGATCGTAAAAACATTACTGATAGCGGTTACAATAAGACCTGATATTTGCATAACACTACATAATAATAGTGGCATTCTACTTTACGCAGCCTCACTTTGATCCATTGCGACGGTTCGGTAGCAGTATTTCCATTGCTTCTCGGCCCTATGCTTAAGATCAAAGTGAATTTAACTAATATTGATGGCCATCGATATAAACCATCCGGTTTAGCTGCGATATCGTCTCCTTGATCTCAAAAACCTTACTGATACCGGTTACAATAATACTAGATATTTGCATGACACAACATAATCATAGCGGCATTCTTCTTTACGCAGCCGCACTTTGATCCATTGCCACGGTTCGGTAGCAATATTTCCATTGCTTCTCGTCCCTATGGCTGAGATCGGAGTGAAGTTAACTAATATTGATGGCCTTCGACATAAACCATCCGGTTTAGCTGCCAAATCGTCTCCTTGATCGTAAGAACCTTACAGATATAGGTTACAATAGGACTAGATATTTGCATGGCACTACATAATCATAGTGGCATTCTTCTTTACGCAGCCACACTTTGGTCCATTGCCACGGTTCGGTAGCAGTATTTCCATTGCTTCTCGTCCCAATGGCTGAGATCGAAGTGAAGTTAACTAATGTTGATGGCCTTCGATATAAACCATCCGGTTTAGCTGCGAAATCGTCTCCTTGATCGTAAAAACATTACTGATAGCGGTTAAAATAAAACCTGAGATTTGCATAACACTACATAATCATAGTGGCATTCTACTTTACGCAGCCACACTTTGATCCATTGCCACGTTTCGGTACCTGTATTTCCATTGCTTCTCGGCCCTATGCCTAAGATCAAAGTGAAGTTAACTAATATTGATGGCCATCGATATAAACCATCCGGTTTACCTGCGATATTGTCTCCTTGATCGTAAAAACCTTACTAATATAGGTTACAATAAGACTAGATATTTTCATGAGACTACATAATCATAGTGGCATTCTTCTTTACGCAGCCACACTTTGATCCATTGCCACGGTTCGGTAGCAATATTTCCATTGCTTCTCATCCCTATGGCTGAGATCGGAGTGAAGTTAACTAATTTTGATGGCCATCGATATAAACCATCCGGTTTAGCTGCGAAATCGTCTCCTTGATCGTAAAAACTTTACTGATACCGGTAACAATAATACTAGATATTTGCATGACACTACATATTCATAGTGGCATTCTTCTTTACGCAGCCTCACTTTGATCCATTGCCACGGTTCGGTAGCAGTATTTCCATTGCTTCTCGGTCCTATGCCTAAGATCAAAGTGAAGTTAACTAATATTGATGGCCATCGATATAAATCATCCGGTTTAGCTGCGATATCGTCTCCTTGATCGTAAAAACCTTACTAATATAGGTTACAATAGGACTAGATATTTGCATGAGACTACATAATCATAGTGGCATTCTTCTTTACGCAGCCACACTTTGATCCATTGCGACGGTTCGGTAGCAATATTTCCATTGCTTCTCGTCCCTATGGCTGAGATCGGAGTGAAGTTAACTAATTTTGATGGCCATCGATATAAACCATCCTGTTTAGCTGCGATATCGTGTCCTTGATCTCAAAAACCTTACTGATACCGATTACAATAATACTACACATTAGCATGGCACTACATAATCATAGTGGCATGCTTCTTTACGCAACCACACTTTGGTCCATTGCCACGGTTCGGTAGCAGTATTTCCATTGCTTCTCGTCCCAATGGCTGAGATCGAAGTGAAGTTAACTAATGTTGATGGCCTTCAATATAAACCATCCGGTTTAGCTGCGAAATCGTCTCCTTGATCGTAAAAACTTTACTGATACCGGTAACAATAATACTAGATATTTGCATGACACTACATATTCATATTGGCATTCTTCTTTACGCAGCCTCACTTTGATCCATTGCCACGGTTCGGTAGCAGTATTTCCATTGCTTCTCGGTCCTATGCCTAAGATCAAAGTGAAGTTAACTAATATTGATGGCCATCGATATAAATCATCCGGTTTAGCTGCGATATCGTCTCCTTGATCGTAAAAACCTTACTAATATCGGTTACAATAAGACTAGATATTTGCATGACACTACATAATCACAGTGGCATTCTTCTTTACGCAGCCACACTTTGATCCATTGCCACGGTTCGGTAGCAGTATTTCCATTGCTTCTCGTCCCTATGGCTGAGATCGGAGTGAAGTTAAGTAATATTGATGGCCTTCGACATAAACCATCCGGTTTAGCTGCCAAAATGTCTCCTTGATCGTAAGAACCTTACAGATATAGGTCACAATAGCACTAGATATTTGCATGGCACTACATAACCGTAGTGGCATGCTTCTTTACGCAGCTGAACTTTGATCCATTGCCACGATTCGGTAGCAGTATTTCCATTGCTTCTCGGCCCTATGCCTAAGATGAAAGTAAAGTTAACTAATATTGATGGCCATCGATATAAACCATCCGGTTTAGCTGCGATATCGTCTCCTTGATCTCAAAAACCTTACTGATACCGGTTACAATAATACTAGACATTTGCATGACACTACATAATCATAGTGGCATTCTTCTTTACGCAGCCACACTTTGATCCATTGAAACGGATCGGTAGCAGTATTTCCATTGCTTCTCGGCCTTATGGATGAAGTCAAAGTGAAGTTAACTAATATTGATGGCCATCGACATAAACCATCCGGTTTAGCTGCCAAATCGTCTCCTTGATCGTAAGAACCTTACAGATATAGGTTACAATAGGACTAGACATTTTCATGGCACTACATAACCGTAGTGGCATGCTTCTTTACGCAGCTGAACTTTGATCCATTGCCACGATTCGGTAGCAGTATTTCCATTGCTTCTCGGCCCTATGCCTAAGATGAAAGTAAAGTTAACTAATATTTATGGCCATCGGTATAAACCATCCGGTTTAGCTGCGATGTTGTCTCCTTGATCATATAAACCTTACTGATATCGGTTACAATAAGACCTGATATTTGCATAACACTACATAATCATAGTGGGATTCTACTTTACGCAGCCACACTTTGATCCATTGCCACGGTTCGGTAGCAGTATTTCCATTGCTTCTCGTCCCCATGGCTGAGATCGGAGTGAAGTTAAGTAATATTGATGGCCTTCGACATAAACCATCCGGTTTAGCTGCCAAAATGTCTCCTTGATCGTAAGAACCTTACAGATATAGGTCACAATAGCACTAGATATTTGCATGGCACTACATAACCGTAGTGGCATGCTTCTTTACGCAGCTGAACTTTGATCCATTGCCACGATTCGGTAGCAGTATTTCCATTGCTTCTCGGCCCTATGCCTAAGATGAAAGTAAAGTTAACTAATATTGATGGCCATCGATATAAACCATCCGGTTTAGCTGCGATATCGTCTCCTTGATCTCAAAAACCTTACTGACACCGGTTACAATAATACTAGACATTTGCATGACACTACATAATCATAGTGGCATTCTTCTTTACGCAGCCACACTTTGATCCATTGAAACGGTTCGGTAGCAGTATTTCCATTGCTTCTCGGCCTTATGGATGAAGTCAAAGTGAAGTTAACTAATATTGATGGCCATCGATATAAACCATCCGGTTTAGCTGCGAAATCGTTTTGTTGATCGTAAAAACATTACTGATAGCGGTTACAATAAGACTAGATATTTGCGTAACACTACATAATCATAGTGGCATTCTACTTTACGCAGCCACACTTTGATCCATTGCCGCGGTCGGTAGCAGTATTTCCATTGCTTCTCGTCCCTATGGCTGAGATCGGAGTGAAGTTAACTAATATTGATGGCATTCGACATAAACCATCCGGTTTAGCTGCGGTATCGTCTCCTTGATCGTAAGAACCTTACAGATATAGGTTACAATAGGACTAGATATTTGCATGGCACTACATAATCATAGTGGCATTCTTCTTTACGCAACCACACTTTGGTCCATTGCCACGGTTCGGTAGCAGTATTTCCATTGCTTCTCGTCCCAATGGCTGAGATCGAAGTGAAGTTAACTAATGTTGATGGCCATCGATATAAATCATCCGGTTTAGCTGCGATATCGTCTCCTTGATCGTAAAAACCTTACTAATATAGGTTACAATAGGACTAGATATTTGCATGAGACTACATAATCATAGTGGCATTCTTCTTTACGCAGCCACACTTTGATCCACTGCGACGGTTCGGTAGCAATATTTCCATTGCTTCTCGTCCCTATGGCTGAGATCGGAGTGAAGTTAACTAATTTTGATGGCCATCGATATAAACCATCCTGTTTAGCTGCGATATCGTGTCCTTGATCTCAAAAACCTTACTGATACCGATTACAATAATACTACACATTAGCATGGCACTACATAATCATAGTGGCATGCTTCTTTACGCAGCCACACTTTGGTCCATTGCCACGGTTCGGTAGCAATATTTCCATTGCTTCTCGTCCCTATGGCTGAGATCGGAGTGAAGTTAGCTAATATTGATGGCCTTCGACATAAAACCATCCGGTTTAGCTGCCAAATCGTCTCCTTGATCGTAAGAACCTTACAGATATAGGTTACAATAGGACTAGATATTTGCATGGCACTACATAATCATAGTGGCATTCTTCTTTACGCAGCCACACTTTGGTCCATTGCCACGGTTCGGTAGCAGTATTTCCATTGCTTCTCGTCCCAATGGCTGAGATCGAAGTGAAGTTAACTAATGTTGATGGCCTTCGATATAAACCATCCGGTTTAGCTGCGAAATCGTCTCCTTGACCGTAAAAACATTACTGATAGCGGTTACAATAAGACCTGAGATTTGCATAACACTACATAATCATAGTGGCATTCTACTTTACGCAGCCACACTTTGATCCATTGCCACGGTTCGGTAGCTGTATTTCCATTGCTTCTCGGCCCTATGCCTAAGATCAAAGTGAAGTTAACTAATATTGATGGCCATCGATATAAACCATCCGGTTTAGCTGCGATATCGTATCCTTGATCTCAAAAACCTTACTGATACCGGTTACATAAATACTTGATATTTGCATGACACTATATAATCATAGTGGCATTCTTCTTTACGCAGCCTCACTTTGATCCATTGCCACGGTTCGGTAGCAGTATTACCATTGCTTCTCGGCCCTATCCCTAAGATCAAAGTGAAGTTAACTAATATTGATGGCAATCGGTATAAACCATGCGGTTTAGCTGCGATATTGTCTCCTTGATCGTATAAACCTTACTGATATCGGTTACAATAAGACTAGTTATTTGCATGACACTACATAATCACAGTGGCATTCTTCTTTACGCAGCCACACTTTGATCCATTGCCACGGTTCGGTAGCAGTATTTCCATTGCTTCTCGTCCCTATGGCTGAGATCGAAGTGAAGTTAACTAATGTTGATGGCCTTCGATATAAACCATCCGGTTTAGCTGCGAAATCGTCTCCTTGATCGTAAAAACATTACTGATAGCGGTTACAATAAGACCTGATATTTGCATAACACTACATAATAATAGTGGCATTCTACTTTACGCAGCCTCACTTTGATCCATTGCGACGGTTCGGTAGCAGTATTTCCATTGCTTCTCGGCCCTATGCTTAAGATCAAAGTGAATTTAACTAATATTGATGGCCATCGATATAAACCATCCGGTTTAGCTGCGATATCGTCTCCTTGATCTCAAAAACCTTACTGATACCGGTTACAATAATACTAGACATTTGCATGGCACTACATAATCATAGTGGCATTCTTCTTTACGCAGCCACTCTTTGATCCATTGAAACGGTTCGGTAGCAATATTTCCATTTCTTCTCGTCCCTATGGCTGAGATCGGAGTGAAGTTAGCTAATATTGATGGCCTTCGACATAAACCATCCGGTTTAGCTGCCAAATCGTCTCCTTGATCGTAAGAACCTTACAGATATAGGTTACAATAAGACTAGATATTTTCATGAGACTACATAATCATAGTGGCATTCTTCATTACGCAGCCACACTTTGATCCATTGCCACGGTTCGGTAGCAATATTTCCATTGCTTCTCATCCCTATGGCTGAGATCGGAGTGAAGTTAACTAATTTTGATGGCCATCGATATAAACCATCCGGTTTAGCTGCGATATCGTCTCCTTGATCTCAAAAACCTTACTGATACCGGTTACAATAATACTAGACATTTGCATGGCACTACATAATCATAGTGGCATGCTTCTTTACGCAGCCACACTTTGGTCCATTGCCACGGTTCGGTAGCAATATTTCCATTGCTTCTCGTCCCTATGGCTGAGATCGGAGTGAAGTTAACTAACATTGATGGCCATCGACATAAAACATCCGGTTTAGCTGCGATATCGTCAACCTTAATCGTAAAAACCTTACTGATATCGGTTACAATAGGACTAGATATTTGCATGGCACAACATAATCATAGCTGCATTCTTCTTTACGCAGCCACACTTTGATCCAATGCCACGGTTCGGTAGCAATATTTCCATTGCTTCTCGTCCCTATGGCTGAGATCGGAGTGAAGTTAGCTAATATTGATGGCCTTCGACATAAACCATCCGGTTTAGCTGCCAAATCGTCTCCTTGATCGTAAGAACCTTACAGATATAGGTTACAATAGGACTAGACATTTGCATGGCACTACATAACCGTAGTGACATGCTTCTTTACGCAGCTGAACTTTGATCCATTGCCACGGTTCGGTAGCAGTATTTCCATTGCTTCTCGTCCCTATGGCTGAGATCGAAGTGAAGTTAACTAATGTTGATGGCCTTCGATATAAACCATCCGGTTTAGCTGCGAAATCGTCTCCTTGATCGTAAAAACATTACTGATAGCGGTTACAATAAGACCTGATATTTGCATAACACTACATAATAATAGTGGCATTCTACTTTACGCAGCCTCACTTTGATCCATTGCGACGGTTCGGTAGCAGTATTTCCATTGCTTCTCGGCCCTATGCTTAAGATCAAAGTGAATTTAACTAATATTGATGGCCATCGATATAAACCATCCGGTTTAGCTGCGATATCGTCTCCTTGATCTCAAAAACCTTACTGATACCGGTTACAATAATACTAGATATTTGCATGACACAACATAATCATAGCGGCATTCTTCTTTACGCAGCCGCACTTTGATCCATTGCCACGGTTCGGTAGCAATATTTCCATTGCTTCTCGTCCCTATGGCTGAGATCGGAGTGAAGTTAACTAATATTGATGGCCTTCGACATAAACCATCCGGTTTAGCTGCCAAATCGTCTCCTTGATCGTAAGAACCTTACAGATATAGGTTACAATAGGACTAGATATTTGCATGGCACTACATAATCATAGTGGCATTCTTCTTTACGCAGCCACACTTTGGTCCATTGCCACGGTTCGGTAGCAGTATTTCCATTGCTTCTCGTCCCAATGGCTGAGATCGAAGTGAAGTTAACTAATGTTGATGGCCTTCGATATAAACCATCCGGTTTAGCTGCGAAATCGTCTCCTTGATCGTAAAAACATTACTGATAGCGGTTAAAATAAGACCTGAGATTTGCATAACACTACATAATCATAGTGGCATTCTACTTTACGCAGCCACACTTTGATCCATTGCCACGTTTCGGTAGCTGTATTTCCATTGCTTCTCGGCCCTATGCCTAAGATCAAAGTGAAGTTAACTAATATTGATGGCCATCGATATAAATCATCCGGTTTAGCTGCGATATCGTCTCCTTGATCGTAAAAACCTTACTAATATCGGTTACAATAAGACTAGATATTTGCATGACACTACATAATCACAGTGGCATTCTTCTTTACGCAGCCACACTTTGATCCATTGCCACGGTTCGGTAGCAGTATTTCCATTGCTTCTCGTCCCTATGGCTGAGATCGGAGTGAAGTTAAGTAATATTGATGGCCTTCGACATAAACCATCCGGTTTAGCTGCCAAAATGTCTCCTTGATCGTAAGAACCTTACAGATATAGGTCACAATAGCACTAGATATTTGCATGGCACTACATAACCGTAGTGGCATGCTTCTTTACGCAGCTGAACTTTGATCCATTGCCACGATTCGGTAGCAGTATTTCCATTGCTTCTCGGCCCTATGCCTAAGATGAAAGTAAAGTTAACTAATATTGATGGCCATCGATATAAACCATCCGGTTTAGCTGCGATATCGTCTCCTTGATCTCAAAAACCTTACTGATACCGGTTACAATAATACTAGACATTTGCATGACACTACATAATCATAGTGGCATTCTTCTTTACGCAGCCACACTTTGATCCATTGAAACGGATCGGTAGCAGTATTTCCATTGCTTCTCGGCCTTATGGATGAAGTCAAAGTGAAGTTAACTAATATTGATGGCCATCGACATAAACCATCCGGTTTAGCTGCCAAATCGTCTCCTTGATCGTAAGAACCTTACAGATATAGGTTACAATAGGACTAGACATTTTCATGGCACTACATAACCGTAGTGGCATGCTTCTTTACGCAGCTGAACTTTGATCCATTGCCACGATTCGGTAGCAGTATTTCCATTGCTTCTCGGCCCTATGCCTAAGATGAAAGTAAAGTTAACTAATATTTATGGCCATCGGTATAAACCATCCGGTTTAGCTGCGATGTTGTCTCCTTGATCATATAAACCTTACTGATATCGGTTACAATAAGACCTGATATTTGCATAACACTACATAATCATAGTGGGATTCTTCTTTACGCAGCCACACTTTGATCCATTGAAACGGTTCGGTAGCAGTATTTCCATTGCTTCTCGGCCTTATGGATGAAGTCAAAGTGAAGTTAACTAATATTGATGGCCATCGATATAAACCATCCGGTTTAGCTGCGAAATCGTCTTGTTGATCGTAAAAACATTACTGATAGCGGTTACAATAAGACTAGATATTTGCGTAACACTACATAATCATAGTGGCATTCTACTTTACGCAGCCACACTTTGATCCATTGCCGCGGTCGGTAGCAGTATTTCCATTGCTTCTCGTCCCTATGGCTGAGATCGGAGTGAAGTTAACTAATATTGATGGCATTCGACATAAACCATCCGGTTTAGCTGCGGTATCGTCTCCTTGATCGTAAGAACCTTACAGATATAGGTTACAATAGGACTAGATATTTGCATGGCACTACATAATCATAGTGGCATTCTTCTTTACGCAACCACACTTTGATCCATTGCCACGGTTCGGTAGCAATATTTCCATTGCTTCTCATCCCTATGGCTGAGATCGGAGTGAAGTTAACTAATTTTTATGGCCATCGATATAAACCATCCGGTTTAGCTGCGATATCGTCTCCTTGATCTCAAAAACCTTACTGATACCGGTTACAATAATACTAGACATTTGCATGACACTACATAATCATAGTGGCATTCTTCTTTACGCAGCCACACTTTGATCCATTGAAACGGATCGGTAGCAGTATTTCCATTGCTTCTCGTCCCCATGGCTGAGATCGGAGTGAAGTTAAGTAATATTGATGGCCTTCGACATAAACCATCCGGTTTAGCTGCCAAAATGTCTCCTTGATCGTAAGAACCTTACAGATATAGGTCACAATAGCACTAGATATTTGCATGGCACTACATAACCGTAGTGGCATGCTTCTTTACGCAGCTGAACTTTGATCCATTGCCACGATTCGGTAGCAGTATTTCCATTGCTTCTCGGCCCTATGCCTAAGATGAAAGTAAAGTTAACTAATATTGATGGCCATCGATATAAACCATCCGGTTTAGCTGCGATATCGTCTCCTTGATCTCAAAAACCTTACTGACACCGGTTACAATAATACTAGACATTTGCATGACACTACATAATCATAGTGGCATTCTTCTTTACGCAGCCACACTTTGATCCATTGAAACGGTTCGGTAGCAGTATTTCCATTGCTTCTCGGCCTTATGGATGAAGTCAAAGTGAAGTTAACTAATATTGATGGCCATCGATATAAACCATCCGGTTTAGCTGCGAAATCGTCTTGTTGATCGTAAAAACATTACTGATAGCGGTTACAATAAGACTAGATATTTGCGTAACACTACATAATCATAGTGGCATTCTACTTTACGCAGCCACACTTTGATCCATTGCCGCGGTCGGTAGCAGTATTTCCATTGCTTCTCGTCCCTATGGCTGAGATCGGAGTGAAGTTAACTAATATTGATGGCATTCGACATAAACCATCCGGTTTAGCTGCGGTATCGTCTCCTTGATCGTAAGAACCTTACAGATATAGGTTACAATAGGACTAGATATTTGCATGGCACTACATAATCATAGTGGCATTCTTCTTTACGCAACCACACTTTGATCCATTGCCACGGTTCGGTAGCAATATTTCCATTGCTTCTCATCCCTATGGCTGAGATCGGAGTGAAGTTAACTAATTTTTATGGCCATCGATATAAACCATCCGGTTTAGCTGCGATATCGTCTCCTTGATCTCAAAAACCTTACTGATACCGGTTACAATAATACTAGACATTTGCATGGCACTACATAATCATAGTGGCATTCTTCTTTACGCAGCCACTCTTTGATCCATTGAAACGGTTCGGTAGCAATATTTCCATTTCTTCTCGTCCCTATGGCTGAGATCGGAGTGAAGTTAGCTAATATTGATGGCCTTCGACATAAACCATCCGGTTTAGCTGCCAAATCGTCTCCTTGATCGTAAGAACCTTACAGATATAGGTTACAATAGGACTAGATATTTGCATGGCACTACATAATCATAGTGGCATTCTTCTTTACGCAGCCACACTTTGGTCCATTGCCACGGTTCGGTAGCAGTATTTCCATTGCTTCTCGTCCCAATGGCTGAGATCGAAGTGAAGTTAACTAATGTTGATGGCCTTCGATATAAACCATCCGGTTTAGCTGCGAAATCGTCTCCTTGATCGTAAAAACATTACTGATAGCGGTTACAATAAGACCTGAGATTTGCATAACACTACATAATCATAGTGGCATTCTACTTTACGCAGCCACACTTTGATCCATTGCCACGGTTCGGTAGCTGTATTTCCATTGCTTCTCGGCCCTATGCCTAAGATCAAAGTGAAGTTAACTAATATTGATGGCCATCGGTATAAACCATGCGGTTTAGCTGCGATATTGTCTCCTTGATCGTATAAACCTTACTGATATCGGTTACAATAAGACTAGATATTTGCATGACACTACATAATCACAGTGGCATTCTTCTTTACGCAGCCACACTTTGATCCATTGCCACGGTTCGGTAGCAGTATTTCCATTGCTTCTCGTCCCTATGGCTGAGATCGAAGTGAAGTTAACTAATGTTGATGGCCTTCGATATAAACCATCCGGTTTAGCTGCGAAATCGTCTCCTTGATCGTAAAAACATTACTGATAGCGGTTACAATAAGACCTGATATTTGCATAACACTACATAATAATAGTGGCATTCTACTTTACGCAGCCTCACTTTGATCCATTGCGACGGTTCGGTAGCAGTATTTCCATTGCTTCTCGGCCCTATGCTTAAGATCAAATTGAATTTAACTAATATTGATGGCCATCGATATAAACCATCCGGTTTAGCTGCGATATCGTCTCCTTGATCGTAAAAACCTTACTAATATAGGTTACAATAGGACTAGATATTTGCATGAGACTACATAATCATAGTGGCATTCTTCTTTACGCAGCCACACTTTGATCCATTGCGACGCTTCGGTAGCAATATTTCCATTGCTTCTCGTCCCTATGGCTGAGATCGGAGTGAAGTTAACTAATTTTGATGGCCATCGATATAAACCATCCTGTTTAGCTGCGATATCGTGTCCTTGATCTCAAAAACCTTACTGATACCGATTACAATAATACTACACATTAGCATGGCACTACATAATCATAGTGGCATGCTTCTTTACGCAACCACACTTTGGTCCATTGCCACGGTTCGGTAGCAGTATTTCCATTGCTTCTCGTCCCAATGGCTGAGATCGAAGTGAAGTTAACTAATGTTGATGGCCTTCAATATAAACCATCCGGTTTAGCTGCGAAATCGTCTCCTTGATCGTAAAAACTTTACTGATACCGGTAACAATAATACTAGATATTTGCATGACACTACATATTCATATTGGCATTCTTCTTTACGCAGCCTCACTTTGATCCATTGCCACGGTTCGGTAGCAGTATTTCCATTGCTTCTCGGTCCTATGCCTAAGATCAAAGTGAAGTTAACTAATATTGATGGCCATCGATATAAATCATCCGGTTTAGCTGCGATATCGTCTCCTTGATCGTAAAAACCTTACTAATATCGGTTACAATAAGACTAGATATTTGCATGACACTACATAATCACAGTGGCATTCTTCTTTACGCAGCCACACTTTGATCCATTGCCACGGTTCGGTAGCAGTATTTCCATTGCTTCTCGTCCCTATGGCTGAGATCGGAGTGAAGTTAAGTAATATTGATGGCCTTCGACATAAACCATCCGGTTTAGCTGCCAAAATGTCTCCTTGATCGTAAGAACCTTACAGATATAGGTCACAATAGCACTAGATATTTGCATGGCACTACATAACCGTAGTGGCATGCTTCTTTACGCAGCTGAACTTTGATCCATTGCCACGATTCGGTAGCAGTATTTCCATTGCTTCTCGGCCCTATGCCTAAGATGAAAGTAAAGTTAACTAATATTGATGGCCATCGATATAAACCATCCGGTTTAGCTGCGATATCGTCTCCTTGATCTCAAAAACCTTACTGATACCGGTTACAATAATACTAGACATTTGCATGACACTACATAATCATAGTGGCATTCTTCTTTACGCAGCCACACTTTGATCCATTGAAACGGATCGGTAGCAGTATTTCCATTGCTTCTCGGCCTTATGGATGAAGTCAAAGTGAAGTTAACTAATATTGATGGCCATCGACATAAACCATCCGGTTTAGCTGCCAAATCGTCTCCTTGATCGTAAGAACCTTACAGATATAGGTTACAATAGGACTAGACATTTTCATGGCACTACATAACCGTAGTGGCATGCTTCTTTACGCAGCTGAACTTTGATCCATTGCCACGATTCGGTAGCAGTATTTCCATTGCTTCTCGGCCCTATGCCTAAGATGAAAGTAAAGTTAACTAATATTTATGGCCATCGGTATAAACCATCCGGTTTAGCTGCGATGTTGTCTCCTTGATCATATAAACCTTACTGATATCGGTTACAATAAGACCTGATATTTGCATAACACTACATAATCATAGTGGGATTCTACTTTACGCAGCCACACTTTGATCCATTGCCACGGTTCGGTAGCAGTATTTCCATTGCTTCTCGTCCCCATGGCTGAGATCGGAGTGAAGTTAAGTAATATTGATGGCCTTCGACATAAACCATCCGGTTTAGCTGCCAAAATGTCTCCTTGATCGTAAGAACCTTACAGATATAGGTCACAATAGCACTAGATATTTGCATGGCACTACATAACCGTAGTGGCATGCTTCTTTACGCAGCTGAACTTTGATCCATTGCCACGATTCGGTAGCAGTATTTCCATTGCTTCTCGGCCCTATGCCTAAGATGAAAGTAAAGTTAACTAATATTGATGGCCATCGATATAAACCATCCGGTTTAGCTGCGATATCGTCTCCTTGATCTCAAAAACCTTACTGACACCGGTTACAATAATACTAGACATTTGCATGACACTACATAATCATAGTGGCATTCTTCTTTACGCAGCCACACTTTGATCCATTGAAACGGTTCGGTAGCAGTATTTCCATTGCTTCTCGGCCTTATGGATGAAGTCAAAGTGAAGTTAACTAATATTGATGGCCATCGATATAAACCATCCGGTTTAGCTGCGAAATCGTCTTGTTGATCGTAAAAACATTACTGATAGCGGTTACAATAAGACTAGATATTTGCGTAACACTACATAATCATAGTGGCATTCTACTTTACGCAGCCACACTTTGATCCATTGCCGCGGTCGGTAGCAGTATTTCCATTGCTTCTCGTCCCTATGGCTGAGATCGGAGTGAAGTTAACTAATATTGATGGCATTCGACATAAACCATCCGGTTTAGCTGCGGTATCGTCTCCTTGATCGTAAGAACCTTACAGATATAGGTTACAATAGGACTAGATATTTGCATGGCACTACATATTCATAGTGGCATTCTTCTTTACGCAACCACACTTTGGTCCATTGCCACGGTTCGGTAGCAGTATTTCCATTGCTTCTCGTCCCAATGGCTGAGATCGAAGTGAAGTTAACTAATGTTGATGGCCATCGATATAAATCATCCGGTTTAGCTGCGATATCGTCTCCTTGATCGTAAAAACCTTACTAATATAGGTTACAATAGGACTAGATATTTGCATGAGACTACATAATCATAGTGGCATTCTTCTTTACGCAGCCACACTTTGATCCACTGCGACGGTTCGGTAGCAATATTTCCATTGCTTCTCGTCCCTATGGCTGAGATCGGAGTGAAGTTAACTAATTTTGATGGCCATCGATATAAACCATCCTGTTTAGCTGCGATATCGTGTCCTTGATCTCAAAAACCTTACTGATACCGATTACAATAATACTACACATTAGCATGGCACTACATAATCATAGTGGCATGCTTCTTTACGCAGCCACACTTTGGTCCATTGCCACGGTTCGGTAGCAGTATTTCCATTGCTTCTCGTCCCAATGGCTGAGATCGAAGTGAAGTTAACTAATGTTGATGGCCTTCGATATAAACCATCCGGTTTAGCTGCGAAATCGTCTCCTTGATCGTAAAAACATTACTGATAGCGGTTACAATAAGACCTGAGATTTGCATAACACTACATAATCATAGTGGCATTCTACTTTACGCAGCCACACTTTGATCCATTGCCACGGTTCGGTAGCTGTATTTCCATTGCTTCTCGGCCCTATGCCTAAGATCAAAGTGAAGTTAACTAATATTGATGGCCATCGATATAAACCATCCGGTTTAGCTGCGATATCGTATCCTTGATCTCAAAAACCTTACTGATACCGGTTACATAAATACTTGATATTTGCATGACACTATATAATCATAGTGGCATTCTTCTTTACGCAGCCTCACTTTGATCCATTGCCACGGTTCGGTAGCAGTATTACCATTGCTTCTCGGCCCTATCCCTAAGATCAAAGTGAAGTTAACTAATATTGATGGCAATCGGTATAAACCATGCGGTTTAGCTGCGATATTGTCTCCTTGATCGTATAAACCTTACTGATATCGGTTACAATAAGACTAGTTATTTGCATGACACTACATAATCACAGTGGCATTCTTCTTTACGCAGCCACACTTTGATCCATTGCCACGGTTCGGTAGCAGTATTTCCATTGCTTCTCGTCCCTATGGCTGAGATCGAAGTGAAGTTAACTAATGTTGATGGACTTCGATATAAACCATCCGGTTTAGCTGCGAAATCGTCTCCTTGATCGTAAAAACATTACTGATAGCGGTTACAATAAGACCTGATATTTGCATAACACTACATAATAATAGTGGCATTCTACTTTACGCAGCCTCACTTTGATCCATTGCGACGGTTCGGTAGCAGTATTTCCATTGCTTCTCGGCCCTATGCTTAAGATCAAAGTGAATTTAACTAATATTGATGGCCATCGATATAAACCATCCGGTTTAGCTGCGATATCGTCTCCTTGATCTCAAAAACCTTACTGATACCGGTTACAATAATACTAGACATTTGCATGGCACTACATAATCATAGTGGCATTCTTCTTTACGCAGCCACTCTTTGATCCATTGAAACGGTTCGGTAGCAATATTTCCATTTCTTCTCGTCCCTATGGCTGAGATCGGAGTGAAGTTAGCTAATATTGATGGCCTTCGACATAAACCATCCGGTTTAGCTGCCAAATCGTCTCCTTGATCGTAAGAACCTTACAGATATAGGTTACAATAAGACTAGATATTTTCATGAGACTACATAATCATAGTGGCATTCTTCATTACGCAGCCACACTTTGATCCATTGCCACGGTTCGGTAGCAATATTTCCATTGCTTCTCATCCCTATGGCTGAGATCGGAGTGAAGTTAACTAATTTTGATGGCCATCGATATAAACCATCCGGTTTAGCTGCGATATCGTCTCCTTGATCTCAAAAACCTTACTGATACCGGTTACAATAATACTAGACATTTGCATGGCACTACATAATCATAGTGGCATGCTTCTTTACGCAGCCACACTTTGGTCCATTGCCACGGTTCGGTAGCAATATTTCCATTGCTTCTCGTCCCTATGGCTGAGATCGGAGTGAAGTTAACTAACATTGATGGCCATCGACATAAAACATCCGGTTTAGCTGCGATATCGTCAACCTTAATCGTAAAAACCTTACTGATATCGGTTACAATAGGACTAGATATTTGCATGGCACAACATAATCATAGCTGCATTCTTCTTTACGCAGCCACACTTTGATCCAATGCCACGGTTCGGTAGCAATATTTCCATTGCTTCTCGTCCCTATGGCTGAGATCGGAGTGAAGTTAGCTAATATTGATGGCCTTCGACATAAACCATCCGGTTTAGCTGCCAAATCGTCTCCTTGATCGTAAGAACCTTACAGATATAGGTTACAATAGGACTAGACATTTGCATGGCACTACATAACCGTAGTGACATGCTTCTTTACGCAGCTGAACTTTGATCCATTGCCACGGTTCGGTAGCAGTATTTCCATTGCTTCTCGTCCCTATGGCTGAGATCGAAGTGAAGTTAACTAATGTTGATGGCCTTCGATATAAACCATCCGGTTTAGCTGCGAAATCGTCTCCTTGATCGTAAAAACATTACTGATAGCGGTTACAATAAGACCTGATATTTGCATAACACTACATAATAATAGTGGCATTCTACTTTACGCAGCCTCACTTTGATCCATTGCGACGGTTCGGTAGCAGTATTTCCATTGCTTCTCGGCCCTATGCTTAAGATCAAAGTGAATTTAACTAATATTGATGGCCATCGATATAAACCATCCGGTTTAGCTGCGATATCGTCTCCTTGATCTCAAAAACCTTACTGATACCGGTTACAATAATACTAGATATTTGCATGACACAACATAATCATAGCGGCATTCTTCTTTACGCAGCCGCACTTTGATCCATTGCCACGGTTCGGTAGCAATATTTCCATTGCTTCTCGTCCCTATGGCTGAGATCGGAGTGAAGTTAACTAATATTGATGGCCTTCGACATAAACCATCCGGTTTAGCTGCCAAATCGTCTCCTTGATCGTAAGAACCTTACAGATATAGGTTACAATAGGACTAGATATTTGCATGGCACTACATAATCATAGTGGCATTCTTCTTTACGCAGCCACACTTTGGTCCATTGCCACGGTTCGGTAGCAGTATTTCCATTGCTTCTCGTCCCAATGGCTGAGATCGAAGTGAAGTTAACTAATGTTGATGGCCTTCGATATAAACCATCCGGTTTAGCTGCGAAATCGTCTCCTTGATCGTAAAAACATTACTGATAGCGGTTAAAATAAGACCTGAGATTTGCATAACACTACATAATCATAGTCGCATTCTACTTTACGCAGCCACACTTTGATCCATTGCCACGTTTCGGTAGCTGTATTTCCATTGCTTCTCGGCCCTATGCCTAAGATCAAAGTGAAGTTAACTAATATTGATGGCCATCGATATAAACCATCCGGTTTACCTGCGATATTGTCTCCTTGATCGTAAAAACCTTACTAATATAGGTTACAATAAGACTAGATATTTTCATGAGACTACATAATCATAGTGGCATTCTTCTTTACGCAGCCACACTTTGATCCATTGCCACGGTTCGGTAGCAATATTTCCATTGCTTCTCATCCCTATGGCTGAGATCGGAGTGAAGTTAACTAATTTTTATGGCCATCGATATAAACCATCCGGTTTAGCTGCGATATCGTCTCCTTGATCTCAAAAACCTTACTGATACCGGTTACAATAATACTAGACATTTGCATGGCACTACATAATCATAGTGGCATTCTTCTTTACGCAGCCACTCTTTGATCCATTGAAACGGTTCGGTAGCAATATTTCCATTTCTTCTCGTCCCTATGGCTGAGATCGGAGTGAAGTTAGCTAATATTGATGGCCTTCGACATAAACCATCCGGTTTAGCTGCCAAATCGTCTCCTTGATCGTAAGAACCTTACAGATATAGGTTACAATAGGACTAGATATTTGCATGGCACTACATAATCATAGTGGCATTCTTCTTTACGCAGCCACACTTTGGTCCATTGCCACGGTTCGGTAGCAGTATTTCCATTGCTTCTCGTCCCAATGGCTGAGATCGAAGTGAAGTTAACTAATGTTGATGGCCTTCGATATAAACCATCCGGTTTAGCTGCGAAATCGTCTCCTTGATCGTAAAAACATTACTGATAGCGGTTACAATAAGACCTGAGATTTGCATAACACTACATAATCATAGTGGCATTCTACTTTACGCAGCCACACTTTGATCCATTGCCACGGTTCGGTAGCTGTATTTCCATTGCTTCTCGGCCCTATGCCTAAGATCAAAGTGAAGTTAACTAATATTGATGGCCATCGGTATAAACCATGCGGTTTAGCTGCGATATTGTCTCCTTGATCGTATAAACCTTACTGATATCGGTTACAATAAGACTAGATATTTGCATGACACTACATAATCACAGTGGCATTCTTCTTTACGCAGCCACACTTTGATCCATTGCCACGGTTCGGTAGCAGTATTTCCATTGCTTCTCGTCCCTATGGCTGAGATCGAAGTGAAGTTAACTAATGTTGATGGCCTTCGATATAAACCATCCGGTTTAGCTGCGAAATCGTCTCCTTGATCGTAAAAACATTACTGATAGCGGTTACAATAAGACCTGATATTTGCATAACACTACATAATAATAGTGGCATTCTACTTTACGCAGCCTCACTTTGATCCATTGCGACGGTTCGGTAGCAGTATTTCCATTGCTTCTCGGCCCTATGCTTAAGATCAAAGTGAATTTAACTAATATTGATGGCCATCGATATAAACCATCCGGTTTAGCTGCGATATCGTCTCCTTGATCTCAAAATCCTTACTGATACCGGTTACAATAATACTAGATATTTGCATGACACAACATAATCATAGCGGCATTCTTCTTTACGCAGCCACACTTTGATCCATTGCCACGGTTCGGTAGCAATATTTCCATTGCTTCTCGTCCCTATGGCTGAGATCGGAGTGAAGTTAACTAATATTGATGGCTTTCGACATAAACCATCCGGTTTAGCTGCCAAATAGTCTCCTTGATCGTAAGAACCTTACAGATATAGGTTACAATAGGACTAGATATTTGCATGGCACTACATAATCACAGTGGCATTCTTCTTTACGCAACCACACTTTGATCCATTGCCACGGTATGGTAGCAATATTTCCATTGCTTCTCGTCCCTATGGCTGAGATCGGAGTGAAGTTAACTAATATTGATGGCCTTCGACATAAACCATCCGGTTTAGCTGCCAAATCGTCTCCTTGATCGTAAGAACCTTACAGATATAGGTTACAATAGGACTAGATATTTGCATGGCACTACATAACCGTAGTGGCATGCTTCTTTACGCAGCTGAACATTGATCCATTGCCACGATTCGGTAGCAGTATTTCCATTGCTTCTCGGCCCTATGTCTAAGATGAAAGTAAAGTTAACTAATATTGATGGCCATCGATATAAACCATCCGGTTTAGCTGCGATATCGTCTCCTTGATCTCAAAAACCTTACTGATACCGGTTACAATAATACTAGACATTTGCATGACACTACATAATCATAGTGGCATTCTTCTTTACGCAGCCACACTTTGATCCATTGAAACGGTTCGGTAGCAGTATTTCCATTGCTTCTCGGCCTTATGGATGAAGTCAAAGTGTAGATAACTAATATTGATGGCCATCGATATAAACCATCCGGTTTTGGCTGCGATATCGTCTCCTTGATCGTAAAAACCTTACTGATATCGGTTACAATAGGACTAGATATTTGCATGGCACTACATAATCATAGTGGCATGCTTCTTTACGCAGCTTAACTTTGATCCATTGCCGCGGTTCGGTAGCAGTATTTCCAATGCTTCTCGTCCCTATGACTGAGATCGGAGTGAAGTTAACTAATATTGATGGCATTCGACATAAACCATCCGGTTTAGCTGCGGTATCGTCTCCTTGATCGTAAGAACCTTACAGATATAGGTTACAATAAGACCTGATATTTGCATAACACTACATAATAATAGTGGCATTCTACTTTACGCAGCCTCACATTGATCCATTGCGACGGTTCGGTAGTAGTATTACCATTGCTTCTCGGCCCTATCCCTAAGATCGAAGTGAAGTTAACTAATGCTGATGGCCTTCGATATAAACCATCCGGTTTAGCTGCGAAATCGTCTCCTTGATCGTAAAAACATTACTGATAGCGGTTACAATAAGACCTGATATTTGCATAACACTACATAATAATAGTGGCATTCTACTTTACGCAGCCTCACTTTGATCCATTGCGACGGTTCGGTAGCAGTATTTCCATTGCTTCTCGGCCCTATGCTTAAGATCAAAGTGAATTTAACTAATATTGATGGCCATCGATATAAACCATCCGGTTTAGCTGCGATATCGTCTCCTTGATCTCAAAAACCTTACTGATACCGGTTACAATAATACTAGACATTTGCATAACACTACATAATCATAGTGGCATTCTACTTTACGCAGCCACACTTTGATCCATTGCCACGTTTCGGTAGCTGTATTTCCATTGCTTCTCGGCCCTATGCCTAAGATCAAAGTGAAGTTAACTAATATTGATGGCCATCGATATAAACCATCCGGTTTACCTGCGATATTGTCTCCTTGATCGTAAAAACCTTACTAATATAGGTTACAATAAGACTAGATATTTTCATGAGACTACATAATCATAGTGGCATTCTTCTTTACGCAGCCACACTTTGATCCATTGCCACGGTTCGGTAGCAATATTTCCATTGCTTCTCATCCCTATGGCTGAGATCGGAGTGAAGTTAACTAATTTTGATGGCCATCGATATAAACCATCCGGTTTAGCTGCGATATCGTCTCCTTGATCTCAAAAACCTTACTGATACCGGTTACAATAATACTAGACATTTGCATGGCACTACATAATCATAGTGGCATTCTTCTTTACGCAGCCGCACTTTGATCCATTGCCACGGTTCGGTAGCAGTATTTCCATTGCTTCTCGGCCTTATGGATGAAATCAAAGTGAAGTTAACTAATATTGATGGCCATCGATATAAACCATCCGGTTTACCTGCAATATTGTCTCCTTGATCGTAAAAGCCTTACTAATATCGGTTACAATAAGACTAGATATTTGCATGAGACTACATAATCATAGTGGCATTCTACTTTACGCAGCCACACTTTGATCCATTGCCACGGTTCGGTAGCAGTATTTCCATTGCTTCTCGGCCGTATGACTAAGATGAAAGTAAAGTTAACTAATATTGATGGCCATCGATAAAAACCATCCGGTTTACCTGCGATATTGTCTCCTTGATCGTAAAAACCTTACTAATATCGGTTACAATAAGACTAGATATTTGCAGGAGACTACATAATTATAGTGGCATGCTTCTTTACGCAGCCACACTTTGATCCATTGCCACGGTTCGGTAGCAATATTTCCATTGCTTCTCGTCCCTATGGCTGAGATCGGAGTGAAGTTAACTAATATTGATGGCCTTCGACATAAACCATCCGGTTTAGCTGCGAAATCGTCTCCTTGATCGTAAGAACCTTACAGATATAGGTTACAATAGGACTAGATATTTGCATGGCACTACATAACCGTAGTGGCATGCTTCTTTACGCAGCTAAACATTGATCCATTGCCACGATTCGGTAGCAGTATTTCCATTGCTTCTCGGCCTTATGACTAAGATCAAAGTGAAGTGCACTAATATTGATGGCTATCGATATAAACCATCCGGTTTACCTGCGATATTGTCTCCTTGATCGTAAAAACCTTACTAATATCGGTTACAATAAGACTAGATATTTGCAGGAGACTACATAATTATAGTGGCATTCTTCTTTACGCAGCCACACTTTGATCCATTGCCACGGTTCGGTAGCAGTATTTCCATTGCTTCCCGGCCCTATGGCTGAGATCAAAGTCAAGTTAACTACTATTGATGGCCATCGATATAAACCATCCGGTTTAGCTGCGATATCGTCTCCTTGATCGTAAAAACCTTACTGATATCGGTTACAATAGGACTAGATATTTGCATGAGACTACATAATCATAGTGGCATTCTACTTTACGCAGCCACACTTTGATCCATTGCCACGGTTCGGTAGCAGTATTTCCATTGCTTCTCGGCCGTATGACTAAGATGAAAGTAAAGTTAACTAATATTGATGGCCATCGATATAAACCATCCGGTTTAGCTGCGATATCGTCTCCTTGATTTCAAATACCTTACTGATACCGGTTAGAATAATACTAGACATTTGCATGACACTACATAATCATAGTGGCATTCTTCTTTACGCAGCCACACTTTGATCCATTGCCACGGTTCGGTAGCAGTATTTCCATTGCTTCCCGGTCCTATGGCTGAGATCAAAGTGAAGTTAACTAATATTGATGGCCATCGATAAAAACCATCCGGTTTACCTGCGATATTGTCTCCTTGATCGTAAAAACCTTACTAATATCGGTTACAATAAGACTAGATATTTGCAGGAGACTACATAATTATAGTGGCATGCTTCTTTACGCAGCCACACTTTGATCCATTGCCACGGTTCGGTAGCAATATTTCCATTGCTTCTCGTCCCTATGGCTGAGATCGGAGTGAAGTTAACTAATATTGATGGCCTTCGACATAAACCATCCGGTTTAGCTGCGAAATCGTCTCCTTGATCGTAAGAACCTTACAGATATAGGTTACAATAGGACTAGATATTTGCATGGCACTACATAACCGTAGTGGCATGCTTCTTTACGCAGCTAAACATTGATCCATTGCCACGATTCGGTAGCAGTATTTCCATTGCTTCTCGGCCTTATGACTAAGATCAAAGTGAAGTGCACTAATATTGATGGCTATCGATATAAACCATCCGGTTTACCTGCGATATTGTCTCCTTGATCGTAAAAACCTTACTAATATCGGTTACAATAAGACTAGATATTTGCAGGAGACTACATAATTATAGTGGCATTCTTCTTTACGCAGCCACACTTTGATCCATTGCCACGGTTCGGTAGCAGTATTTCCATTGCTTCCCGGCCCTATGGCTGAGATCAAAGTCAAGTTAACTACTATTGATGGCCATCGATATAAACCATCCGGTTTAGCTGCGATATCGTCTCCTTGATCGTAAAAACCTTACTGATATCGGTTACAATAGGACTAGATATTTGCATGGCACTACATAATCATAGTGGCATTCTTCTTTACGCAGCCTCACTTTGATCCATTGCCACGGTTCGGTAGCAGTATTTCCATTGCTTCTCGGCCCTATGCCTAAGATCAAAGTGAAGTTAACTAATATTGATGGCCATCGATATAAACCATGCGGTTTAGCTGCGATATTGTCTCCTTGATCGTAAAAACCTTACTGATATCGATTACAATAAGACTAGATATTTGCATGGCACTACATAATCATAGTGGCATTCTTCTTTACGCAGCCACACGTTGAACCATTGCAACGGTTCGGTAGCAGGATTTCCATTGCTTCTCGGCCCTGTGACTAAGATCAAAGTGAAGTTAATTAATATTGGTGGCCATCGATATAAACCATCGGGTTTACCTGCGATATCGTCTCCTTGATCTCAAAAACCTTACTGATACCTGTTACAATAATACTAGACATTTGCATGACACTACATAATCATAGTGGCATTCTTCTTTACGCAGCCACACTTTGATCCATTGCCACGGTTCGGTAGCAGTATTTCCATTGCTTCCCGGCCCAATGGCTGAGATCAAAGTCAACTTAACTAATATTGATGGCCATCGATATAAACTATGCGGTTTAGCTGCGATATTGTCTCCTTGATCGTAAAAACCTTACTGATATCGGTTACAATAAGACTAGATATTTGCATGAGACTACATATTTATAGTGGCATTCTTCTTTATGCAGCCACACTTTGATCCATTGGCACGGTTCGGTAGCAATATTTCCATTGCTTCTCGGCCCTATGACTAAGATCAAAGTGAAGTTAACTAATATTGATGGCCATCGATATAAACCATCCGGTTTAGCTGCGATATCGTCTCCTTGATCTCAAAAACCTTACTGATACCGGTTACAATAATACTAGACATTTGCATGACACTACATAATCATAGTGGCATTCTTCTTTACGCAGCCACACTTTCATCCATTGCCACGGTTCGGTAGCAGTATGTCCATTGCTTCTGGTCCCTATGGCTGAGATCGAAGTGAAGTTAACTAATATTGATGGCCTTCGACATAAACCATCCGGTTTAGCTGCGAAATGGTCTCCTTGATCGTAAGAACCTTACAGATATCGGTTACAATAGGACTAGATATTTGCATGGCACTACATAATCATAGTGGCATTCTTCTTTAGGCAGCCACACTTTGATCCATTGAAACGGTTCGGTAGCAGTATTTCCATTGCTTCTCGGCCTTATGGATGAAATCAAAGTGAAGTTAATTAATATTGATGGCCATCGATATAAACCATCCGGTTTACCTGCGATATTATCTCCTTGATTGTAAAAACCTTACTAATATCGGTTACAATAAGACTAGATATTTGCATGAGACTACATAATCATAGTGGCATTCTTCTTTACGCAGCCACACTTTGATCCATTGCCACGGTTCGGTAGCAGTATTTCCATTGCTTCTCGTCCCTATGGCTGAGATCGAAGTGAAGTTAACTAATATTGATGGCCTTCGACATAAACCATCCGGTTTAGCTGCGAAATCGTCTCCTTGATCGTAAGAACCTTACAGATATCGGTTACAATAGGAATAGATATTTGCATGGCACTACATAATCATAGTGGCATTCTTCTTTACGCAGCCTCACTTTGATCCATTGCCACGGTTCGGTACTAGTATTTCCATTGCTTCTCGGCCCTATGCATAAGATCAAAGTGAAGTTAACTAATATTGATGGCCATCGATATAAACCATGCGGTTTAGCTGCGATATTGTATCCTTGATCGTAAAAACCTTACTGATATCGGTTACAATAAGACTAGATATTTGCATGGCACTACATAATCATAGTGGCATTCTTCTTCACGCAGCCACACGTTGATCCATTGCAACGGTTCGGTAGCAGGATTTCCATTGCTTCTCGGCCCTGTGACTAAGATCAAAGTGAAGTTAATTAATATTGGTGGCCATAGATATAAACCATCGGGTTTACCTGCGATATCGTCTCCTTGGTCATAAAAACCTTACTGATATCGGTTACAATAGGACTAGATATTTGCATGGCTCTACATAATCATAGTGGCATTCTTCTTTACGCAGCCACACTTTGATCCATTGCCGCGGTTCGGTAGCAGTATTTCCATTGCTTCCCGGCGCTATGCCTGAGATCAAAGTGAAGTTAACTAATATTGATGGCCATCGATATAAACCATACGGTTTAGCTGCGATATCGTCTCCTTGATCGTAAAAACCTTACTGATATCGGTTACAACAGGACTAGATATTTGCATAACACTACACAATCATAGTGGCATTCTTCTTTACGCAGCCACACTTTGATCCATTGCCACGGTTCGGTAGCAGTATTTCCACTGCTTCTCGGCCGTATGACTAAGATGAATGTGAAGTTAACTAATATTGATGGCCATCGATGTAAACCAGCCGGTTTAGCTGCGATATCGTCTCCTTGATCTCAAAAACCTTACTGATACCGGTTACAATAATACTAGACATTTGCATGACACTACATAATCATAGTGGCATTCTTCTTTACGCAGCCACACTTTCATCCATTGCCACGTTTCGGTAGCAGTATGTCCATTGCTTCTGGTCCCTATGGCTGAGATCGAAGTGAAGTTAACTAATATTGATGGCCATCGATATATACCATCCGGTTTAGCTGCGATATCGTCTCCTTGATCTCAAATACCTTACTGATACCGGTTACAATAATACTAGACATTTGCATGACACTACATAATCATAGTGGCATTCTTCTTTACGCAGCCACACTTTGATCCATTGAAACGGTTCGGTAGCAGTAATTCCATTGCTGCTCGGCCTTATGGATGAAATCAAAGTGAAGTTAACTAATATTGATGGCCATCGATATAAACCATGCGGTTTAGCTGCGATATTATCTCCTTGATCGTAAAAACCTTACTGATATCGATTACAATAAGACTAGATATTTGCATGGCACTACATAATCATAGTGGCATTCTTCTTTACGCAGCCACACGTTGATCCATTGCAACGGTTCGGTAGCAGGATTTCCATTGCTTCTCGGCCCTGTGACTAAGATCAAAGTGAAGTTAATTAATATTGGTGGCCATCGATATAAACCATCGGGTTTACCTGCGATATCGTCTCCTTGATCTCAAAAACCTTACTGATACCGGTTACAATAATACTAGACATTTGCATGACACTACATAATCATAGTGGCATTCTTCTTTACGCAGCCACACTTTCATCCATTGCCACGGTTCGGTAGCAGTATGTCCATTGCTTCTGGTCCCTATGGCTGAGATCGAAGTGAAGTTAACTAATATTGATGGCCTTCGACATAAACCATCCGGTTTAGCTGCGAAATGGTCTCCATGATCGTAAGAACCTTACAGATATCGGTTACAATAGGACTAGATATTTGCATGGCACTACATAATCATAGTGGCATTCTTCTTTAGGCAGCCACACTTTGATCCATTGAAACGGTTCGGTAGCAGTATTTCCATTGCTTCTCGGCCTTATGGATGAAATCAAAGTGAAGTTAATTAATATTGATGGCCATCGATATAAACCATCCGGTTTACCTGCGATATTATCTCCTTGATCGTAAAAACCTTACTAATATCGGTTACAATAAGACTAGATATTTGCATGAGACTACATAATCATAGTGGCATTCTTCTTTACGCAGCCACACTTTGATCTATTGCCACGGTTCGGTAGCAGTATTTCCATTGCTTCTCGTCCCTATGGCTGAGATCGAAGTGAAGTTAACTAATATTGATGGCCTTCGACATAAACCATCCGGTTTAGCTGCGAAATCGTCTCCTTGATCGTAAGAACCTTACAGATATCGGTTACAATAGGAATAGATATTTGCATGGCACTACATAATCATAGTGGCATTCTTCTTTACGCAGCCTCACTTTGATCCATTGCCACGGTTCGGTACTAGTATTTCCATTGCTTCTCGGCCCTATGCATAAGATCAAAGTGAAGTTAACTAATATTGATGGCCTTCGACATAAACCATCCGGTTTAGCTGCGAAATCGTCTCCTTGATCGTAAGAACCTTACAGATATCGGTTACAATAGGAATAGATATTTGCATGGCACTACATAATCATAGTGGCATTCTTCTTTACGCAGCCTCACTTTGATCCATTGCCACGGTTCGGTACTAGTATTTCCATTGCTTCTCGGCCCTATGCATAAGATCAAAGTGAAGTTAACTTATATTGATGGCCATCGATATAAAACATCCGGTTTAGCTGCGATATCGTCTCCTTGATCTCAAAAACCTGACTGATACCGTTTACAATAATACTAGACATTTGCATGACACTACATAATCATAGTGGCATTCTTCTTTACGCAGCCACACTTTCATCCATTGCCACGGTTCGGTAGCAGTATGTCCATTGCTTCTGGTCCCTATGGCTGAGATCGAAGTAAAGTTAACTAATATTGATGGCCTTCGACATAAACCATCCGGTTTAGCTGCGAAATTGTCTCCATGATCGTAAGAACCTTACAGATATCGGTTACAATAGGACTAGATATTTGCATGGCACTACATAATCATAGTGGCATTCTTCTTTAGGCAGCCTCACTTTGATCCATTGCCACGGTTCGGTAGCAGTATTTCCATTGCTTCTCGGCCCTATGCCTAAGATCAAAGTGAAGTTAACTAATATTGATGGCCATCGATATAAACCATGCGGTTTAGCTGCGATATTGTCTCCTTGATCGTGAAAACCTTACTGATATCGATTACAATAAGACTAGATATTTGCATGAGACTACATATTTATAGTGGCATTCTTCTTTATGCAGCCACACTTTGATCCATTGGCACGGTTCGGTAGCAATATTTCCATTGCTTCTCGGCCCTATGACTAAGATCAAAGTGAAGTTAACTAATATTGATGGCCATCGACATAAACAACCCGGTTTAGCTGCGATATCGTCTCCTTGATCTCAAAAACCTTACTGATACCGGTTACAATAATGCTAAACATTTGCATGACACTACATAATCATAGTGGCATTCTTCTTTACGCAGCCACACTTTGATCCATTGAAACGGTTCGGTAACAGTAATTCCATTGCTTCTCGGCCTTATGGATGAAATCAAAGTGAAGTTAACTAATATTGATGGCCATCGATATAAACCATGCGGTTTAGCTGCGATATTGTCTCCTTGATCGTAAAAACCTTACTGATATCGATTACAATAAGACTAGATATTTGCATGGCACTACATAATCATAGTGGCATTTTTCTTTACGCAGCCACACGTTGATCCATTGCAACGGTTCGGTAGCAGGATTTCCATTGCTTCTCGGCCCTGTGACTAAGATCAAAGTGAAGTTAATTAATATTGGTGGCCATCGATATAAACCATCGGGTTTACCTGCGATATCGTCTCCTTGGTCGTAAAAACCTTACTGATATCGGTTACAATAGGACTAGATATTTGCATGGCACTACATAATCATAGTGGCATTCTTCTTTACGCAGCCACACTTTGATCCATTGCCGCGGTTCGGTAGCAGTATTTCCATTGCTTCCCGGCGCTATGCCTGAGATCAAAGTGAAGTTAACTAATATTGATGGCCATCGATATAAACCATCCGGTTTAGCTGCGATATCGTCTCCTTGATCTCAAAAACCTTACTGATACCGGTTACAATAATACTAGACATTTGCATGACACTACATAATCATAGTGGCATTCTTCTTTACGCAGCCACACTTTCATCCATTGCCACGGTTCGGTAGCAGTATGTCCATTGCTTCTGGTCCCTATGGCTGAGATCGAAGTGAAGTTAACTAATATTGATGGCCTTCGACATAAACCATCCGGTTTAGCTGCGAAATGGTCTCCTTGATCGTAAGAACCTTACAGATATCGGTTACAATAGGACTAGATATTTGCATGGCACTACATAATCATAGTGGCATTCTTCTTTAGGCAGCCACACTTTGATCCATTGAAACGGTTCGGTAGCAGTATTTCCATTGCTTCTCGGCCTTATGGATGAAATCAAAGTGAAGTTAATTAATATTTATGGCCATCGATATAAACCATCCGGTTTACCTGCGATATTATCTCCTTGATCGTAAAAACCTTACTAATATCGGTTACAATAAGACTAGATATTTGCATGAGACTACATAATCATAGTGGCATTCTTCTTTACGCAGCCACACTTTGATCTATTGCCACGGTTCGGTAGCAGTATTTCCATTGCTTCTCGTCCCTATGGCTGAGATCGAAGTGAAGTTAACTAATATTGATGGCCTTCGACATAAACCATCCGGTTTAGCTGCGAAATCGTCTCCTTGATCGTAAGAACCTTACAGATATCGGTTACAATAGGAATAGATATTTGCATGGCACTACATAATCATAGTGGCATTCTTCTTTACGCAGCCTCACTTTGATCCATTGCCACGGTTCGGTACTAGTATTTCCATTGCTTCTCGGCCCTATGCATAAGATCAAAGTGAAGTTAACTAATATTGATGGCCTTCGACATAAACCATCCGGTTTAGCTGCGAAATCGTCTCCTTGATCGTAAGAACCTTACAGATATCGGTTACAATAGGAATAGATATTTGCATGGCACTACATAATCATAGTGGCATTCTTCTTTACGCAGCCTCACTTTGATCCATTGCCACGGTTCGGTACTAGTATTTCCATTGCTTCTCGGCCCTATGCATAAGATCAAAGTGAAGTTAACTTATATTGATGGCCATCGATATAAAACATCCGGTTTAGCTGCGATATCGTCTCCTTGATCTCAAAAACCTGACTGATACCGTTTACAATAATACTAGACATTTGCATGACACTACATAATCATAGTGGCATTCTTCTTTACGCAGCCACACTTTCATCCATTGCCACGGTTCGGTAGCAGTATGTCCATTGCTTCTGGTCCCTATGGCTGAGATCGAAGTAAAGTTAACTAATATTGATGGCCTTCGACATAAACCATCCGGTTTAGCTGCGAAATTGTCTCCATGATCGTAAGAACCTTACAGATATCGGTTACAATAGGACTAGATATTTGCATGGCACTACATAATCATAGTGGCATTCTTCTTTAGGCAGCCTCACTTTGATCCATTGCCACGGTTCGGTAGCAGTATTTCCATTGCTTCTCGGCCCTATGCCTAAGATCAAAGTGAAGTTAACTAATATTGATGGCCATCGATATAAACCATGCGGTTTAGCTGCGATATTGTCTCCTTGATCGTGAAAACCTTACTGATATCGATTACAATAAGACTAGATATTTGCATGGCACTACATAATCATAGTGGCATTCTTCTTTACGCAGCCACACGTTGAACCATTGCAACGGTTCGGTAGCAGGATTTCCATTGCTTCTCGGCCCTGTGACTAAGATCAAAGTGAAGTTAATTAATATTGGTGGCCATCGATATAAACCATCGGGTTTACCTGCGATATCGTCTCCTTGATCTCAAAAACCTTACTGATACCTGTTACAATAATACTAGACATTTGCATGACACTACATAATCATAGTGGCATTCTTCTTTACGCAGCCACACTTTGATCCATTGCCACGGTTCGGTAGCAGTATTTCCATTGCTTCCCGGCCCTATGGCTGAGATCAAAGTCAACTTAACTAATATTGATGGCCATCGATATAAACTATGCGGTTTAGCTGCGATATTGTCTCCTTGATCGTAAAAACCTTACTGATATCGGTTACAATAAGACTAGATATTTGCATGAGACTACATATTTATAGTGGCATTCTTCTTTATGCAGCCACACTTTGATCCATTGGCACGGTTCGGTAGCAATATTTCCATTGCTTCTCGGCCCTATGACTAAGATCAAAGTGAAGTTAACTAATATTGATGGCCATCGACATAAACCACCCGGTTTAGCTGCGATATCGTCTCCTTGATCTCAAAAACCTTACTGATACCGGTTACAATAATGCTAAACATTTGCATGACACTACATAATCATAGTGGCATTCTTCTTTACGCAGCCACACTTTGATCCATTGAAACGGTTCGGTAACAGTAATTCCATTGCTTCTCGGCCTTATGGATGAAATCAAAGTGAAGTTAACTAATATTGATGGCCATCGATATAAACCATGCGGTTTAGCTGCGATATTGTCTCCTTGATCGTAAAAACCTTACTGATATCGATTACAATAAGACTAGATATTTGCATGGCACTACATAATCATAGTGGCATTTTTCTTTACGCAGCCACACGTTGATCCATTGCAACGGTTCGGTAGCAGGATTTCCATTGCTTCTCGGCCCTGTGACTAAGATCAAAGTGAAGTTAATTAATATTGGTGGCCATCGATATAAACCATCGGGTTTACCTGCGATATCGTCTCCTTGGTCGTAAAAACCTTACTGATATCGGTTACAATAGGACTAGATATTTGCATGGCACTACATAATCATAGTGGCATTCTTCTTTACGCAGCCACACTTTGATCCATTGCCGCGGTTCGGTAGCAGTATTTCCATTGCTTCCCGGCGCTATGCCTGAGATCAAAGTGAAGTTAACTAATATTGATGGCCATCGATATAAACCATCCGGTTTAGCTGCGATATCGTCTCCTTGATCTCAAAAACCTTACTGATACCGGTTACAATAATACTAGACATTTGCATGACACTACATAATCATAGTGGCATTCTTCTTTACGCAGCCACACTTTCATCCATTGCCACGGTTCGGTAGCAGTATGTCCATTGCTTCTGGTCCCTATGGCTGAGATCGAAGTGAAGTTAACTAATATTGATGGCCTTCGACATAAACCATCCGGTTTAGCTGCGAAATGGTCTCCTTGATCGTAAGAACCTTACAGATATCGGTTACAATAGGACTAGATATTTGCATGGCACTACATAATCATAGTGGCATTCTTCTTTACGCAGCCACACTTTGATCCATTGCCACGGTTCGGTAGCAGTATTTCCATTGCTTCTCGTCCCTATGGCTGAGATCGAAGTGAAGTTAACTAATGTTGATGGCCTTCGATATAAACCATCCGGTTTAGCTGCGAAATCGTCTCCTTGATCGTAAAAACATTACTGATAGCGGTTACAATAAGACCTGATATTTGCATAACACTACATAATAATAGTGGCATTCTACTTTACGCAGCCTCACTTTGATCCATTGCGACGGTTCGGTAGCAGTATTTCCATTGCTTCTCGGCCCTATGCTTAAGATCAAAGTGAATTTAACTAATATTGATGGCCATCGATATAAACCATCCGGTTTAGCTGCGATATCGTCTCCTTGATCTCAAAATCCTTACTGATACCGGTTACAATAATACTAGATATTTGCATGACACAACATAATCATAGCGGCATTCTTCTTTACGCAGCCACACTTTGATCCATTGCCACGGTTCGGTAGCAATATTTCCATTGCTTCTCGTCCCTATGGCTGAGATCGGAGTGAAGTTAACTAATATTGATGGCTTTCGACATAAACCATCCGGTTTAGCTGCCAAATAGTCTCCTTGATCGTAAGAACCTTACAGATATAGGTTACAATAGGACTAGATATTTGCATGGCACTACATAATCACAGTGGCATTCTTCTTTACGCAACCACACTTTGATCCATTGCCACGGTATGGTAGCAATATTTCCATTGCTTCTCGTCCCTATGGCTGAGATCGGAGTGAAGTTAACTAATATTGATGGCCTTCGACATAAACCATCCGGTTTAGCTGCCAAATCGTCTCCTTGATCGTAAGAACCTTACAGATATAGGTTACAATAGGACTAGATATTTGCATGGCACTACATAACCGTAGTGGCATGCTTCTTTACGCAGCTGAACATTGATCCATTGCCACGATTCGGTAGCAGTATTTCCATTGCTTCTCGGCCCTATGTCTAAGATGAAAGTAAAGTTAACTAATATTGATGGCCATCGATATAAACCATCCGGTTTAGCTGCGATATCGTCTCCTTGATCTCAAAAACCTTACTGATACCGGTTACAATAATACTAGACATTTGCATGACACTACATAATCATAGTGGCATTCTTCTTTACGCAGCCACACTTTGATCCATTGAAACGGTTCGGTAGCAGTATTTCCATTGCTTCTCGGCCTTATGGATGAAGTCAAAGTGTAGATAACTAATATTGATGGCCATCGATATAAACCATCCGGTTTTGGCTGCGATATCGTCTCCTTGATCGTAAAAACCTTACTGATATCGGTTACAATAGGACTAGATATTTGCATGGCACTACATAATCATAGTGGCATGCTTCTTTACGCAGCTTAACTTTGATCCATTGCCGCGGTTCGGTAGCAGTATTTCCAATGCTTCTCGTCCCTATGACTGAGATCGGAGTGAAGTTAACTAATATTGATGGCATTCGACATAAACCATCCGGTTTAGCTGCGGTATCGTCTCCTTGATCGTAAGAACCTTACAGATATAGGTTACAATAAGACCTGATATTTGCATAACACTACATAATAATAGTGGCATTCTACTTTACGCAGCCTCACATTGATCCATTGCGACGGTTCGGTAGTAGTATTACCATTGCTTCTCGGCCCTATCCCTAAGATCGAAGTGAAGTTAACTAATGCTGATGGCCTTCGATATAAACCATCCGGTTTAGCTGCGAAATCGTCTCCTTGATCGTAAAAACATTACTGATAGCGGTTACAATAAGACCTGATATTTGCATAACACTACATAATAATAGTGGCATTCTACTTTACGCAGCCTCACTTTGATCCATTGCGACGGTTCGGTAGCAGTATTTCCATTGCTTCTCGGCCCTATGCTTAAGATCAAAGTGAATTTAACTAATATTGATGGCCATCGATATAAACCATCCGGTTTAGCTGCGATATCGTCTCCTTGATCTCAAAAACCTTACTGATACCGGTTACAATAATACTAGACATTTGCATAACACTACATAATCATAGTGGCATTCTACTTTACGCAGCCACACTTTGATCCATTGCCACGTTTCGGTAGCTGTATTTCCATTGCTTCTCGGCCCTATGCCTAAGATCAAAGTGAAGTTAACTAATATTGATGGCCATCGATATAAACCATCCGGTTTACCTGCGATATTGTCTCCTTGATCGTAAAAACCTTACTAATATAGGTTACAATAAGACTAGATATTTTCATGAGACTACATAATCATAGTGGCATTCTTCTTTACGCAGCCACACTTTGATCCATTGCCACGGTTCGGTAGCAATATTTCCATTGCTTCTCATCCCTATGGCTGAGATCGGAGTGAAGTTAACTAATTTTGATGGCCATCGATATAAACCATCCGGTTTAGCTGCGATATCGTCTCCTTGATCTCAAAAACCTTACTGATACCGGTTACAATAATACTAGACATTTGCATGGCACTACATAATCATAGTGGCATTCTTCTTTACGCAGCCGCACTTTGATCCATTGCCACGGTTCGGTAGCAGTATTTCCATTGCTTCTCGGCCTTATGGATGAAATCAAAGTGAAGTTAACTAATATTGATGGCCATCGATATAAACCATCCGGTTTACCTGCAATATTGTCTCCTTGATCGTAAAAGCCTTACTAATATCGGTTACAATAAGACTAGATATTTGCATGAGACTACATAATCATAGTGGCATTCTACTTTACGCAGCCACACTTTGATCCATTGCCACGGTTCGGTAGCAGTATTTCCATTGCTTCTCGGCCGTATGACTAAGATGAAAGTAAAGTTAACTAATATTGATGGCCATCGATAAAAACCATCCGGTTTACCTGCGATATTGTCTCCTTGATCGTAAAAACCTTACTAATATCGGTTACAATAAGACTAGATATTTGCAGGAGACTACATAATTATAGTGGCATGCTTCTTTACGCAGCCACACTTTGATCCATTGCCACGGTTCGGTAGCAATATTTCCATTGCTTCTCGTCCCTATGGCTGAGATCGGAGTGAAGTTAACTAATATTGATGGCCTTCGACATAAACCATCCGGTTTAGCTGCGAAATCGTCTCCTTGATCGTAAGAACCTTACAGATATAGGTTACAATAGGACTAGATATTTGCATGGCACTACATAACCGTAGTGGCATGCTTCTTTACGCAGCTAAACATTGATCCATTGCCACGATTCGGTAGCAGTATTTCCATTGCTTCTCGGCCTTATGACTAAGATCAAAGTGAAGTGCACTAATATTGATGGCTATCGATATAAACCATCCGGTTTACCTGCGATATTGTCTCCTTGATCGTAAAAACCTTACTAATATCGGTTACAATAAGACTAGATATTTGCAGGAGACTACATAATTATAGTGGCATTCTTCTTTACGCAGCCACACTTTGATCCATTGCCACGGTTCGGTAGCAGTATTTCCATTGCTTCCCGGCCCTATGGCTGAGATCAAAGTCAAGTTAACTACTATTGATGGCCATCGATATAAACCATCCGGTTTAGCTGCGATATCGTCTCCTTGATCGTAAAAACCTTACTGATATCGGTTACAATAGGACTAGATATTTGCATGAGACTACATAATCATAGTGGCATTCTACTTTACGCAGCCACACTTTGATCCATTGCCACGGTTCGGTAGCAGTATTTCCATTGCTTCTCGGCCGTATGACTAAGATGAAAGTAAAGTTAACTAATATTGATGGCCATCGATATAAACCATCCGGTTTAGCTGCGATATCGTCTCCTTGATTTCAAATACCTTACTGATACCGGTTAGAATAATACTAGACATTTGCATGACACTACATAATCATAGTGGCATTCTTCTTTACGCAGCCACACTTTGATCCATTGCCACGGTTCGGTAGCAGTATTTCCATTGCTTCCCGGTCCTATGGCTGAGATCAAAGTGAAGTTAACTAATATTGATGGCCATCGATAAAAACCATCCGGTTTACCTGCGATATTGTCTCCTTGATCGTAAAAACCTTACTAATATCGGTTACAATAAGACTAGATATTTGCAGGAGACTACATAATTATAGTGGCATGCTTCTTTACGCAGCCACACTTTGATCCATTGCCACGGTTCGGTAGCAATATTTCCATTGCTTCTCGTCCCTATGGCTGAGATCGGAGTGAAGTTAACTAATATTGATGGCCTTCGACATAAACCATCCGGTTTAGCTGCGAAATCGTCTCCTTGATCGTAAGAACCTTACAGATATAGGTTACAATAGGACTAGATATTTGCATGGCACTACATAACCGTAGTGGCATGCTTCTTTACGCAGCTAAACATTGATCCATTGCCACGATTCGGTAGCAGTATTTCCATTGCTTCTCGGCCTTATGACTAAGATCAAAGTGAAGTGCACTAATATTGATGGCTATCGATATAAACCATCCGGTTTACCTGCGATATTGTCTCCTTGATCGTAAAAACCTTACTAATATCGGTTACAATAAGACTAGATATTTGCAGGAGACTACATAATTATAGTGGCATTCTTCTTTACGCAGCCACACTTTGATCCATTGCCACGGTTCGGTAGCAGTATTTCCATTGCTTCCCGGCCCTATGGCTGAGATCAAAGTCAAGTTAACTACTATTGATGGCCATCGATATAAACCATCCGGTTTAGCTGCGATATCGTCTCCTTGATCGTAAAAACCTTACTGATATCGGTTACAATAGGACTAGATATTTGCATGGCACTACATAATCATAGTGGCATTCTTCTTTACGCAGCCTCACTTTGATCCATTGCCACGGTTCGGTAGCAGTATTTCCATTGCTTCTCGGCCCTATGCCTAAGATCAAAGTGAAGTTAACTAATATTGATGGCCATCGATATAAACCATGCGGTTTAGCTGCGATATTGTCTCCTTGATCGTAAAAACCTTACTGATATCGATTACAATAAGACTAGATATTTGCATGGCACTACATAATCATAGTGGCATTCTTCTTTACGCAGCCACACGTTGAACCATTGCAACGGTTCGGTAGCAGGATTTCCATTGCTTCTCGGCCCTGTGACTAAGATCAAAGTGAAGTTAATTAATATTGGTGGCCATCGATATAAACCATCGGGTTTACCTGCGATATCGTCTCCTTGATCTCAAAAACCTTACTGATACCTGTTACAATAATACTAGACATTTGCATGACACTACATAATCATAGTGGCATTCTTCTTTACGCAGCCACACTTTGATCCATTGCCACGGTTCGGTAGCAGTATTTCCATTGCTTCCCGGCCCAATGGCTGAGATCAAAGTCAACTTAACTAATATTGATGGCCATCGATATAAACTATGCGGTTTAGCTGCGATATTGTCTCCTTGATCGTAAAAACCTTACTGATATCGGTTACAATAAGACTAGATATTTGCATGAGACTACATATTTATAGTGGCATTCTTCTTTATGCAGCCACACTTTGATCCATTGGCACGGTTCGGTAGCAATATTTCCATTGCTTCTCGGCCCTATGACTAAGATCAAAGTGAAGTTAACTAATATTGATGGCCATCGATATAAACCATCCGGTTTAGCTGCGATATCGTCTCCTTGATCTCAAAAACCTTACTGATACCGGTTACAATAATACTAGACATTTGCATGACACTACATAATCATAGTGGCATTCTTCTTTACGCAGCCACACTTTCATCCATTGCCACGGTTCGGTAGCAGTATGTCCATTGCTTCTGGTCCCTATGGCTGAGATCGAAGTGAAGTTAACTAATATTGATGGCCTTCGACATAAACCATCCGGTTTAGCTGCGAAATGGTCTCCTTGATCGTAAGAACCTTACAGATATCGGTTACAATAGGACTAGATATTTGCATGGCACTACATAATCATAGTGGCATTCTTCTTTAGGCAGCCACACTTTGATCCATTGAAACGGTTCGGTAGCAGTATTTCCATTGCTTCTCGGCCTTATGGATGAAATCAAAGTGAAGTTAATTAATATTGATGGCCATCGATATAAACCATCCGGTTTACCTGCGATATTATCTCCTTGATTGTAAAAACCTTACTAATATCGGTTACAATAAGACTAGATATTTGCATGAGACTACATAATCATAGTGGCATTCTTCTTTACGCAGCCACACTTTGATCCATTGCCACGGTTCGGTAGCAGTATTTCCATTGCTTCTCGTCCCTATGGCTGAGATCGAAGTGAAGTTAACTAATATTGATGGCCTTCGACATAAACCATCCGGTTTAGCTGCGAAATCGTCTCCTTGATCGTAAGAACCTTACAGATATCGGTTACAATAGGAATAGATATTTGCATGGCACTACATAATCATAGTGGCATTCTTCTTTACGCAGCCTCACTTTGATCCATTGCCACGGTTCGGTACTAGTATTTCCATTGCTTCTCGGCCCTATGCATAAGATCAAAGTGAAGTTAACTAATATTGATGGCCATCGATATAAACCATGCGGTTTAGCTGCGATATTGTATCCTTGATCGTAAAAACCTTACTGATATCGGTTACAATAAGACTAGATATTTGCATGGCACTACATAATCATAGTGGCATTCTTCTTCACGCAGCCACACGTTGATCCATTGCAACGGTTCGGTAGCAGGATTTCCATTGCTTCTCGGCCCTGTGACTAAGATCAAAGTGAAGTTAATTAATATTGGTGGCCATAGATATAAACCATCGGGTTTACCTGCGATATCGTCTCCTTGGTCATAAAAACCTTACTGATATCGGTTACAATAGGACTAGATATTTGCATGGCTCTACATAATCATAGTGGCATTCTTCTTTACGCAGCCACACTTTGATCCATTGCCGCGGTTCGGTAGCAGTATTTCCATTGCTTCCCGGCGCTATGCCTGAGATCAAAGTGAAGTTAACTAATATTGATGGCCATCGATATAAACCATACGGTTTAGCTGCGATATCGTCTCCTTGATCGTAAAAACCTTACTGATATCGGTTACAACAGGACTAGATATTTGCATAACACTACACAATCATAGTGGCATTCTTCTTTACGCAGCCACACTTTGATCCATTGCCACGGTTCGGTAGCAGTATTTCCACTGCTTCTCGGCCGTATGACTAAGATGAATGTGAAGTTAACTAATATTGATGGCCATCGATGTAAACCAGCCGGTTTAGCTGCGATATCGTCTCCTTGATCTCAAAAACCTTACTGATACCGGTTACAATAATACTAGACATTTGCATGACACTACATAATCATAGTGGCATTCTTCTTTACGCAGCCACACTTTCATCCATTGCCACGTTTCGGTAGCAGTATGTCCATTGCTTCTGGTCCCTATGGCTGAGATCGAAGTGAAGTTAACTAATATTGATGGCCATCGATATATACCATCCGGTTTAGCTGCGATATCGTCTCCTTGATCTCAAATACCTTACTGATACCGGTTACAATAATACTAGACATTTGCATGACACTACATAATCATAGTGGCATTCTTCTTTACGCAGCCACACTTTGATCCATTGAAACGGTTCGGTAGCAGTAATTCCATTGCTGCTCGGCCTTATGGATGAAATCAAAGTGAAGTTAACTAATATTGATGGCCATCGATATAAACCATGCGGTTTAGCTGCGATATTATCTCCTTGATCGTAAAAACCTTACTGATATCGATTACAATAAGACTAGATATTTGCATGGCACTACATAATCATAGTGGCATTCTTCTTTACGCAGCCACACGTTGATCCATTGCAACGGTTCGGTAGCAGGATTTCCATTGCTTCTCGGCCCTGTGACTAAGATCAAAGTGAAGTTAATTAATATTGGTGGCCATCGATATAAACCATCGGGTTTACCTGCGATATCGTCTCCTTGATCTCAAAAACCTTACTGATACCGGTTACAATAATACTAGACATTTGCATGACACTACATAATCATAGTGGCATTCTTCTTTACGCAGCCACACTTTCATCCATTGCCACGGTTCGGTAGCAGTATGTCCATTGCTTCTGGTCCCTATGGCTGAGATCGAAGTGAAGTTAACTAATATTGATGGCCTTCGACATAAACCATCCGGTTTAGCTGCGAAATGGTCTCCATGATCGTAAGAACCTTACAGATATCGGTTACAATAGGACTAGATATTTGCATGGCACTACATAATCATAGTGGCATTCTTCTTTAGGCAGCCACACTTTGATCCATTGAAACGGTTCGGTAGCAGTATTTCCATTGCTTCTCGGCCTTATGGATGAAATCAAAGTGAAGTTAATTAATATTGATGGCCATCGATATAAACCATCCGGTTTACCTGCGATATTATCTCCTTGATCGTAAAAACCTTACTAATATCGGTTACAATAAGACTAGATATTTGCATGAGACTACATAATCATAGTGGCATTCTTCTTTACGCAGCCACACTTTGATCTATTGCCACGGTTCGGTAGCAGTATTTCCATTGCTTCTCGTCCCTATGGCTGAGATCGAAGTGAAGTTAACTAATATTGATGGCCTTCGACATAAACCATCCGGTTTAGCTGCGAAATCGTCTCCTTGATCGTAAGAACCTTACAGATATCGGTTACAATAGGAATAGATATTTGCATGGCACTACATAATCATAGTGGCATTCTTCTTTACGCAGCCTCACTTTGATCCATTGCCACGGTTCGGTACTAGTATTTCCATTGCTTCTCGGCCCTATGCATAAGATCAAAGTGAAGTTAACTAATATTGATGGCCTTCGACATAAACCATCCGGTTTAGCTGCGAAATCGTCTCCTTGATCGTAAGAACCTTACAGATATCGGTTACAATAGGAATAGATATTTGCATGGCACTACATAATCATAGTGGCATTCTTCTTTACGCAGCCTCACTTTGATCCATTGCCACGGTTCGGTACTAGTATTTCCATTGCTTCTCGGCCCTATGCATAAGATCAAAGTGAAGTTAACTTATATTGATGGCCATCGATATAAAACATCCGGTTTAGCTGCGATATCGTCTCCTTGATCTCAAAAACCTGACTGATACCGTTTACAATAATACTAGACATTTGCATGACACTACATAATCATAGTGGCATTCTTCTTTACGCAGCCACACTTTCATCCATTGCCACGGTTCGGTAGCAGTATGTCCATTGCTTCTGGTCCCTATGGCTGAGATCGAAGTAAAGTTAACTAATATTGATGGCCTTCGACATAAACCATCCGGTTTAGCTGCGAAATTGTCTCCATGATCGTAAGAACCTTACAGATATCGGTTACAATAGGACTAGATATTTGCATGGCACTACATAATCATAGTGGCATTCTTCTTTAGGCAGCCTCACTTTGATCCATTGCCACGGTTCGGTAGCAGTATTTCCATTGCTTCTCGGCCCTATGCCTAAGATCAAAGTGAAGTTAACTAATATTGATGGCCATCGATATAAACCATGCGGTTTAGCTGCGATATTGTCTCCTTGATCGTGAAAACCTTACTGATATCGATTACAATAAGACTAGATATTTGCATGAGACTACATATTTATAGTGGCATTCTTCTTTATGCAGCCACACTTTGATCCATTGGCACGGTTCGGTAGCAATATTTCCATTGCTTCTCGGCCCTATGACTAAGATCAAAGTGAAGTTAACTAATATTGATGGCCATCGACATAAACAACCCGGTTTAGCTGCGATATCGTCTCCTTGATCTCAAAAACCTTACTGATACCGGTTACAATAATGCTAAACATTTGCATGACACTACATAATCATAGTGGCATTCTTCTTTACGCAGCCACACTTTGATCCATTGAAACGGTTCGGTAACAGTAATTCCATTGCTTCTCGGCCTTATGGATGAAATCAAAGTGAAGTTAACTAATATTGATGGCCATCGATATAAACCATGCGGTTTAGCTGCGATATTGTCTCCTTGATCGTAAAAACCTTACTGATATCGATTACAATAAGACTAGATATTTGCATGGCACTACATAATCATAGTGGCATTTTTCTTTACGCAGCCACACGTTGATCCATTGCAACGGTTCGGTAGCAGGATTTCCATTGCTTCTCGGCCCTGTGACTAAGATCAAAGTGAAGTTAATTAATATTGGTGGCCATCGATATAAACCATCGGGTTTACCTGCGATATCGTCTCCTTGGTCGTAAAAACCTTACTGATATCGGTTACAATAGGACTAGATATTTGCATGGCACTACATAATCATAGTGGCATTCTTCTTTACGCAGCCACACTTTGATCCATTGCCGCGGTTCGGTAGCAGTATTTCCATTGCTTCCCGGCGCTATGCCTGAGATCAAAGTGAAGTTAACTAATATTGATGGCCATCGATATAAACCATCCGGTTTAGCTGCGATATCGTCTCCTTGATCTCAAAAACCTTACTGATACCGGTTACAATAATACTAGACATTTGCATGACACTACATAATCATAGTGGCATTCTTCTTTACGCAGCCACACTTTCATCCATTGCCACGGTTCGGTAGCAGTATGTCCATTGCTTCTGGTCCCTATGGCTGAGATCGAAGTGAAGTTAACTAATATTGATGGCCTTCGACATAAACCATCCGGTTTAGCTGCGAAATGGTCTCCTTGATCGTAAGAACCTTACAGATATCGGTTACAATAGGACTAGATATTTGCATGGCACTACATAATCATAGTGGCATTCTTCTTTAGGCAGCCACACTTTGATCCATTGAAACGGTTCGGTAGCAGTATTTCCATTGCTTCTCGGCCTTATGGATGAAATCAAAGTGAAGTTAATTAATATTTATGGCCATCGATATAAACCATCCGGTTTACCTGCGATATTATCTCCTTGATCGTAAAAACCTTACTAATATCGGTTACAATAAGACTAGATATTTGCATGAGACTACATAATCATAGTGGCATTCTTCTTTACGCAGCCACACTTTGATCTATTGCCACGGTTCGGTAGCAGTATTTCCATTGCTTCTCGTCCCTATGGCTGAGATCGAAGTGAAGTTAACTAATATTGATGGCCTTCGACATAAACCATCCGGTTTAGCTGCGAAATCGTCTCCTTGATCGTAAGAACCTTACAGATATCGGTTACAATAGGAATAGATATTTGCATGGCACTACATAATCATAGTGGCATTCTTCTTTACGCAGCCTCACTTTGATCCATTGCCACGGTTCGGTACTAGTATTTCCATTGCTTCTCGGCCCTATGCATAAGATCAAAGTGAAGTTAACTAATATTGATGGCCTTCGACATAAACCATCCGGTTTAGCTGCGAAATCGTCTCCTTGATCGTAAGAACCTTACAGATATCGGTTACAATAGGAATAGATATTTGCATGGCACTACATAATCATAGTGGCATTCTTCTTTACGCAGCCTCACTTTGATCCATTGCCACGGTTCGGTACTAGTATTTCCATTGCTTCTCGGCCCTATGCATAAGATCAAAGTGAAGTTAACTTATATTGATGGCCATCGATATAAAACATCCGGTTTAGCTGCGATATCGTCTCCTTGATCTCAAAAACCTGACTGATACCGTTTACAATAATACTAGACATTTGCATGACACTACATAATCATAGTGGCATTCTTCTTTACGCAGCCACACTTTCATCCATTGCCACGGTTCGGTAGCAGTATGTCCATTGCTTCTGGTCCCTATGGCTGAGATCGAAGTAAAGTTAACTAATATTGATGGCCTTCGACATAAACCATCCGGTTTAGCTGCGAAATTGTCTCCATGATCGTAAGAACCTTACAGATATCGGTTACAATAGGACTAGATATTTGCATGGCACTACATAATCATAGTGGCATTCTTCTTTAGGCAGCCTCACTTTGATCCATTGCCACGGTTCGGTAGCAGTATTTCCATTGCTTCTCGGCCCTATGCCTAAGATCAAAGTGAAGTTAACTAATATTGATGGCCATCGATATAAACCATGCGGTTTAGCTGCGATATTGTCTCCTTGATCGTGAAAACCTTACTGATATCGATTACAATAAGACTAGATATTTGCATGGCACTACATAATCATAGTGGCATTCTTCTTTACGCAGCCACACGTTGAACCATTGCAACGGTTCGGTAGCAGGATTTCCATTGCTTCTCGGCCCTGTGACTAAGATCAAAGTGAAGTTAATTAATATTGGTGGCCATCGATATAAACCATCGGGTTTACCTGCGATATCGTCTCCTTGATCTCAAAAACCTTACTGATACCTGTTACAATAATACTAGACATTTGCATGACACTACATAATCATAGTGGCATTCTTCTTTACGCAGCCACACTTTGATCCATTGCCACGGTTCGGTAGCAGTATTTCCATTGCTTCCCGGCCCTATGGCTGAGATCAAAGTCAACTTAACTAATATTGATGGCCATCGATATAAACTATGCGGTTTAGCTGCGATATTGTCTCCTTGATCGTAAAAACCTTACTGATATCGGTTACAATAAGACTAGATATTTGCATGAGACTACATATTTATAGTGGCATTCTTCTTTATGCAGCCACACTTTGATCCATTGGCACGGTTCGGTAGCAATATTTCCATTGCTTCTCGGCCCTATGACTAAGATCAAAGTGAAGTTAACTAATATTGATGGCCATCGACATAAACCACCCGGTTTAGCTGCGATATCGTCTCCTTGATCTCAAAAACCTTACTGATACCGGTTACAATAATGCTAAACATTTGCATGACACTACATAATCATAGTGGCATTCTTCTTTACGCAGCCACACTTTGATCCATTGAAACGGTTCGGTAACAGTAATTCCATTGCTTCTCGGCCTTATGGATGAAATCAAAGTGAAGTTAACTAATATTGATGGCCATCGATATAAACCATGCGGTTTAGCTGCGATATTGTCTCCTTGATCGTAAAAACCTTACTGATATCGATTACAATAAGACTAGATATTTGCATGGCACTACATAATCATAGTGGCATTTTTCTTTACGCAGCCACACGTTGATCCATTGCAACGGTTCGGTAGCAGGATTTCCATTGCTTCTCGGCCCTGTGACTAAGATCAAAGTGAAGTTAATTAATATTGGTGGCCATCGATATAAACCATCGGGTTTACCTGCGATATCGTCTCCTTGGTCGTAAAAACCTTACTGATATCGGTTACAATAGGACTAGATATTTGCATGGCACTACATAATCATAGTGGCATTCTTCTTTACGCAGCCACACTTTGATCCATTGCCGCGGTTCGGTAGCAGTATTTCCATTGCTTCCCGGCGCTATGCCTGAGATCAAAGTGAAGTTAACTAATATTGATGGCCATCGATATAAACCATCCGGTTTAGCTGCGATATCGTCTCCTTGATCTCAAAAACCTTACTGATACCGGTTACAATAATACTAGACATTTGCATGACACTACATAATCATAGTGGCATTCTTCTTTACGCAGCCACACTTTCATCCATTGCCACGGTTCGGTAGCAGTATGTCCATTGCTTCTGGTCCCTATGGCTGAGATCGAAGTGAAGTTAACTAATATTGATGGCCTTCGACATAAACCATCCGGTTTAGCTGCGAAATGGTCTCCTTGATCGTAAGAACCTTACAGATATCGGTTACAATAGGACTAGATATTTGCATGGCACTACATAATCATAGTGGCATTCTTCTTTAGGCAGCCACACTTTGATCCATTGAAACGGTTCGGTAGCAGTATTTCCATTGCTTCTCGGCCTTATGGATGAAATCAAAGTGAAGTTAATTAATATTTATGGCCATCGATATAAACCATCCGGTTTACCTGCGATATTATCTCCTTGATCGTAAAAACCTTACTAATATCGGTTACAATAAGACTAGATATTTGCATGAGACAACATAATCATAGTGGCATTCTTCTTTACGCAGCCACACTTTGATCCATTGCCACGGTTCGGTAGCAGTATTTCCATTGCTTCTCGTCCCTATGGCTGAGATCGAAGTGAAGTTAACTAATATTGATGGCCTTCGACATAAACCATCCGGTTTAGCTGCGAAATCGTCTCCTTGATCGTAAGAACCTTACAGATATCGGTTACAATAGGAATAGATATTTGCATGGCACTACATAATCATAGTGGCATTCTTCTTTACGCAGCCTCACTTTGATCCATTGCCACGGTTCGGTACTAGTATTTCCATTGCTTCTCGGCCCTATGCATAAGATCAAAGTGAAGTTAACTAATATTGATGGCCATCGATATAAACCATGCGGTTTAGCTGCGATATTGTATCCTTGATCGTAAAAACCTTACTGATATCGGTTACAATAAGACTAGATATTTGCATGGCACTACATAATCATAGTGGCATTCTTCTTTACGCAGCCACACGTTGATCCATTGCAACGGTACGGTAGCAGGATTTCCATTGCTTCTCGGCCCTGTGACTAAGATCAAAGTGAAGTTAATTAATATTGGTGGCCATAGATATAAACCATCGGGTTTACCTGCGATATCGTCTCCTTGGTCATAAAAACCTAACTGATATCGGTTACAATAGGACTAGATATTTGCATGGCACTACATAATCATAGTGGCATTCTTCTTTACGCAGCCACACTTTGATCCATTGCCGCGGTTCGGTAGCAGTATTTCCATTGCTTCCCGGCGCTATGCCTGAGATCAAAGTGAAGTTAACTAATATTGATGGCCATCGATATAAACCATACGGTTTAGCTGCGATATCGTCTCCTTGATCGTAAAAACCTTACTGATATCGGTTACAACAGGACTAGATATTTGCATGACACTACATAATCATAGTGGCATTCTTCTTTACGCAGCCACACTTTGATCCATTGCCGCGGTTCGGTAGCAGTATTTCCATTGCTTCCCGGCGCTATGCCTGAGATCAAAGTGAAGTTAACTAATATTGATGGCCATCGATATAAACCATCCGGTTTAGCTGCGATATCGTCTCCTTGATCTCAAAAACCTTACTGATACCGGTTACAATAATACTAGACATTTGCATGACACTATATAATCATAGTGGCATTCTTCTTTAGGCAGCCACACTTTCATCCATTGCCACGGTTCGGTAGCAGTATGTCCATTGCTTCTGGTCCCTATGGCTGAGATCGAAGTGAAGTTAACTAATATTGATGGCCTTCGACATAAACCATCCGGTTTAGCTGCGAAATGGTCTCCTTGATCGTAAGAACCTTACAGATATCGGTTACAATAGGACTAGATATTTGCATGGCACTACATAATCATAGTGGCATTCTTCTTTAGGCAGCCACACTTTGATCCATTGAAACGGTTCGGGAGCAGTATTTCCATTGCTTCTCGGCCTTATGGATGAAATCAAAGTGAAGTTAATTAATATTGATGGCCATCGATATAAACCATCCGGTTTACCTGCGATATTATCTCCTTGATCGTAAAAACCTTACTAATATCGGTTACAATAAGACTAGATATTTGCATGAGACTACATAATCATAGTGGCATTCTTCTTTACGCAGCCACACTTTGATCCATTGCCACGGTTCGGTAGCAGTATTTCCATTGCTTCTCGTCCCTATGGCTGAGATCGAAGTGAAGTTAACTAATATTGATGGCCTTCGACATAAACCATCCGGTTTAGCTGCGAAATCGTCTCCTTGATCGTAAGAACCTTACAGATATCGGTTACAATAGGAATAGATATTTGCATGGCACTACATAATCATAGTGGCATTCTTCTTTACGCAGCCTCACTTTGATCCATTGCCACGGTTCGGTACTAGTATTTCCATTGCTTCTCGGCCCTATGCATAAGATCAAAGTGAAGTTAACTAATATTGATGGCCATCGATATAAACCATGCGGTTTAGCTGCGATATTGTATCCTTGATCGTAAAAACCTTACTGATATCGGTTACAACAGGACTAGATATTTGCATGACACTACATAATCATAGTGGCATTCTTCTTTACGCAGCCACACTTTGATCCATTGCCACGGTTCGGTAGCAGTATTTCCACTGCTTCTCGGCCGTATGACTAAGATGAATGTGAAGTTAACTAATATTGATGGCCATCGATGTAAACCAGCCGGTTTAGCTGCGATATCGTCTCCTTGATCTCAAAAACCTTACTGATACCGGTTACAATAATACTAGACATTTGCATGACACTACATAATCATAGTGGCATTCTTCTTTACGCAGCCACACTTTCATCCATTGCCACGGTTCGGTAGCAGTATGTCCATTGCTTCTGGTCCCTATGGCTGAGATCGAAGTGAAGTTAACTAATATTGATGGCCATCGATATATACCATCCGGTTTAGCTGCGATATCGTCTCCTTGATCTCAAATACCTTACTGATACCGGTTACAATAATACTAGACATTTGCATGACACTACATAATCATAGTGGCATTCTTCTTTACGCAGCCACACTTTGATCCATTGAAACGGTTCGGTAGCAGTAATTCCATTGCTGCTCGGCCTTATGGATGAAATCAAAGTGAAGTTAACTAATATTGATGGCCATCGATATAAACCATGCGGTTTAGCTGCGATATTGTCTCCTTGATCGTAAAAACCTTACTGATATCGATTACAATAAGACTAGATATTGGCATGGCACTACATAATCATAGTGGCATTCTACTTTACGCAGCCACACGTTAATCTATTGCAACGGTTCGGTAGCAGGATTTCCATTGCTTCTCGGCCCTGTGACTAAGATCAAAGTGAAGTTAATTAATATTGGTGGCCATCGATATAAACCATCGGGTTTACCTGCGATATCGTCTCCTTGGACGTAAAAACCTTACTGATATCGGTTACAACAGGACTAGATATTTGCATGACACTACATAATCATAGTGGCATTCTTCTTTACGCAGCCACACTTTGATCCATTGCCACGGTTCGGTAGCAGTATTTCCATTGCTTCTCGGCCGTATGACTAAGATGAAAGTGAAGTTAACTAATATTGATGGCCATCGATGTAAACCATCCGGTTTAGCTGCGATATCGTCTCCTTGATCTCAAAAACCTTACTGATACCGGTTACAATAATACTAGACATTTGCATGACACTACATAATCATAGTGGCATTCTTCTTTACGCAGCCACACTTTGATCCATTGAAACGGTTCGGTAGCAGTATTTCCATTGCTTCTCGGCCTTATGGATGAAATCAAAGTGAAGTTAACTAATATTGATGGCCATCGATGTAAACCATCCGGTTTAGCTGCGAAATCGTCTCCTTTATCGTAAGAACCTTACAGATATAGGTTACAATAGGACTAGATATTTGCATGGCACTACATAACCGTAGTGGCATGCTTCTTTACGCAGCTAAACATTGATCCATTGCCACGATTCGGTAGCAGTATTTCCATTGCTTCTCGGCCTTATGACTAAGATCAAAGTGAAGTGAACTAATATTGATGGCCATCGATATAAACCATCCGGTTTAGCTGCGATATCGTCTCCTTGGTCGTAAAAACCTTACTGATATCGGTTACAATAGGACTAGATATTTGCATGGCACTACATAATCATAGTGGCATTTTTCTTTACGCAGCCTCACTTTGATCCATTGCCACGGTTCAGTAGCAGTATTTCCATTGCTTCTGGTCCCTATGGCTGAGATCGAAGTAAAGTTAATTAATATTGATGGCCTTCGACATAAACCATCCGGTTTAGCTGCGAAATGGTCTCCTTGATCGTAAGAACCTTACAGATATCGGTTACAATAGGACCAGATATTTGCATGGCACTACATAATCATAGTGGCATTCTTCTTTAGGCAGCCACACTTTGATCCATTGAAACGGTTCGGTAGCAGTATTTCCATTGCTTCTCGGCCTTATGGATGAAATCAAAGTGAAGTTAACTAATATTGATGGCCATCGATATAAACCATCCGGTTTACCTGCGATAGTATCTCCTTGATCGTAAAAACCTTACTAATATCGGTTACAATAAGACTAGATATTTGCATGAGACTACATAATCATAGTGGCATTCTTCTTTACGCAGCCACACTTTGATCAATTGCCACGGTTCGGTACTAGTATTTCCATTGCTTCTCGGCCCTATGCATAAGATCAAAGTGAAGTTAACTAATATTGATGGCCATCGATATAAACCATGCGGTTTAGCTGCGATATTGTATCCTTGATCGATACAATAAGACTAGATATTTGCATGGCACTACATAATCATAGTGGCATTCTTCTTTACGCAGCCACACGTTGATCCATTGCAACGGTTCGGTAGCAGGATTTCCATTGCTTCTCGGCCCTGTGACTAAGATCAAAGTGAAGTTAATTAATATTGGTGGCCATCGATATAAACCATCGGGTTTACCTGCGATATCGTCTCCTTGGTCATAAAAACCTTACTGATATCGGTTACAATAGGACTAGATATTTGCATGGCACTACATAATCATAGTGGCATTCTTCTTTACGCAGCCACACTTTGATCCATTGCCACGGTTCGGTAGCAGTATTTCCACTGCTTCTCGGCCGTATGACTAAGATGAAAGTGAAGTTAACTGATATTGATGGCCATCGATGTAAACCATCCGGTTTAGCTGCGATATCGTCTCCTTGATCTCAAAAACCTTACTGATACCGGTTACAATAATACTAGACATTTGCATGACACTACATAATCATAGTGGCATTCTTCTTTACGCAGCCACACTTTGATCCATTGAAACGGTTCGGTAGCAGTATTTCCATTGCTTCTCGGCCTTATGGATGAAATCAAAGTGAAGTTAACTAATATTGATGGCCATCGATGTAAACCATCCGGTTTAGCTGCGAAATCGTCTCCTTGATCGTAAGAACCTTACAGATATAGGTTACAATAGGACTAGATATTTGCATGGCACTACATAACCGTAGTGGCATGCTTCTTTACGCAGCTAAACATTGATCCATTGCCACGATTCGGTAGCAGTATTTCCATTGCTTCTCGGCCTTATGACTAAGATCAAAGTGAAGTGAACTAATATTGATGGCCATCGATATAAACCATCCGGTTTAGCTGCGATATCGTCTCCTTGGTCGTAAAAACCTTACTGATATCGGTTACAATAGGACTAGATATTTGCATGGCACTACATAATCATAGTGGCATTTTTCTTTACGCAGCCTCACTTTGATCCATTGCCACGGTTCAGTAGCAGTATTTCCATTGCTTCTGGTCCCTATGGCTGAGATCGAAGTAAAGTTAATTAATATTGATGGCCTTCGACATAAACCATCCGGTTTAGCTGCGAAATGGTCTCCTTGATCGTAAGAACCTTACAGATATCGGTTACAATAGGACCAGATATTTGCATGGCACTACATAATCATAGTGGCATTCTTCTTTAGGCAGCCACACTTTGATCCATTGAAACGGTTCGGTAGCAGTATTTCCATTGCTTCTCGGCCTTATGGATGAAATCAAAGTGAAGTTAACTAATATTGATGGCCATCGATATAAACCATCCGGTTTACCTGCGATAGTATCTCCTTGATCGTAAAAACCTTACTAATATCGGTTACAATAAGACTAGATATTTGCATGAGACTACATAATCATAGTGGCATTCTTCTTTACGCAGCCACACTTTGATCAATTGCCACGGTTCGGTACTAGTATTTCCATTGCTTCTCGGCCCTATGCATAAGATCAAAGTGAAGTTAACTAATATTGATGGCCATCGATATAAACCATGCGGTTTAGCTGCGATATTGTATCCTTGATCGATACAATAAGACTAGATATTTGCATGGCACTACATAATCATAGTGGCATTCTTCTTTACGCAGCCACACGTTGATCCATTGCAACGGTTCGGTAGCAGGATTTCCATTGCTTCTCGGCCCTGTGACTAAGATCAAAGTGAAGTTAATTAATATTGGTGGCCATCGATATAAACCATCGGGTTTACCTGCGATATCGTCTCCTTGGTCATAAAAACCTTACTGATATCGGTTACAATAGGACTAGATATTTGCATGGCACTACATAATCATAGTGGCATTCTTCTTTACGCAGCCACACTTTGATCCATTGCCACGGTTCGGTAGCAGTATTTCCACTGCTTCTCGGCCGTATGACTAAGATGAAAGTGAAGTTAACTGATATTGATGGCCATCGATGTAAACCATCCGGTTTAGCTGCGATATCGTCTCCTTGATCTCAAAAACCTTACTGATACCGGTTACAATAATACTAGACATTTGCATGACACTACATAATCATAGTGGCATTCTTCTTTACGCAGCCACACTTTGATCCATTGAAACGGTTCGGTAGCAGTATTTCCATTGCTTCTCGGCCTTATGGATGAAATCAAAGTGAAGTTAACTAATATTGATGGCCATCGATGTAAACCATCCGGTTTAGCTGCGAAATCGTCTCCTTGATCGTAAGAACCTTACAGATATAGGTTACAATAGGACTAGATATTTGCATGGCACTACATAACCGTAGTGGCATGCTTCTTTACGCAGCTAAACATTGATCCATTGCCACGATTCGGTAGCAGTATTTCCATTGCTTCTCGGCCTTATGACTAAGATCAAAGTGAAGTGAACTAATATTGATGGCCATCGATATAAACCATCCGGTTTAGCTGCGATATCGTCTCCTTGGTCGTAAAAACCTTACTGATATCGGTTACAATAGGACTAGATATTTGCATGGAACTACATAATCATAGTGGCATTTTTCTTTACGCAGCCTCACTTTGATCCATTGCCACGGTTCAGTAGCAGTATTTCCATTGCATCTCGGCCCTATGCCTAAGATCAAAGTGAAGTTAACTAATATTGATGGCCATCGATATAAACCATCCGGTTTAGCTGCGATATCGTCTCCTTGATCTCAAAAACCTTACTGATACCGGTTACAATAATACTAGACATTTGCATGACACTACATAATCATAGTGGCATTCTTCTTTACGCAGCCACACTTTCATCCATTGCCACGGTTCGGTAGCAGTATGTCCATTGCTTCTGGTCCCTATGGCTGAGATCGAAGTAAAGTTAACTAATATTGATGGCCTTCGACATAAACCATCCGGTTTAGCTGCGAAATGGTCTCCTTGATCGTAAGAACCTTACAGATATCGGTTACAATAGGACCAGATATTTGCATGGCACTACATAATCATAGTGGCATTCTTCTTTAGGCAGCCACACTTTGATCCATTGAAACGGTTCGGTAGCAGTATTTCCATTGCTTCTCGGCCTTATGGATGAAATCAAAGTGAAGTTAACTAATATTGATGGCCATCGATATAAACCATCCGGTTTACCTGCGATATTATCTCCTTGATCGTAAAAACCTTACTAATATCGGTTACAATAAGACTAGATATTTGCATGAGACTACATAATCATAGTGGCATTCTTCTTTACGCAGCCACACTTTGATCAATTGCCACGGTTCGGTAGCAGTATTTCCATTGCTTCTCGTCCCTATGGCTGAGATCGAAGTGAAGTTAACTAATATTGATGGCCTTCGACATAAACCATCCGGTTTAGCTGCGAAATCGTCTCCTTGATCGTAAGAACCTTACAGATATCGGTTACAATAGGAATAGATATTTGCATGCCACTACATAATCATAGTGGCATTCTTCTTTACGCAGCCACACGTTGAACCATTGCAACGGTTCGGTAGCAGGATTTCCATTGCTTCTCGGCCCTGTGACTAAGATCAAAGTGAAGTTAATTAATATTGGTGGCCATCGATATAAACCATCGGGTTTACCTGCGATATCGTCTCCTTGATCTCAAAAACCTTACTAATATCGGTTACAATAAGACTAGATATTTGCATGAGACTACATAATCATAGTGGCATTCTTCTTTACGCAGCCACACTTTGATCAATTGCCACGGTTCGGTACTAGTATTTCCATTGCTTCTCGGCCCTATGCATAAGATCAAAGTGAAGTTAACTAATATTGATGGCCATCGATATAAACCATGCGGTTTAGCTGCGATATTGTATCCTTGATCGATACAATAAGACTAGATATTTGCATGGCACTACATAATCATAGTGGCATTCTTCTTTACGCAGCCACACGTTGATCCATTGCAACGGTTCGGTAGCAGGATTTCCATTGCTTCTCGGCCCTGTGACTAAGATCAAAGTGAAGTTAATTAATATTGGTGGCCATCGATATAAACCATCGGGTTTACCTGCGATATCGTCTCCTTGGTCATAAAAACCTTACTGATATCGGTTACAATAGGACTAGATATTTGCATGGCACTACATAATCATAGTGGCATTCTTCTTTACGCAGCCACACTTTGATCCATTGCCACGGTTCGGTAGCTGTATTTCCACTGCTTCTCGGCCGTATGACTAAGATGAAAGTGAAGTTAACTAATATTGATGGCCATCGATGTAAACCATCCGGTTTAGCTGCGATATCGTCTCCTTGATCTCAAAAACCTTACTGATACCGGTTACAATAATACTAGACATTTGCATGACACTACATAATCATAGTGGCATTCTTCTTTACGCAGCCACACTTTGATCCATTGAAACGGTTCGGTAGCAGTATTTCCATTGCTTCTCGGCCTTATGGATGAAATCAAAGTGAAGTTAACTAATATTGATGGCCATCGATGTAAACCATCCGGTTTAGCTGCGAAATCGTCTCCTTGATCGTAAGAACCTTACAGATATAGGTTACAATAGGACTAGATATTTGCATGGCACTACATAACCGTAGTGGCATGCTTCTTTACGCAGCTAAACATTGATCCATTGCCACGATTCGGTAGCAGTATTTCCATTGCTTCTCGGCCTTATGACTAAGATCAAAGTGAAGTGAACTAATATTGATGGCCATCGATATAAACCATCCGGTTTAGCTGCGATATCGTCTCCTTGGTCGTAAAAACCTTACTGATATCGGTTACAATAGGACTAGATATTTGCATGGAACTACATAATCATAGTGGCATTTTTCTTTACGCAGCCTCACTTTGATCCATTGCCACGGTTCAGTAGCAGTATTTCCATTGCATCTCGGCCCTATGCCTAAGATCAAAGTGAAGTTAACTAATATTGATGGCCATCGATATAAACCATCCGGTTTAGCTGCGATATCGTCTCCTTGATCTCAAAAACCTTACTGATACCGGTTACAATAATACTAGACATTTGCATGACACTACATAATCATAGTGGCATTCTTCTTTACGCAGCCACACTTTCATCCATTGCCACGGTTCGGTAGCAGTATGTCCATTGCTTCTGGTCCCTATGGCTGAGATCGAAGTAAAGTTAACTAATATTGATGGCCTTCGACATAAACCATCCGGTTTAGCTGCGAAATGGTCTCCTTGATCGTAAGAACCTTACAGATATCGGTTACAATAGGACCAGATATTTGCATGGCACTACATAATCATAGTGGCATTCTTCTTTAGGCAGCCACACTTTGATCCATTGAAACGGTTCGGTAGCAGTATTTCCATTGCTTCTCGGCCTTATGGATGAAATCAAAGTGAAGTTAACTAATATTGATGGCCATCGATATAAACCATCCGGTTTAGCTGCGAAATCGTCTCCTTGATCGTAAGAACCTTACAGATATCGGTTACAATAGGAATAGATATTTGCATGCCACTACATAATCATAGTGGCATTCTTCTTTACGCAGCCACACGTTGAACCATTGCAACGGTTCGGTAGCAGGATTTCCATTGCTTCTCGGCCCTGTGACTAAGATCAAAGTGAAGTTAATTAATATTGGTGGCCATCGATATAAACCATCGGGTTTACCTGCGATATCGTCTCCTTGATCTCAAAAACCTTACTGATACCTGTTACAATAATACTAGACATTTGCATGACACTACATAATCATAAGTGGCATTCTTCTTTACGCAGCCACACTTTGATCCATTGAAACGGTTCCGTAGCAGTAGTTCCATTGCTTCTCGGCCTTATGGATGAAATCAAAGTGAAGTTAACTAATATTGATCGCCATCGACATAAACCATCCGGTTTAGCTGCGATATCGTCTCCTTGATCGTAAAAACCTTACTGATATCGGTTACAACAGGACTAGATATTTGCATGACACTACATAATCATAGTGGCATTCTTCTTTACGCAGCCACACTTTGATCCATTGCCACGGTTCGGTAGCAGTATTTCCATTGCTTCTCGGCCGTATGACTAAGATGAAAGTGAAGTTAACTAATATTGATGGCCATCGATGTAAACCATCCGGTTTAGCTGCGATATCGTCTCCTTGATCTCAAAAACCTTACTGATACCGGTTACAATAATACTAGACATTTGCATGACACTACATAATCATAGTGGCATTCTTCTTTACGCAGCCACACTTTGATCCATTGAAACGGTTCGGTAGCAGTATTTCCATTGCTTCTCGGCCTTATGGATGAAATCAAAGTGAAGTTAACTAATATTGATGGCCATCGATGTAAACCATCCGGTTTAGCTGCGAAATCATCTCCTTGATCGTAAGAACCTTACAGATATAGGTTACAATAGGACTAGATATTTGCATGGCACTACATAACCGTAGTGGCATGCTTCTTTACGCAGCTAAACATTGATCCATTGCCACAATTCGGTAGCAGTATTTCCATTGCTTCTCGGCCTTATGACTAAGATCAAAGTGAAGTGAACTAATATTGATGGCCATCGATATAAACCATCCGGTTTAGCTGCGATATCGTCTCCTTGGTCGTAAAAACCTTACTGATATCGGTTACAATAGGACTAGATATTTGCATGGCACTACATAATCATAGTGGCATTTTTCTTTACGCAGCCTCACTTTGATCCATTGCCACGGTTCAGTAGCAGTATTTCCATTGCATCTCGGCCCTATGCCTAAGATCAAAGTGAAGTTAACTAATATTGATGGCCATCGATATAAACCATCCGGTTTAGCTGCGATATCGTCTCCTTGATCTCAAAAACCTTACTGATACCGGTTACAATAATACTAGACATTTGCATGACACTACATAATCATAGTGGCATTCTTCTTTACGCAGCCACACTTTCATCCATTGCCACGGTTCGGTAGCAGTATGTCCATTGCTTCTGGTCCCTATGGCTGAGATCGAAGTAAAGTTAATTAATATTGATGGCCTTCGACATAAACCATCCGGTTTAGCTGCGAAATGGTCTCCTTGATCGTAAGAACCTTACAGATATCGGTTACAATAGGACCAGATATTTGCATGGCACTACATAATCATAGTGGCATTCTTCTTTAGGCAGCCACACTTTGATCCATTGAAACGGTTCGGTAGCAGTATTTCCATTGCTTCTCGGCCTTATGGATGAAATCAAAGTGAAGTTAACTAATATTGATGGCCATCGATATAAACCATCCGGTTTACCTGCGATAGTATCTCCTTGATCGTAAAAACCTTACTAATATCGGTTACAATAAGACTAGATATTTGCATGAGACTACATAATCATAGTGGCATTCTTCTTTACGCAGCCACACTTTCATCCATTGCCACGGTTCGGTAGCAGTATGTCCATAGCTTCTCGGCCGTATGACTAAGATGAAAGTGAAGTTAACTAATATTGATGGCCATCGATATAAACCATCCGGTTTAGCTGCGATATCGTCTCCTTGATCTCAAAAACCTTACTGATACCGGTTACAATAATACTAGACATTTGCATGACACTACATAATCATAGTGGCATTCTTGTTTACGCAGCCACACTTTGATCCATTGCCACGGTTCAGTAGCAGTATTTCCATTGCATCTCGGCCCTATGCCTAAGATCAAAGTGAAGTTAACTAATATTGATGGCCATCGATATAAACCATCCGGTTTAGCTGCGATATCGTCTCCTTGATCTCAAAAACCTTACTGATACCGGTTACAATAATACTAGACATTTGCATGACACTACATAATCATAGTGGCATTCTTCTTTACGCAGCCACACTTTCATCCATTGCCACGGTTCGGTAGCAGTATGTCCATTGCTTCTGGTCCCTATGGCTGAGATCGAAGTAAAGTTAACTAATATTGATGGCCTTCGACATAAACCATCCGGTTTAGCTGCGAAATGGTCTCCTTGATCGTAAGAACCTTACAGATATCGGTTACAATAGGACCAGATATTTGCATGGCACTACATAATCATAGTGGCATTCTTCTTTAGGCAGCCACACTTTGATCCATTGAAACGGTTCGGTAGCAGTATTTCCATTGCTTCTCGGCCTTATGGATGAAATCAAAGTGAAGTTAACTAATATTGATGGCCATCGATATAAACCATCCGGTTTACCTGCGATATTATCTCCTTGATCGTAAAAACCTTACTAATATCGGTTACAATAAGACTAGATATTTGCATGAGACTACATAATCATAGTGGCATTCTTCTTTACGCAGCCACACTTTGATCAATTGCCACGGTTCGGTAGCAGTATTTCCATTGCTTCTCGTCCCTATGGCTGAGATCGAAGTGAAGTTAACTAATATTGATGGCCTTCGACATAAACCATCCGGTTTAGCTGCGAAATCGTCTCCTTGATCGTAAGAACCTTACAGATATCGGTTACAATAGGAATAGATATTTGCATGCCACTACATAATCATAGTGGCATTCTTCTTTACGCAGCCACACGTTGAACCATTGCAACGGTTCGGTAGCAGGATTTCCATTGCTTCTCGGCCCTGTGACTAAGATCAAAGTGAAGTTAATTAATATTGGTGGCCATCGATATAAACCATCGGGTTTACCTGCGATATCGTCTCCTTGATCTCAAAAACCTTACTGATACCTGTTACAATAATACTAGACATTTGCATGACACTACATAATCATAAGTGGCATTCTTCTTTACGCAGCCACACTTTGATCCATTGAAACGGTTCCGTAGCAGTAGTTCCATTGCTTCTCGGCCTTATGGATGAAATCAAAGTGAAGTTAACTAATATTGATCGCCATCGATATAAACCATCCGGTTTAGCTGCGATATCGTCTCCTTGATCGTAAAAACCTTACTGATATCGGTTACAACAGGACTAGATATTTGCATGACACTACATAATCATAGTGGCATTCTTCTTTACGCAGCCACACTTTGATCCATTGCCACGGTTCGGTAGCAGTATTTCCATTGCTTCTCGGCCGTATGACTAAGATGAAAGTGAAGTTAACTAATATTGATGGCCATCGATGTAAACCATCCGGTTTAGCTGCGATATCGTCTCCTTGATCTCAAAAACCTTACTGATACCGGTTACAATAATACTAGACATTTGCATGACACTACATAATCATAGTGGCATTCTTCTTTACGCAGCCACACTTTGATCCATTGAAACGGTTCGGTAGCAGTATTTCCATTGCTTCTCGGCCTTATGGATGAAATCAAAGTGAAGTTAACTAATATTGATGGCCATCGATGTAAACCATCCGGTTTAGCTGCGAAATCATCTCCTTGATCGTAAGAACCTTACAGATATAGGTTACAATAGGACTAGATATTTGCATGGCACTACATAACCGTAGTGGCATGCTTCTTTACGCAGCTAAACATTGATCCATTGCCACAATTCGGTAGCAGTATTTCCATTGCTTCTCGGCCTTATGACTAAGATCAAAGTGAAGTGAACTAATATTGATGGCCATCGATATAAACCATCCGGTTTAGCTGCGATATCGTCTCCTTGGTCGTAAAAACCTTACTGATATCGGTTACAATAGGACTAGATATTTGCATGGCACTACATAATCATAGTGGCATTTTTCTTTACGCAGCCTCACTTTGATCCATTGCCACGGTTCAGTAGCAGTATTTCCATTGCATCTCGGCCCTATGCCTAAGATCAAAGTGAAGTTAACTAATATTGATGGCCATCGATATAAACCATCCGGTTTAGCTGCGATATCGTCTCCTTGATCTCAAAAACCTTACTGATACCGGTTACAATAATACTAGACATTTGCATGACACTACATAATCATAGTGGCATTCTTCTTTACGCAGCCACACTTTCATCCATTGCCACGGTTCGGTAGCAGTATGTCCATTGCTTCTGGTCCCTATGGCTGAGATCGAAGTAAAGTTAATTAATATTGATGGCCTTCGACATAAACCATCCGGTTTAGCTGCGAAATGGTCTCCTTGATCGTAAGAACCTTACAGATATCGGTTACAATAGGACCAGATATTTGCATGGCACTACATAATCATAGTGGCATTCTTCTTTAGGCAGCCACACTTTGATCCATTGAAACGGTTCGGTAGCAGTATTTCCATTGCTTCTCGGCCTTATGGATGAAATCAAAGTGAAGTTAACTAATATTGATGGCCATCGATATAAACCATCCGGTTTACCTGCGATAGTATCTCCTTGATCGTAAAAACCTTACTAATATCGGTTACAATAAGACTAGATATTTGCATGAGACTACATAATCATAGTGGCATTCTTCTTTACGCAGCCACACTTTCATCCATTGCCACGGTTCGGTAGCAGTATGTCCATAGCTTCTCGGCCGTATGACTAAGATGAAAGTGAAGTTAACTAATATTGATGGCCATCGATATAAACCATCCGGTTTAGCTGCGATATCGTCTCCTTGATCTCAAAAACCTTACTGATACCGGTTACAATAATACTAGACATTTGCATGACACTACATAATCATAGTGGCATTCTTGTTTACGCAGCCACACTTTGATCCATTGAAACGGTTCGGTAGCAGTATTTCCATTGCTTCTCGGCCTTATGGATGAAATCAAAGTGAAGTTAACTAATATTGATGGCCATCGATATAAACCATCCGGTTTAGCTGCGATATCGTCTCCTTGATCTCAAAAACCTTACTGATACCGGTTACAATAATACTAGACATTTGCATGACACTACATAATCATAGTGGCATTCTTGTTTACGCAGCCACACTTTGATCCATTGAAACGGTTCGGTAGCAGTATTTCCATTGCTTCTCGGCCTTATGGATGAAATCAAAGTGAAGTTAACTAATATTGATGGCCATCGATATAAACCATCCGGTTTAGCTGCGATATCGTCTCCTTGATCGTAAAAACCTTACTGATATCGGTTACAATAGGACTAGATATTTGCATGGCACTACATAATCATAGTGGCATGCTTCTTTACGCAGCTTAACTTTGATCCATTGCCACGGTTCGGTAGCAGTATTTCCATTGCTTCTCGGCCTTATGGATGAAATCAAAGTGAAGTTAACTAATATTGATGGCCATCGATGTAAACCATCCGGTTTAGCTGCGAAATCGTCTCCTTGATCGTAAGAACCTTACAGATATAGGTTACAATAGGACTAGATATTTGCATGGCACTACATAACCGTAGTGGCATGCTTCTTTACGCAGCTAAACATTGATCCATTGCCACGATTCGGTAGCAGTATTTCCATTGCTTCTCGGCCTTATGACTAAGATCAAAGTGAAGTGAACTAATATTGATGGCCATCGATATAAACCATCCGGTTTAGCTGCGATATCGTCTCCTTGGTCGTAAAAACCTTACTGATATCGGTTACAATAGGACTAGATATTTGCATGGCACTACATAATCATAGTGGCATTTTTCTTTACGCAGCCTCACTTTGATCCATTGCCACGGTTCAGTAGCAGTATTTCCATTGCATCTCGGCCCTATGCCTAAGATCAAAGTGAAGTTAACTAATATTGATGGCCATCGATATAAACCATCCGGTTTAGCTGCGATATCGTCTCCTTGATCTCAAAAACCTTACTGATACCGGTTACAATAATACTAGACATTTGCATGACACTACATAATCATAGTGGCATTCTTCTTTACGCAGCCACACTTTCATCCATTGCCACGGTTCGGTAGCAGTATGTCCATTGCTTCTGGTCCCTATGGCTGAGATCGAAGTAAAGTTAACTAATATTGATGGCCTTCGACATAAACCATCCGGTTTAGCTGCGAAATGGTCTCCTTGATCGTAAGAACCTTACAGATATCGGTTACAATAGGACCAGATATTTGCATGGCACTACATAATCATAGTGGCATTCTTCTTTAGGCAGCCACACTTTGATCCATTGAAACGGTTCGGTAGCAGTATTTCCATTGCTTCTCGGCCTTATGGATGAAATCAAAGTGAAGTTAACTAATATTGATGGCCATCGATATAAACCATCCGGTTTACCTGCGATAGTATCTCCTTGATCGTAAAAACCTTACTAATATCGGTTACAATAAGACTAGATATTTGCATGAGACTACATAATCATAGTGGCATTCTTCTTTACGCAGCCACACTTTGATCAATTGCCACGGTTCGGTAGCAGTATTTCCATTGCTTCTCGTCCCTATGGCTGAGATCAAAGTGAAGTTAATTAATATTGGTGGCCATCGATATAAACCATCGGGTTTACCTGCGATATCGTCTCCTTGATCTCAAAAACCTTACTGATACCTGTTACAATAATACTAGACATTTGCATGACACTACATAATCATAAGTGGCATTCTTCTTTACGCAGCCACACTTTGATCCATTGAAACGGTTCGGTAGCAGTAGTTCCATTGCTTCTCGGCCTTATGGATGAAATCAAAGTGAAGTTAACTAATATTGATCGCCATCGATATAAACCATCCGGTTTAGCTGCGATATCGTCTCCTTGATCGTAAAACCCTTACTGATATCGGTTACAACAGGACTAGATATTTGCATGGCACTACATAATCATAGTGGCATGCTTCTTTACGCAGCTTAACTTTGATCCATTGAAACGGTTCGGTAGCAGTATTTCCATTGCTTCTCGGCCTTATGGATGAAATCAAAGTGAAGTTAACTAATATTGATGGCCATCGATGTAAACCATCCGGTTTAGCTGCGATATCGTCTCCTTGATCTCAAAAACCTTACTGATACCTGTTACAATAATACTAGACATTTGCATGACACTACATAATCATAAGTGGCATTCTTCTTTACGCAGCCACACTTTGATCCATTGAAACGGTTCGGTAGCAGTAGTTCCATTGCTTCTCGGCCTTATGGATGAAATCAAAGTGAAGTTAACTAATATTGATGGCCATCGATGTAAACCATCCGGTTTAGCTGCGAAATCGTCTCCTTGATCGTAAGAACCTTACAGATATAGGTTACAATAGGACTAGATATTTGCATGGCACTACATAACCGTAGTGGCATGCTTCTTTACGCAGCTAAACATTGATCCATTGCCACGATTCGGTAGCAGTATTTCCATTGCTTCTCGGCCTTATGACTAAGATCAAAGTGAAGTGAACTAATATTGATGGCCATCGATATAAACCATCCGGTTTAGCTGCGATATCGTTTCCTTGGTCGTAAAAACCTTACTGATATCGGTTACAATAGGACTAGATATTTGCATGGCACTACATAATCATAGTGGCATTTTTCTTTACGCAGCCTCACTTTGATCCATTGCCACGGTTCAGTAGGAGTATTTCCATTGCATCTCGGCCCTATGCCTAAGATCAAAGTGAAGTTAACTAATATTGATGGCCATCGATATAAACCATCCGGTTTAGCTGCGATATCGTCTCCTTGATCTCAAAAACCTTACTGATACCGGTTACAATAATGCTAGACATTTGCATGACACTACATAATCATAGTGGCATTCTTCTTTACGCAGCCACACTTTCATCCATTGCCACGGTTCGGTAGCAGTATGTCCATTGCTTCTGGTCCCTATGGCTGAGATCGAAGTAAAGTTAACTAATATTGATGGCCTTCGACATAAACCATCCGGTTTAGCTGCGAAATGGTCTCCTTGATCGTAAGAACCTTACAGATATCGGTTACAATAGGACCAGATATTTGCATGGCACTGCATAATCATAGTGGCATGCTTCTTTAGGCAGCCACACTTTGATCCATTGAAACGGTTCGGTAGCAGTATTTCCATTGCTTCTCGGCCTTATGGATGAAATCAAAGTGAAGTTAACTAATATTGATGGCCTTCGACATAAACCATCCGGTTTAGCTGCGAAATCGTCCCCTTGATCGTAAGAAACTTACAGATATCGGTTACAATAGGAATAGATATTTGCATGGCACTACATAATCATAGTGGCATTCTTCTTTACGCAGCCACACGTTGAACCATTGCAACGGTTCGGTAGCAGGATTTCCATTGCTTCTCGGCCCTGTGACTAAGATCAAAGTGAAGTTAATTAATATTGGTGGCCATCGATATAAACCATCGGGTTTACCTGCGATATCGTCTCCTTGATCTCAAAAACCTTACTGATACCTGTTACAATAATACTAGACATTTGCATGACACTACATAATCATAGTGGCATTCTTCTTTACGCAGCCACACTTTCATCCATTGCCACGGTTCGGTAGCAGTATTTCCATTGCTTCTGGTCCCTATGGCTGAGATCGAAGTAAAGTTAACTAATATTGATGGCCTTCGACATAAACCATCCGGTTTAGCTGCGATATCGTCTCCTTGATCGTAAAAACCTTACTGATATCGGTTACAACAGGACTAGATATTTGCATGACACTACATAATCATAGTGGCATTCTTCTTTACGCAGCCACACTTTGATCCATTGCCACGGTTCGGTAGCAGTATTTCCATTGCTTCTCGGCCGTATGACTAAGATGAAAGTGAAGTTAACTAATATTGATGGCCATCGATGTAAACCATCCGGTTTAGCTGCGATATCGTCTCCTTGTTCTCAAAAACCTTACTGATACCGGTTACAATAATACTAGACATTTGCATGACACTACATAATCATAGTGGCATTCTTCTTTACGCAGCCACACTTTGATCCATTGAAACGGTTCGGTAGCAGTATTTCCATTGCTTCTCGGCCTTATGGATGAAATCAAAGTGAAGTTAACTAATATTGATGGCCATCGATGTAAACCATCCGGTTTAGCTGCGAAATCGTCTCCTTGATCGTAAGAACCTTACAGATATAGGTTACAATAGGACTAGATATTTGCATGGCACTAAATAACCGTAGTGGCATGCTTCTTTACGCAGCTAAACATTGATCCATTGCCACGATTCGGTAGCAGTATTTCCATTGCTTCTCGGCCTTATGACTAAGATCAAAGTGAAGTGAACTAATATTGATGGCCATCGATATAAACCATCCGGTTTAGCTGCGATATCGTCTCCTTGGTCGTAAAAACCTTACTGATATCGGTTACAATAGGACTAGATATTTGCATGGCACTACATAATCATAGTGGCATTCTTCTTTACGCAGCCACACTTTGATCCATTGAAACGGTTCGGTAGCAGTAGTTCCATTGCTTCTCGGCCTTATGGATGAAATCAAAGTGAAGTTAAGTAATATTGATCGCCATCGATATAAACCATCCGGTTTAGCTGCGATATCGTCTCCTTGATCGTAAAAACCTTACTGATATCGGTTACAACAGGACTAGATATTTGCATGGCACTACATAATCATAGTGGCATGCTTCTTTACGCAGCTTAACTTTGATCCATTGCCACGGTTCGGTAGCAGTATTTCCATTGCTTCTCGGCCTTATGACTAAGATCAAAGTGAAGTTAACTAATATTGATGGCCATCGATATAAACCATCCGGTTTAGCTGCGATATCGTCTCCTTGATCGTAAAAACCTTACTGATATCGGTTACAACAGGACTAGATATTTGCATGACACTACATAATCATAGTGGCATTCTTCTTTACGCAGCCACACTTTGATCCATTGCCACGGTTCGGTAGCAGTATTTCCATTGCTTCTCGGCCGTATGACTAAGATGAAAGTGGAGTTAACTAATATTGATGGCCATCGATGTAAACCATCCGGTTTAGCTGCGATATCGTCTCCTTGATCTCAAAAACCTTACTGATACCGGTTACAATAATACTAGACATTTGCATGACACTACACAATCATAGTGGCATTCTTCTTTACGCAGCCACACTTTGATCCATTGAAACGGTTCGGTAGCAGTATTTCCATTGCTTCTCGGCCTTATGGATGAAATCAAAGTGAAGTTAACTAATATTGATGGCCATCGATATAAACCATCCGGTTTAGCTGCGATATCGTCTCCTTGATCGTAAAAACCTTACTGATATCGGTTACAATAGGACTAGATATTTGCATGGCACTACATTATCATAGTGGCATGCTTCTTTACGCAGCCTCACTTTGATCCATTGCCACGGTTCAGTAGCAGAATTTCCATTGCTTCTCGGCCCTATGCCTAAGATCAAAGTGAAGTTAACTAATATTGATGGCCATCGATATAAACCATGCGGTTTAGCTGCGATATTGTCTCCTTGATCGTAAAAACCTTACTGATATCCGTTACAATAAGACTAGATATTTGCATGGCACTACATATTCATAGTGGCATTCTTCTTTACGCAGCCACACGTTGATCCATTGCAACGGTTCGGTAGCAGGATTTCCATTGCTTCTCGGCCCTGTGACTAAGATCAAAGTGAAGTTAATTAATATTGTTGGCCATCGATATAAACCATCGGGTTTACCTGCGATATCGTCTCCTTGATCTCAAAAACCTTACTGATACCTGTTACAATAATACTAGACATTTGCATGACACTACATAATCATAGTGGCATTCTTCTTTACGCAGCCATACTTTGATCCATTGCCACGGTTCGGTAGCAGTATTTCCATTGCTTCCCGGCCCTATGGCTGAGATCAAAGTGAAGTTAACTAATATTGATGGCCATCGATATAAACCATCCGGTTTCCCTGCGATATTGTCTCCTTGATCGTAAAAGCCTTACTAATATCGGTTACAATAAGATTAGATATTTGCATGAGACTACATAATCATAGTGGCATTCTACTTTACGCAGCCACACTTTGATCCATTGCCACGGTTCGGTAGCAGTATTTCCATTGCTTCTCGGCCGTATGACTAAGATGAAAGTGAAGTTAACTAATATTGATGGCCATCGATGTAAACCAGCCGGTTTAGCTGCGATATCGTCTCCTTGATCTCAAAAACCTTACTGATACCGGTTACAATAATACTAGACATTTGCATGACACTACATAATCATAGTGGCTTTCTTCTTTACGCAGCCACACTTTCATCCATTGCCACGGTTCGGTAGCAGTATGTCCATTGCTTCTGGTCCCTATGGCTGAGATCGAAGTGAAGTTAACTAATATTGATGGCCATCGATATAAACCATCCGGTTTACCTGCGATATTGTCTCCTTGATCGTAAAAACCTTACTAATATCGGTTACAATAAGACTAGATATTTGCAGGAGACTACATAATTATAGTGGCATTCTTCTTTACGCAGCCACACTTTGATCCATTGGCACGGTTCGGTAGCAATATTTCCATTGCTTCTCGGCCCTATGACTAAGATCAAAGTGAAGTTAACTAATATTGATGGCCATCGACATAAACCATCCGATTTAGCTGCGATATCGTCTCCTTGATCTCAAAAACCTTACTGATATCGGTTACAATAGGACTAGATATTTGCATGGCACTAATAATCATAGTGGCATTCTTCTTTACGCAGCCACACTTTCATCCATTGCCACGGTTCGGTAGCAGCATGTCCATAGCTTCTGGTCCCTATGGCTGAGATCGAAATGAAGTTAACTAATATTGATGGCCATCGATATAAACCATCCGGTTTAGCTGCGATATCGTCTCCTTGATCTCAAAAACCTTACTGATACCGGTTACAATAATACTAGACATTTGCATGACACTACATAATCATAGTGGCATTCTTGTTTACGCAGCCACACTTTGATCCATTGAAACGGATCGGTAGCAGTATTTCCATTGCTTCTCGGCCGTATGACTAAGATGAAAGTGAAGTTAACTAATATTGATGGCCATCGATATAAACCATCCGGTTTAGCTGCGATATCGTCTCCTTGATCTCAAAAACCTTACTGATATCGGTTACAATAGGATTAGATATTTGCATGGCACTACATAATCATAGTGGCATGCTTCTTTACGCAGCTTAACTTTGATCCATTGCCACGGTTCGGTAGCAGTATTTCCATTGCTTCTCGGCCTTATGGATGAAATCAAAGTGAAGTTAACTAATATTGATGGCCATCGATGTAAACCAGCCGGTTTAGCTGCGATATCGTCTCCTTGATCTCAAAAACCTTACTGATACCGGTTACAATAATACTAGACATTTGCATGACACTACATAATCATAGTGGCTTTCTTCTTTACGCAGCCACACTTTCATTCATTGCCACGGTTCGGTAGCACTATGTCCATTGCTTCTGGTCCCTATGGCTGAGATCGAAGTGAAGTTAACTAATATTGATGGCCATCGATATAAACCATCCGGTTTAGCTGCGATATCGTCTCCTTGATCTCAAAAACCTTACTGATACCGGTTACAATAATACTAGACATTTGCATGACACTACATAATCATAGTGGCATTCTTCTTTACGCAGCCACACTTTCATCCATTGCCACGGTTCGGTAGCAGTATGTCCATTGCTTCTGGTCCCTATGGCTGAGATCGAAGTAAAGTTAACTAATATTGATGGCCTTCGACATAAACCATCCGGTTTAGCTGCGAAATGGTCTCCTTGATCGTAAGAAACTTACAGATATCGGTTACAATAGGACTAGATATTTGCATGGGACTACATAATCATAGTGGCATTCTTCTTTAGGCAGCCACACTTTGATCCATTGCAAACGGTTCGGTAGCAGTATTTCCATTGCTTCTCGGCCTTATGGATGAAATCAAAGTGAAGTTAACTAATATTGATGGCCATCGATATAAACCATCCGGTTTAGCTGCGATATCGTCTCCTTGATCGTAAAAACCTTACTGATATCGCTTACAATAGGACTAGATATTTGCATGGCACTACATAATCATAGTGGCATGCTTCTTTACGCAGCTTAACTTTGATCCATTGCCACGGTTCGGTAGCAGTATTTCCATTGCTTCTCGGCCTTATGGATGAAATCAAAGTGAAGTTAACTAATATTGATGGCCATCGATATAAACCATGCGGTTTAGCTGCGATATTGTCTCCTTGATCGTAAAAACCTTACTGATATCGGTTACAATAGGACTAGATATTTGCATGGCACTACATAATCATAGTGGCATGCTTCTTTACGCAGCTTAACTTTGATCGAATGCCACGGTTCGGTAGCAGTATTTCCATTGCTTCTCGGCCTTATGGATGAAATCAAAGTGAAGTTAACTAATATTGATGGCCATCGATATAAACCATGCGGTTTAGCTGCGATATTGTCTCCTTGGTCGTAAAAACCTTACTGATATCGGTTACAATAGGACTAGATATTTGCATGGCACTACATAATCATAGTGGCATTCTTCTTTACGCAGCCACACTTTGATCCATTGCCACGTTTCGGTAGCAATATTTCCATTGCTTCTCGTCCCTATGGCTGAGAACGGAGTGAAGTTAACTAATATTGATGGCCATCGATATAAACCATGCGGTTTAGCTGCGATATTGTCTCCTTGATCGTAAAAACCTTACTGATATCGGTTACAATAATACTAGACATTTGCAGGACACTACATAATCATTGTGGCATTCTTCTTTACGCAGCCACACTTTCATCCATTGCCACGGTTCGGTAGCAGCATGTCCATAGCTTCTGGTCCCTATGGCTGAGATCGAAGTGAAGTTAACTAATATTGATGGCCATCGATATAAACCATCCGGTTTAGCTGCGATTTCGTCTCCTTGATCTCACAAACCTTACTGATACCGGTTACAATAATACTAGACATTTGCATGACACTACAAAATCATAGTGGCATTCTTGTTTACGCAGCCACACTTTGATCCATTGAAACGGTTCGGTAGCAGTATTTCCATTGCTTCTCGGCCTTATGGATGAAATCAAAGTGAAGTTAACTAATATTGATGGCCATCGATATAAACCATCCGGTTTAGCTGCGATATCGTCTCCTTGATCGTAAAAACCTTACTGATATCGGTTACAATAGGACTAGATATTTGCATGGCACTATATAATCATAGTGGCATGCTTCTTTACGCAGCTTAACTTTGATCCATTGCCACGGTTCGGTAGCAGTATTTCCATTGCTTGTCGGCCTTATGGATGAAATCAAAGTGAAGTTAACTAATATTGATGGCCATCGATATAAACCATGCGGTTTAGCTGCGATATTGTCTCCTTGATCGTAAAAACCTTACTGATATCGGTTACAATAGGACTAGATATTTGCATGGCACTACATAATCATAGTGGCATGCTTCTTTACGCAGCTTAACTTTGATCCATTGCCACGGTTCGGTAGCAGTATTTCCATTGCTTCTCGGCCTTATGGATGAAATCAAAGTGAAGTTAACTAATATTGATGGCCATCGATATAAACCATGCGGTTTAGCTGCGATATTGTCTCCTTGGTCGTAAAAACCTTACTGATATCGGTTACAATAGGACTAGATATTTGCATGGCACTACATAATCATAGTGGCATTCTTCTTTACGCAGCCACACTTTGATCCATTGCCGCGGTTCGGTAGCAGTATTTCCATTGCTTCTCGGCCTTATGGATGAAATCAAAGTGAAGTTAACTAATATTCATGGCCATCGATATAAACCATCCGGTTTAGCTGCGATATCGTCTCCTTGATCGTAAAAACCTTACATTTATATCGATGGCCATCAATATTAGTTAACTTCACTTCGATCTCAGCCACAGGGACCTGAAGCAATGGAAATACTGCTACCGAACCGTGGCAATGGATCAAAGTGTGCCTGCGTAAAGAAGAATGCCACTATGATTATGTAGTGTCATGCAAATGTCTAGTATTATTGTAACCGATATCAGTAAGGCTTTTACGATCAAGGAGACAATATCGCAGGTAAACCGGATGGTTTATATCGATGGCCATCAATATTAGTTAACTTCACTTTGATCTCAGGCATAGGGCCGGGAAGCAATGGAAATACTACTACCGAACCGTGGCAATGGATCAAAGTGTGGCTGCGTAAAGAAGAATGCCACTATGATTATGTACTGTCATGCAAATGTCTAGTATTATTGTAACAGGTATCAGTAAGGTTTTTGAGATCAAGGAGACGATATCGCAGGTAAACCCGATGGTTTATATCGATGGCCACCAATATTAATTAACTTCACTTCGATCTCAGCCACAGGGACCTGAAGCAATGGAAATACTGCTACCGAACCGTGGCAATGGATCAAAGTGTGCCTGCGTAAAGAAGAATGCCACTATGATTATGTAGTGTCATGCAAATGTCTAGTATTATTGTAACCGATATCAGTAAGGCTTTTACGATCAAGGAGACAATATCGCAGGTAAACCGGATGGTTTATATCGATGGCCATCAATATTAGTTAACTTCACTTTGATCTCAGGCATAGGGCCGGGAAGCAATGGAAATACTACTACCGAACCGTGGCAATGGATCAAAGTGTGGCTGCGTAAAGAAGAATGCCACTATGATTATGTACTGTCATGCAAATGTCTAGTATTATTGTAACAGGTATCAGTAAGGTTTTTGAGATCAAGGAGACGATATCGCAGGTAAACCCGATGGTTTATATCGATGGCCACCAATATTAATTAACTTCACTTTGATCTTAGTCACAGGGCCGAGAAGCAATGGAAATCCTGCTACCGAACCGTTGCAATGGATCAACGTGTGGCTGCGTAAAGAAGAATGCCACTATGATTATGTAGTGCCATGCAAATATCTAGTCCTATTGTAACCGATATCAGTAAGGTTTTTACGACCAAGGAGACGATATCGCAGCTAAACCGGATGGTTTATATCCATGGCCATCAATATTAGTTCACTTCACTTTGATCTTAGTCATAAGGCCGAGAAGCAATGGAAATACTGCTACCGAACCGTGGCAATGGATCAAAGTGTGGCTGCGTAAAGAAGAATGCCACTATGATTATGTAGTGTCATGCAAATGTCTAGTATTATTGTAACCGGTATCAGTAAGGTTTTTGGGATCAAGGAGACGATATCGCAGCTAAACCGGATGGTATATATCGATGGCCATCAATATTAGTTAACTTCACTTCGATCTCAGCCATAGGGACCAGAAGCAATGGAAATACTGCTACCGAACCGTGGCAATGGATGAAAGTGTGGCTGCGTAAAGAAGAATGCCACTATGATTATGTAGTGTCATGCAAATGTCTAGTCCTGTTGTAACCGATATCAGTAAGGTTTTTACGATCAAGGAGACGATATCGCAGATAAACCGGATGGTTTATACCGATGGCCATCAATATTAGTTAACTTCACTTTGATCTTAGGCATAGGGCCGAGAAGCAATGGAAATACTGCTGTCGAACCGTTTCAATGGATCAAAGTGTGGCTGCGTAAAGAAGAATGCCACTATGATTATGCAGTGTCATGCAAATGTCTAGTATTATTGTAACCGGTACCAGTAAGGTTTTTGAGATCAAGGAGACGATATCGCAGCTAAACCGGATGGTTTATATCGATGGCCATCAATATTAGTTAACTTCACTTTGATTTCATCCATAAGGCCGAGAAGCAATGGAAATACTGCTACCGAACCGTTTCAATGGATCAAAGTGCGGCTGCGTAAAGAAGAATGCCACTATAATTATGTAGTGTCATCCAAATGTCTAGTATTATTGTAACCGGTATCAGTAAGGTTTTTGAGATCAAGGAGACGATATCGCAGCTAAACCGGATGGTTTACATCGATGGCCATCAATATTAGTTAACTTCACTTTCATCTTAGTCATACGGCCGAGAAGCAATGGAAATACTGCTACCGAACCGTGGCAATGGATCAAAGTGTGCCTGCGTAAAGAAGAATGCCACTATGCTTATGTAGTGTCATGCAAATATCTAGTCCTGTTGTAACCGATATCAGTAAGGTTTTTACGATCAAGGAGACGATATCGCAGCTAAACCGGATGGTTTATATAGATGGCCATCAATATTAGTTAACTTCACTTTGATCTCAGGCATAGGGCCGGGAAGCAATGGAAATACTGCTACCGAACCGCGGCAATGGATCAAAGTGTGGCTGCGTAAAGTAGAATGCCACTATGATTATGTAGTCTCATGCAAATATCTAGTCTTATTGTAACCGATATTAGTAAGGCTTTTACGATCAAGGAGACAATATTGCAGGTAAACCGGATGGTTTATATCGACGGCCATCAATATTAGTTAACTTCACTTTGATCTCAGTCATTGGGCCGGGAAACAATGGAAATACTACTACCGAACCGTGGCAATGGATCAAAGTGTGGCTGCGTAAAGAAGAATGCCACTATGATTATGTACTGTCATGCAAATTTCTAGTATTATTGTAACAGGTATCAGTAAGGTTTTTGAGATCAAGGAGACGATATCGCAGGTAAACCCGATGGTTTATATCGATGGCCACCAATATTAATTAACTTCACTTTGATCTTAGTCACAGGGCCGAGAAGCAATGGAAATCCTGCTACCGAACCGTTGCAATGGATCAACGTGTGGCTGCGTAAAGAAGAATGCCACTATGATTATGTAGTGCCATGCAAATATCTAGTCCTATTGTAACCGATATCAGTAAGGTTTTTACGACCAAGGAGACGATATCGCAGCTAAACCGGATGGTTTATATCCATGGCCATCAATATTAGTTCACTTCACTTTGATCTTAGTCATAAGGCCGAGAAGCAATGGAAATACTGCTACCGAACCGTGGCAATGGATCAAAGTGTGGCTGCGTAAAGAAGAATGCCACTATGATTATGTAGTGTCATGCAAATGTCTAGTATTATTGTAACCGGTATCAGTAAAGTTTTTGGGACCAAGCAGACGATATCGCAGCTAAACCGGATGGTATATATCGATGGCCATCAATATTAGTTAACTTCACTTCGATCTCAGCCATAGGGACCAGAAGGAATGGAAATACTGCTACCGAACCGTGGCAATGGATGAAAGTGTGGCTGCGTAAAGAAGAATGCCACTATGATTATGTAGTGTCATGCAAATGTCTAGTCCTGTTGTAACCGATATCAGTAAGGTTTTTACGATCAAGGAGACGATATCGCAGCTAAACCGGATGGTTTATACCGATGGCCATCAATATTAGTTAACTTCACTTTGATCTTAGGCATAGGGCCGAGAAGCAATGGAAATACTGCTACCGAACCGTGGCAATGGATCAAAGTGTGCCTGCGTAAAGAAGAATGCCACTATGATTATGTAGTGTCATGCAAATGTCTAGTATTATTATAACCGGTACCAGTAAGGTTTTTGAGATCAAGGAGACGATATCGCAGCTAAACCGGATGGTTTATATCGATGGCCATCAATATTAGTTAACTTCACTTTGATTTCATCCATAAGGCCGAGAAGCAATGGAAATACTGCTACCGAACCGTTTCAATGGATCAAAGTGCGGCTGCGTAAAGAAGAATGCCACTATGATTATGTAGTGTCATGCAAATGTCTAGTATTATTGTAACCGGTATCAGTAAGGTTTTTGAGATCAAGGAGACGATATCGGAGCTAAACCGGATGGTTTACATCGATGGCCATCAATATTAGTTAACTTCACTTTCATCTTAGTCATACGGCCGAGAAGCAATGGAAATACTGCTACCGAACCGTGGCAATGGATCAAAGTGTGCCTGCGTAAAGAAGAATGCCACTATGATTTTGTAGTGTCATGCAAATATCTAGTCCTGTTGTAACCGATATCAGTAAGGTTTTTACGATCAAGGAGACGATATCGCAGCTAAACCGGATGGTTTATATCGATGGCCATCAATATTAGTTAACTTCACTTTGATTTCATGCATAAGGCCGAGAAGCAATGCAAATACTGCTACCGATCCGTGGCAATGGATGAAAGTTCAGCTGCGTAAAGAAGCATGCCACTATGATTATGTAGTGCCATGCAAATATCTATTCCTATTGTAACCGATATCTGTAAGGTTCTTACGATCAAGGATACGATATCGCAGGTGAACGGGATGGTTTATATCGATGGCCATCAATATTAGTTAACTTCACTTTGATCTCAGCCATAGGGCCGGGAAGCAATGGAAATACTGCTACCGAACCGTGGCAATGGATTAAAGTGTGCCTGCGTAAAGAAGAATGCCACTATGATTATGTAGTGTCATGCAAATATCTAGTCCTGTTGTAACCGATATCAGTAAGGTTTTTACGATCAAGGAGACGATATCGCAGCTAAACCGGATGGTTTATATCGATGGCCATCAATATTAGTTAACTTCACTTTGATCTCAGGCATAGGGCCGGGAAGCGATGGAAATACTGCTACCGAACCGCTGCAATGGATCAAAGTGTGGCTGCGTAAAGAAGAATGCCACTATGATTATGTAGTGTCATGCAAATATCTGGTCTTATTGTAACCGATATTAGTAAGGTTTTTACGATCAAGGAGACAATATCGCAGGTAAACGGGATGGTTTATATCGATGGCCATCAATATTAGTTAACTTCACTTTGATCTCAGGCATAGGGCCGGGAAGCCATGGAAATACTGCTACCGAACCGCGGCAATGGATCAAAGTGTGGCTGCGTAAAGTAGAATGCCACTACGATTATGTAGTCTCATGCAAATATCTAGTCTTATTCTAACCGATATTAGTAAGGCTTTTACGATCAAGGAGACAATATTGAAGGTAAACCGGATGGTTTATATCGATGGCCATCAATATTAGTTAACTTCACTTCGATCTCAGCCATAGGGACCAGAAGCAATGGACATACTGCTACCGAACCGTGGCAATGGATGAAAGTGTGGCTGCGTAAAGAAGAATGCCACTATGTTTATGTAGTGTCATGCAAATGTCTAGTATTATTGTAACCGGTATCAGTAAGGTTTTTGAGATCAAGGAGACGATATCGCAGCTAAACCGGATGGTTTATATCGATGGCCATCAATATTAGTTAACTTCACTTTGATCTTAGTTATAGGGCCGAGAATCAATGGAAATACTACTACCGAACCGTGGCAATGGATCAAAGTGTGGCTGCGTAAAGAAGAATGCCACTATGATTATGTAGTGTCATGCAAATGTCTAGTATTATTGTAACCGGTATCAGTAAGGTTTTTGGGATCAAGGAGACGATATCGCAGCTAAACCGGATGGTTTATATCGATGGCCATCAATATTAGTTAACTTCACTTTGATCTTAGTTATAGGGCCGAGAATCAATGGAAATATTACTACCGAACCGTGGCAATGGATCAAAGTGTGGCTGCGTAAAGAAGAATGCCACTATGATTATGTAGTGTCATGCAAATGTCTAGTATTATTGTAACCGGTATCAGTAAGGTTTTTGGGATCAAGGAGACGATATCGCAGCTAAACCGGATGGTATATATCGATGGCCATCAATATTAGTTAACTTCACTTCGATCTCAGCCATAGGGACCAGAAGCAATGGAAATACTGCTACCGAACCGTGGCAATGGATGAAAGTGTGGCTGCGTAAAAAAGAATGCCACTATGATTATGTAGTGTCATGCAAATGTCTAGTCCTGTTGTAACCGATATCAGTAAGGTTTTTACGATCAAGGAGACGATATCGCAGCTAAACCGGATGGTTTATACCGATGGCCATCAATATTAGTTAACTTCACTTTGATCTTAGGCATAGGGCCGAGAAGCAATGGAAATACTGCTACCGAACCGTGGCAATGGATCAAAGTGTGCCTGCGTAAAGAAGAATGCCACTATGATTATGTAGTGTCATGCAAATGTCTAGTATTATTGTAACCGATATCAGTAAGGTTTTTACGATCAAGGAGACGATATCGCAGCTAAACCGGATGGTTTATATCGATGGCCATCAATATTAGTTAACTTCACTTTGATCTCAGGCATAGGGCCGGGAAGCAATGGAAATACTGCTACCGAACCGCGGCAATGGATCAAAGTGTGGCTGCGTAAAGTAGAATGCCACTATGATTATGTAGTCTCATGCAAATATCTAGTCTTATTGTTACTGATATTAGTAAGGCTTTTACGATCAAGGAGACAATATTGCAGGTAAACCGGATGGTTTATATCGACGGCCATCAATATTAGTTAACTTCACTTTGATCTCAGCCATAGGGCCGGGAAGCAATGGAAATACTGCTACCGAACCGTGGCAATGGATCAAAGTGTGGCTGCGTAAAGAAGAATGTCACCATGATTATGTAGTCTCATGCAAATATCTAGTCTTATTGTAACCGATATTAGTAAGGCTTTTACGATCAAGGAGACAATATCGCAGGTAAACCGGATGGTTTATATCGATGGCCATCAATATTAGTTAACTTCACTTTGATCTCAGCCATAGGGCCGGGAAGCAATGGAAATACTGCTACCGAACCGTGGCAATGGATCAAAGTGTGGCTGCGTTAAGAAGAATGCCACTATGATTATGTAGTGTCATGCAAATGTCTAGTATTATTGTAACAGGTATCAGTAAGGTTTTTACGACCAAGGAGACGATATCGCAGCTAAACCGGATGGTTTATATCGATGGCCATCAATATTAGTTAACTTCACTTTGATCTTAGGCATAGGGCCGAGAAGCAATGGAAATACTGCTACCGGACCGTGGCAATGGATCAAAGTGTGGCTGCGTAAAGAAGAATGCCACTATGATTATGTAGTGTCATGCAAATGTCTAGTATTATTGTAACCGGTATCAGTAAAGTTTTTGGGACCAAGCAGACGATATCGCAGCTAAACCGGATGGTATATATCGATGGCCATCAATATTAGTTAACTTCACTTCGATCTCAGCCATAGGGACCAGAAGGAATGGAAATACTGCTACCGAACCGTGGCAATGGATGAAAGTGTGGCTGCGTAAAGAAGAATGCCACTATGATTATGTAGTGTCATGCAAATGTCTAGTCCTGTTGTAACCGATATCAGTAAGGTTTTTACGATCAAGGAGACGATATCGCAGCTAAACCGGATGGTTTATACCGATGGCCATCAATATTAGTTAACTTCACTTTGATCTTAGGCATAGGGCCGAGAAGCAATGGAAATACTGCTACCGAACCGTGGCAATGGATCAAAGTGTGCCTGCGTAAAGAAGAATGCCACTATGATTATGTAGTGTCATGCAAATGTCTAGTATTATTATAACCGGTACCAGTAAGGTTTTTGAGATCAAGGAGACGATATCGCAGCTAAACCGGATGGTTTATATCGATGGCCATCAATATTAGTTAACTTCACTTTGATTTCATCCATAAGGCCGAGAAGCAATGGAAATACTGCTACCGAACCGTTTCAATGGATCAAAGTGCGGCTGCGTAAAGAAGAATGCCACTATGATTATGTAGTGTCATGCAAATGTCTAGTATTATTGTAACCGGTATCAGTAAGGTTTTTGAGATCAAGGAGACGATATCGGAGCTAAACCGGATGGTTTACATCGATGGCCATCAATATTAGTTAACTTCACTTTCATCTTAGTCATACGGCCGAGAAGCAATGGAAATACTGCTACCGAACCGTGGCAATGGATCAAAGTGTGCCTGCGTAAAGAAGAATGCCACTATGATTTTGTAGTGTCATGCAAATATCTAGTCCTGTTGTAACCGATATCAGTAAGGTTTTTACGATCAAGGAGACGATATCGCAGCTAAACCGGATGGTTTATATCGATGGCCATCAATATTAGTTAACTTCACTTTGATTTCATGCATAAGGCCGAGAAGCAATGCAAATACTGCTACCGATCCGTGGCAATGGATGAAAGTTCAGCTGCGTAAAGAAGCATGCCACTATGATTATGTAGTGCCATGCAAATATCTATTCCTATTGTAACCGATATCTGTAAGGTTCTTACGATCAAGGATACGATATCGCAGGTAAACGGGATGGTTTATATCGATGGCCATCAATATTAGTTAACTTCACTTTGATCTCAGCCATAGGGCCGGGAAGCAATGGAAATACTGCTACCGAACCGTGGCAATGGATTAAAGTGTGCCTGCGTAAAGAAGAATGCCACTATGATTATGTAGTGTCATGCAAATATCTAGTCCTGTTGTAACCGATATCAGTAAGGTTTTTACGATCAAGGAGACGATATCGCAGCTAAACCGGATGGTTTATATCGATGGCCATCAATATTAGTTAACTTCACTTTGATCTCAGGCATAGGGCCGGGAAGCGATGGAAATACTGCTACCGAACCGCTGCAATGGATCAAAGTGTGGCTGCGTAAAGAAGAATGCCACTATGATTATGTAGTGTCATGCAAATATCTGGTCTTATTGTAACCGATATTAGTAAGGTTTTTACGATCAAGGAGACAATATCGCAGGTAAACGGGATGGTTTATATCGATGGCCATCAATATTAGTTAACTTCACTTTGATCTCAGGCATAGGGCCGGGAAGCCATGGAAATACTGCTACCGAACCGCGGCAATGGATCAAAGTGTGGCTGCGTAAAGTAGAATGCCACTACGATTATGTAGTCTCATGCAAATATCTAGTCTTATTCTAACCGATATTAGTAAGGCTTTTACGATCAAGGAGACAATATTGAAGGTAAACCGGATGGTTTATATCGATGGCCATCAATATTAGTTAACTTCACTTCGATCTCAGCCATAGGGACCAGAAGCAATGGACATACTGCTACCGAACCGTGGCAATGGATGAAAGTGTGGCTGCGTAAAAAAGAATGCCACTATGATTATGTAGTGTCATGCAAATGTCTAGTCCTGTTGTAACCGATATCAGTAAGGTTTTTACGATCAAGGAGACGATATCGCAGCTAAACCGGATGGTTTATACCGATGGCCATCAATATTAGTTAACTTCACTTTGATCTTAGGCATAGGGCCGAGAAGCAATGGAAATACTGCTACCGGACCGTGGCAATGGATCAAAGTGTGGCTGCGTAAAGAAGAATGCCACCATGATTATGTAGTCTCATGCAAATATCTAGTCTTATTGTAACCGATATTAGTAAGGCTTTTACGATCAAGGAGACAATATCGCAGGTAAACCGGATGGTTTATATCGATGGCCATCAATATTAGTTAACTTCACTTTGATCTCAGCCATAGGGCCGGGAAGCAATGGAAATACTGCTACCGAACCGTGGCAATGGATCAAAGTGTGGCTGCGTTAAGAAGAATGCCACTATGATTATGTAGTGTCATGCAAATGTCTAGTATTATTGTAACAGGTATCAGTAAGGTTTTTACGACCAAGGAGACGATATCGCAGCTAAACCGGATGGTTTATATCGATGGCCATCAATATTAGTTAACTTCACTTTGATCTTAGGCATAGGGCCGAGAAGCAATGGAAATGCTGCTACCGGACCGTGGCAATGGATCAAAGTGTGGCTGCGTAAAGAAGAATGCCACTATGATTATGTAGTGTCATGCAAATGTCTAGTATTATTGTAACCGGTATCAGTAAAGTTTTTGAGATCAAGGAGATGATATCGCAGCTAAACCGGATGGTTTATATCCATGGCCATCAATATTAGTTCACTTCACTTTGATCTTAGTCATAAGGCCGAGAAGCAATGGAAATACTGCTACCGAACCGTGGCAATGGATCAAAGTGTGGCTGCGTAAAGAAGAATGCCACTATGATTATGTAGTGTCATGCAAATGTCTAGTATTATTGTAACCGGTATCAGTAAAGTTTTTGGGACCAAGCAGACGATATCGCAGCTAAACCGGATGGTTTATATCTTTGGCCATCAATATTAGTTAACTTCACTTTGATTTCATCCATAAGGCCGAGAAGCAATGGAAATACTGCTACCGAACCGTTTCAATGGATCAAAGTGCGGCTGCGTAAAGAAGAATGCCACTATGATTATGTAGTGTCATGCAAATGTCTAGTATTATTGTAACCGGTATCAGTAAGGTTTTTGAGATCAAGGAGACGATATCGGAGCTAAACCGGATGGTTTACATCGATGGCCATCAATATTAGTTAACTTCACCTTCATCTTAGTCATACGGCCGAGAAGCAATGGAAATACTGCTACCGAACCGTGGCAATGGATCAAAGTGTGCCTGCGTAAAGAAGAATGCCACTATGATTTTGTAGTGTCATGCAAATATCTAGTCCTGTTGTAACCGATATCAGTAAGGTTTTTACGATCAAGGAGACGATATCGCAGCTAAACCGGATGGTTTATATCGATGGCCATCAATATTAGTTTACTTCACTTTGATTTCATGCATAAGGCCGAGAAGCAATGCAAATACTGCTACCGATCCGTGGCAATGGATGAAAGTTCAGCTGCGTAAAGAAGCATGCCACTATGATTATGTAGTGCCATGCAAATATCTATTCCTATTGTAACCGATATCTGTAAGGTTCTTACGATCAAGGATACGATATCGCAGGTAAACGGGATGGTTTATATCGATGGCCATCAATATTAGTTAACTTCACTTTGATCTCAGCCATAGGGCCGGGAAGCATTGGAAATACTGCTACCGAACCGTGGCAATGGATTAAAGTGTGCCTGCGTAAAGAAGAATGCCACTATGATTATGTAGTGTCATGCAAATATCTAGTCCTGTTGTAACCGATATCAGTAAGGTTTTTACGATCAAGGAGACGATATCGCAGCTAAACCGGATGGTTTATATCGATGGCCATCAATATTAGTTAACTTCACTTTGATCTCAGGCATAGGGCCGGGAAGCGATGGAAATACTGCTACCGAACCGCTGCAATGGATCAAAGTGTGGCTGCGTAAAGAAGAATGCCACTATGATTATGTAGTGTCATGCAAATATCTGGTCTTATTGTAACCGATATTAGTAAGGTTTTTACGATCAAGGAGACAATATCGCAGGTAAACGGGATGGTTTATATCGATGGCCATCAATATTAGTTAACTTCACTTTGATCTCAGGCATAGGGCCGGGAAGCCATGGAAATAGTGCTACCGAACCGCGGCAATGGATCAAAGTGTGGCTGCGTAAAGTAGAATGCCACTACGATTATGTAGTCTCATGCAAATATCTAGTCTTATTCTAAACGATATTAGTAAGGCTTTTACGATCAAGGAGACAATATTGAAGGTAAACCGGATGGTTTATATCGATGGCCATCAATATTAGTTAACTTCACTTCGATCTCAGCCATAGGGACCAGAAGCAATGGACATACTGCTACCGAACCGTGGCAATGGATGAAAGTGTGGCTGCGTAAAGAAGAATGCCACTATGTTTATGTAGTGTCATGCAAATGTCTAGTATTATTGTAACCGGTATCAGTAAGGTTTTTGAGATCAAGGAGACGATATCGCAGCTAAACCGGATGGTTTATATCGATGGCCATCAATATTAGTTAACTTCACTTTGATCTTAGTTATAGGGCCGAGAATCAATGGAAATACTACTACCGAACCGTGGCAATGGATCAAAGTGTGGCTGCGTAAAGAAGAATGCCACTATGATTATGTAGTGTCATGCAAATGTCTAGTATTATTGTAACCGGTATCAGTAAGGTTTTTGGGATCAAGGAGACGATATCGCAGCTAAACCGGATGGTTTATATCGATGGCCATCAATATTAGTTAACTTCACTTTGATCTTAGTTATAGGGCCGAGAATCAATGGAAATACTACTACCGAACCGTGGCAATGGATCAAAGTGTGGCTGCGTAAAGAAGAATGCCACTATGATTATGTAGTGTCATGCAAATGTCTAGTATTATTGTAACCGGTATCAGTAAGGTTTTTGGGATCAAGGAGACGATATCACAGCTAAACCGGATGGTATATATCGATGGCCATCAATATTAGTTAACTTCACTTCGATCTCAGCCATAGGGACCAGAAGCAATGGAAATACTGCTACCGAACCGTGGCAATGGATGAAAGTGTGGCTGCGTAAAAAAGAATGCCACTATGATTATGTAGTGTCATGCAAATGTCTAGTCCTGTTGTAACCGATATCAGTAAGGTTTTTACGATCAAGGAGACGATATCGCAGCTAAACCGGATGGTTTATACCGATGGCCATCAATATTAGTTAACTTCACTTTGATCTTAGGCATAGGGCCGAGAAGCAATGGAAATACTGCTACCGAACCGTGGCAATGGATCAAAGTGTGCCTGCGTACAGAAGAATGCCACTATGATTATGTAGTGTCATGCAAATGTCTAGTATTATTGTAACTGATATCAGTAAGGTTTTTACGATCAAGGAGACGATATCGCAGCTAAACCGGATTGTTTATATCGATGGCCATCAATATTAGTTAACTTCACTTTGATCTCAGGCATAGGGCCGGGAAGCAATGGAAATACTGCTACCGAACCGCGGCAATGGATCAAAGTGTGGCTGCGTAAAGTAGAATGCCACTATGATTATGTAGTCTCATGCAAATATCTAGTCTTATTGTTACCGATATTAGTAAGGCTTTTACGATCAAGGAGACAATATTGCAGGTAAACCGGATGGTTTATATCGACGGCCATCAATATTAGTTAACTTCACTTTGATCTCAGCCATAGGGCCGGGAAGCAATGGAAATACTGCTACCGAACCGTGGCAATGGATCAAAGTGTGGCTGCGTAAAGAAGAATGTCACCATGATTATGTAGTCTCATGCAAATATCTAGTCTTATTGTAACCGATATTAGTAAGGCTTTTACGATCAAGGAGACAATATCGCAGGTAAACCGGATGGTTTATATCGATGGCCATCAATATTAGTTAACTTCACTTTGATCTCAGCCATAGGGCCGGGAAGCAATGGAAATACTGCTACCGAACCGTGGCAATGGATCAAAGTGTGGCTGCGTTAAGAAGAATGCCACTATGATTATGTAGTGTCATGCAAATGTCTAGTATTATTGTAACAGGTATCAGTAAGGTTTTTACGACCAAGGAGACGATATCGCAGCTAAACCGGATGGTTTATATCGATGGCCATCAATATTAGTTAACTTCACTTTGATCTTAGGCATAGGGCCGAGAAGCAATGGAAATACTGCTACCGGACCGTGGCAATGGATCAAAGTGTGGCTGCGTAAAGAAGAATGCCACCATGATTATGTAGTCTCATGCAAATATCTAGTCTTATTGTAACCGATATTAGTAAGGCTTTTACGATCAAGGAGACAATATCGCAGGTAAACCGGATGGTTTATATCGATGGCCATCAATATTAGTTAACTTCACTTTGATCTCAGCCATAGGGCCGGGAAGCAATGGAAATACTGCTACCGAACCGTGGCAATGGATCAAAGTGTGGCTGCGTTAAGAAGAATGCCACTATGATTATGTAGTGTCATGCAAATGTCTAGTATTATTGTAACAGGTATCAGTAAGGTTTTTACGACCAAGGAGACGATATCGCAGCTAAACCGGATGGTTTATATCGATGGCCATCAATATTAGTTAACTTCACTTTGATCTTAGGCATAGGGCCGAGAAGCAATGGAAATGCTGCTACCGGACCGTGGCAATGGATCAAAGTGTGGCTGCGTAAAGAAGAATGCCACTATGATTATGTAGTGTCATGCAAATGTCTAGTATTATTGTAACCGGTATCAGTAAGGTTTTTGAGATCAAGGAGATGATATCGCAGCTAAACCGGATGGTTTATATCGATGGCCATCAATATTAGTTAACTTCACTTTCATCTTAGTCATACGGCCGAGAAGCAATGGAACTACTGCTACCGATCCGTTTCAATGGATCAAAGTGTGGCTGCGTAAAGAAGAATGCCACTATGATTATGTAGTGTCATGCAAATGTCTAGTATTATTGTAACCGGTATCAGTAAGGTTTTTGGGATCAAGGAGACGATATCGCAGCTAAACCGGATGGTTTATATCGATGGCCATCAATATTAGTTAACTTCACTTTGATCTTAGTTATAGGGCCGAGAATCAATGGAAATACTACTACCGAACCGTGGCAATGGATCAAAGTGTGGCTGCGTAAAGAAGAATGCCACTATGATTATGTAGTGTCATGCAAATGTCTAGTATTATTGTAACCGGTATCAGTAAGGTTTTTGGGATCAAGGAGACGATATCACAGCTAAACCGGATGGTATATATCGATGGCCATCAATATTAGTTAACTTCACTTCGATCTCAGCCATAGGGACCAGAAGCAATGGAAATACTGCTACCGAACCGTGGCAATGGATGAAAGTGTGGCTGCGTAAAAAAGAATGCCACTATGATTATGTAGTGTCATGCAAATGTCTAGTCCTGTTGTAACCGATATCAGTAAGGTTTTTACGATCAAGGAGACGATATCGCAGCTAAACCGGATGGTTTATACCGATGGCCATCAATATTAGTTAACTTCACTTTGATCTTAGGCATAGGGCCGAGAAGCAATGGAAATACTGCTACCGAACCGTGGCAATGGATCAAAGTGTGCCTGCGTACAGAAGAATGCCACTATGATTATGTAGTGTCATGCAAATGTCTAGTATTATTGTAACTGATATCAGTAAGGTTTTTACGATCAAGGAGACGATATCGCAGCTAAACCGGATTGTTTATATCGATGGCCATCAATATTAGTTAACTTCACTTTGATCTCAGGCATAGGGCCGGGAAGCAATGGAAATACTGCTACCGAACCGCGGCAATGGATCAAAGTGTGGCTGCGTAAAGTAGAATGCCACTATGATTATGTAGTCTCATGCAAATATCTAGTCTTATTGTTACCGATATTAGTAAGGCTTTTACGATCAAGGAGACAATATTGCAGGTAAACCGGATGGTTTATATCGACGGCCATCAATATTAGTTAACTTCACTTTGATCTCAGCCATAGGGCCGGGAAGCAATGGAAATACTGCTACCGAACCGTGGCAATGGATCAAAGTGTGGCTGCGTAAAGAAGAATGTCACCATGATTATGTAGTCTCATGCAAATATCTAGTCTTATTGTAACCGATATTAGTAAGGCTTTTACGATCAAGGAGACAATATCGCAGGTAAACCGGATGGTTTATATCGATGGCCATCAATATTAGTTAACTTCACTTTGATCTCAGCCATAGGGCCGGGAAGCAATGGAAATACTGCTACCGAACCGTGGCAATGGATCAAAGTGTGGCTGCGTTAAGAAGAATGCCACTATGATTATGTAGTGTCATGCAAATGTCTAGTATTATTGTAACAGGTATCAGTAAGGTTTTTACGACCAAGGAGACGATATCGCAGCTAAACCGGATGGTTTATATCGATGGCCATCAATATTAGTTAACTTCACTTTGATCTTAGGCATAGGGCCGAGAAGCAATGGAAATACTGCTACCGGACCGTGGCAATGGATCAAAGTGTGGCTGCGTAAAGAAGAATGCCACCATGATTATGTAGTCTCATGCAAATATCTAGTCTTATTGTAACCGATATTAGTAAGGCTTTTACGATCAAGGAGACAATATCGCAGGTAAACCGGATGGTTTATATCGATGGCCATCAATATTAGTTAACTTCACTTTGATCTCAGCCATAGGGCCGGGAAGCAATGGAAATACTGCTACCGAACCGTGGCAATGGATCAAAGTGTGGCTGCGTTAAGAAGAATGCCACTATGATTATGTAGTGTCATGCAAATGTCTAGTATTATTGTAACAGGTATCAGTAAGGTTTTTACGACCAAGGAGACGATATCGCAGCTAAACCGGATGGTTTATATCGATGGCCATCAATATTAGTTAACTTCACTTTGATCTTAGGCATAGGGCCGAGAAGCAATGGAAATGCTGCTACCGGACCGTGGCAATGGATCAAAGTGTGGCTGCGTAAAGAAGAATGCCACTATGATTATGTAGTGTCATGCAAATGTCTAGTATTATTGTAACCGGTATCAGTAAGGTTTTTGAGATCAAGGAGATGATATCGCAGCTAAACCGGATGGTTTATATCGATGGCCATCAATATTAGTTAACTTCACTTTCATCTTAGTCATACGGCCGAGAAGCAATGGAACTACTGCTACCGATCCGTTTCAATGGATCAAAGTGTGGCTGCGTAAAGAAGAATGCCACTATGATTATGTAGTGTCATGCAAATGTCTAGTATTATTGTAACCGGTACCAGTAAGGTTTTTGAGATCAAGGAGACGATATCGCAGCTAAACCGGATGGTTTATATCGATGGCCATCAATATTAGTTAACTTCACTTTGATTTCATCCATAAGGCCGAGAAGCAATGGAAATACTGCTACCGAACCGTTTCAATGGATCAAAGTGCGGCTGCGTAAAGAAGAATGCCACTATGATTATGTAGTGTCATGCAAATGTCTAGTATTATTGTAACCGGTATCAGTAAGGTTTTTGAGATCAAGGAGACGATATCGCAGCTAAACCGGATGGTTTACATCGATGGCCATCAATATTAGTTAACTTCACTTTCATCTTAGTCATACGGCCGAGAAGCAATGGAAATACTGCTACCGAACCGTGGCAATGGATCAAAGTGTGCCTGCGTAAAGAAGAATGCCACTATGATTATGTAGTGTCATGCAAATATCTGGTCCTGCTGTAACCGATATCAGTAAGGTTTTTACGATCAAGGAGACGATATCGCAGCTAAACCGGATGGTTTATATCGATGGCCATCAATATTAGTTAACTTCACTTCGATCTCAGCCATAGGGACCAGAAGCAATGGAAATACTGCTACCGAACCGTGGCAATGGATGAAAGTGTGGCTTGCGTAAAGAAGAATGCCACTATGATTATGTAGTGTCATGCAAATGTCTAGTCCTGTTGTAACCGATATCAGTAAGGTTTTTACGATCAAGGAGACGATATCGCAGATAAACCGGATGGTTTATACCGATGGCCATCAATATTAGTTAACTTCACTTTGATCTTAGGCATAGGGCCGAGAAGCAATGGAAATACTGCTACCGAACCGTTTCAATGGATCAAAGTGTGGCTGCGTAAAGAAGAATGCCACTATGATTATGTAGTGTCATGCAAATGTCTAGTATTATTGTAACCGGTACCAGTAAGGTTTTTGAGATCAAGGAGACGATATCGCAGCTAAACCGGATGGTTTATATCGATGGCCATCAATATTAGTTAACTTCACTTTGATTTCATCCATAAGGCCGAGAAGCAATGGAAATACTGCTACCGAACCGTGGCAATGGATCAAAGTGTGCCTGCGTACAGAAGAATGCCACTATGATTATGTAGTGTCATGCAAATGTCTAGTATTATTGTAACTGATATCAGTAAGGTTTTTACGATCAAGGAGACGATATCGCAGCTAAACCGGATTGTTTATATCGATGGCCATCAATATTAGTTAACTTCACTTTGATCTCAGGCATAGGGCCGGGAAGCAATGGAAATACTGCTACCGAACCGCGGCAATGGATCAAAGTGTGGCTGCGTAAAGTAGAATGCCACTATGATTATGTAGTCTCATGCAAATATCTAGTCTTATTGTTACCGATATTAGTAAGGCTTTTACGATCAAGGAGACAATATTGCAGGTAAACCGGATGGTTTATATCGACGGCCATCAATATTAGTTAACTTCACTTTGATCTCAGCCATAGGGCCGGGAAGCAATGGAAATACTGCTACCGAACCGTGGCAATGGATCAAAGTGTGGCTGCGTAAAGAAGAATGTCACCATGATTATGTAGTCTCATGCAAATATCTAGTCTTATTGTAACCGATATTAGTAAGGCTTTTACGATCAAGGAGACAATATCGCAGGTAAACCGGATGGTTTATATCGATGGCCATCAATATTAGTTAACTTCACTTTGATCTCAGCCATAGGGCCGGGAAGCAATGGAAATACTGCTACCGAACCGTGGCAATGGATCAAAGTGTGGCTGCGTTAAGAAGAATGCCACTATGATTATGTAGTGTCATGCAAATGTCTAGTATTATTGTAACAGGTATCAGTAAGGTTTTTACGACCAAGGAGACGATATCGCAGCTAAACCGGATGGTTTATATCGATGGCCATCAATATTAGTTAACTTCACTTTGATCTTAGGCATAGGGCCGAGAAGCAATGGAAATACTGCTACCGGACCGTGGCAATGGATCAAAGTGTGGCTGCGTAAAGAAGAATGCCACCATGATTATGTAGTCTCATGCAAATATCTAGTCTTATTGTAACCGATATTAGTAAGGCTTTTACGATCAAGGAGACAATATCGCAGGTAAACCGGATGGTTTATATCGATGGCCATCAATATTAGTTAACTTCACTTTGATCTCAGCCATAGGGCCGGGAAGCAATGGAAATACTGCTACCGAACCGTGGCAATGGATCAAAGTGTGGCTGCGTTAAGAAGAATGCCACTATGATTATGTAGTGTCATGCAAATGTCTAGTATTATTGTAACAGGTATCAGTAAGGTTTTTACGACCAAGGAGACGATATCGCAGCTAAACCGGATGGTTTATATCGATGGCCATCAATATTAGTTAACTTCACTTTGATCTTAGGCATAGGGCCGAGAAGCAATGGAAATGCTGCTACCGGACCGTGGCAATGGATCAAAGTGTGGCTGCGTAAAGAAGAATGCCACTATGATTATGTAGTGTCATGCAAATGTCTAGTATTATTGTAACCGGTATCAGTAAGGTTTTTGAGATCAAGGAGATGATATCGCAGCTAAACCGGATGGTTTATATCGATGGCCATCAATATTAGTTAACTTCACTTTCATCTTAGTCATACGGCCGAGAAGCAATGGAACTACTGCTACCGATCCGTTTCAATGGATCAAAGTGTGGCTGCGTAAAGAAGAATGCCACTATGATTATGTAGTGTCATGCAAATGTCTAGTATTATTGTAACCGGTATCAGTAAGGTTTTTGGGATCAAGGAGACGATATCGCAGCTAAACCGGATGGTTTATATCGATGGCCATCAATATTAGTTAACTTCACTTTGATCTTAGTTATAGGGCCGAGAATCAATGGAAATACTACTACCGAACCGTGGCAATGGATCAAAGTGTGGCTGCGTAAAGAAGAATGCCACTATGATTATGTAGTGTCATGCAAATGTCTAGTATTATTGTAACCGGTATCAGTAAGGTTTTTGGGATCAAGGAGACGATATCACAGCTAAACCGGATGGTATATATCGATGGCCATCAATATTAGTTAACTTCACTTCGATCTCAGCCATAGGGACCAGAAGCAATGGAAATACTGCTACCGAACCGTGGCAATGGATGAAAGTGTGGCTGCGTAAAAAAGAATGCCACTATGATTATGTAGTGTCATGCAAATGTCTAGTCCTGTTGTAACCGATATCAGTAAGGTTTTTACGATCAAGGAGACGATATCGCAGCTAAACCGGATGGTTTATACCGATGGCCATCAATATTAGTTAACTTCACTTTGATCTTAGGCATAGGGCCGAGAAGCAATGGAAATACTGCTACCGAACCGTGGCAATGGATCAAAGTGTGCCTGCGTACAGAAGAATGCCACTATGATTATGTAGTGTCATGCAAATGTCTAGTATTATTGTAACTGATATCAGTAAGGTTTTTACGATCAAGGAGACGATATCGCAGCTAAACCGGATTGTTTATATCGATGGCCATCAATATTAGTTAACTTCACTTTGATCTCAGGCATAGGGCCGGGAAGCAATGGAAATACTGCTACCGAACCGCGGCAATGGATCAAAGTGTGGCTGCGTAAAGTAGAATGCCACTATGATTATGTAGTCTCATGCAAATATCTAGTCTTATTGTTACCGATATTAGTAAGGCTTTTACGATCAAGGAGACAATATTGCAGGTAAACCGGATGGTTTATATCGACGGCCATCAATATTAGTTAACTTCACTTTGATCTCAGCCATAGGGCCGGGAAGCAATGGAAATACTGCTACCGAACCGTGGCAATGGATCAAAGTGTGGCTGCGTAAAGAAGAATGTCACCATGATTATGTAGTCTCATGCAAATATCTAGTCTTATTGTAACCGATATTAGTAAGGCTTTTACGATCAAGGAGACAATATCGCAGGTAAACCGGATGGTTTATATCGATGGCCATCAATATTAGTTAACTTCACTTTGATCTCAGCCATAGGGCCGGGAAGCAATGGAAATACTGCTACCGAACCGTGGCAATGGATCAAAGTGTGGCTGCGTTAAGAAGAATGCCACTATGATTATGTAGTGTCATGCAAATGTCTAGTATTATTGTAACAGGTATCAGTAAGGTTTTTACGACCAAGGAGACGATATCGCAGCTAAACCGGATGGTTTATATCGATGGCCATCAATATTAGTTAACTTCACTTTGATCTTAGGCATAGGGCCGAGAAGCAATGGAAATACTGCTACCGGACCGTGGCAATGGATCAAAGTGTGGCTGCGTAAAGAAGAATGCCACCATGATTATGTAGTCTCATGCAAATATCTAGTCTTATTGTAACCGATATTAGTAAGGCTTTTACGATCAAGGAGACAATATCGCAGGTAAACCGGATGGTTTATATCGATGGCCATCAATATTAGTTAACTTCACTTTGATCTCAGCCATAGGGCCGGGAAGCAATGGAAATACTGCTACCGAACCGTGGCAATGGATCAAAGTGTGGCTGCGTTAAGAAGAATGCCACTATGATTATGTAGTGTCATGCAAATGTCTAGTATTATTGTAACAGGTATCAGTAAGGTTTTTACGACCAAGGAGACGATATCGCAGCTAAACCGGATGGTTTATATCGATGGCCATCAATATTAGTTAACTTCACTTTGATCTTAGGCATAGGGCCGAGAAGCAATGGAAATGCTGCTACCGGACCGTGGCAATGGATCAAAGTGTGGCTGCGTAAAGAAGAATGCCACTATGATTATGTAGTGTCATGCAAATGTCTAGTATTATTGTAACCGGTATCAGTAAGGTTTTTGAGATCAAGGAGATGATATCGCAGCTAAACCGGATGGTTTATATCGATGGCCATCAATATTAGTTAACTTCACTTTCATCTTAGTCATACGGCCGAGAAGCAATGGAACTACTGCTACCGATCCGTTTCAATGGATCAAAGTGTGGCTGCGTAAAGAAGAATGCCACTATGATTATGTAGTGTCATGCAAATGTCTAGTATTATTGTAACCGGTACCAGTAAGGTTTTTGAGATCAAGGAGACGATATCGCAGCTAAACCGGATGGTTTATATCGATGGCCATCAATATTAGTTAACTTCACTTTGATTTCATCCATAAGGCCGAGAAGCAATGGAAATACTGCTACCGAACCGTTTCAATGGATCAAAGTGCGGCTGCGTAAAGAAGAATGCCACTATGATTATGTAGTGTCATGCAAATGTCTAGTATTATTGTAACCGGTATCAGTAAGGTTTTTGAGATCAAGGAGACGATATCGCAGCTAAACCGGATGGTTTACATCGATGGCCATCAATATTAGTTAACTTCACTTTCATCTTAGTCATACGGCCGAGAAGCAATGGAAATACTGCTACCGAACCGTGGCAATGGATCAAAGTGTGCCTGCGTAAAGAAGAATGCCACTATGATTATGTAGTGTCATGCAAATATCTGGTCCTGCTGTAACCGATATCAGTAAGGTTTTTACGATCAAGGAGACGATATCGCAGCTAAACCGGATGGTTTATATCGATGGCCATCAATATTAGTTAACTTCACTTCGATCTCAGCCATAGGGACCAGAAGCAATGGAAATACTGCTACCGAACCGTGGCAATGGATGAAAGTGTGGCTTGCGTAAAGAAGAATGCCACTATGATTATGTAGTGTCATGCAAATGTCTAGTCCTGTTGTAACCGATATCAGTAAGGTTTTTACGATCAAGGAGACGATATCGCAGATAAACCGGATGGTTTATACCGATGGCCATCAATATTAGTTAACTTCACTTTGATCTTAGGCATAGGGCCGAGAAGCAATGGAAATACTGCTACCGAACCGTTTCAATGGATCAAAGTGTGGCTGCGTAAAGAAGAATGCCACTATGATTATGTAGTGTCATGCAAATGTCTAGTATTATTGTAACCGGTACCAGTAAGGTTTTTGAGATCAAGGAGACGATATCGCAGCTAAACCGGATGGTTTATATCGATGGCCATCAATATTAGTTAACTTCACTTTGATTTCATCCATAAGGCCGAGAAGCAATGGAAATACTGCTACCGAACCGTTTCAATGGATCAAAGTGCGGCTGCGTAAAGAAGAATGCCACTATAATTATGTACTGTCATCCAAATGTCTAGTATTATTGTAACCGGTATCTGTAAGGTTTTTGAGATCAAGGAGAGGATATCGCAGCTAAACCGGATGGTTTACATCGATGGCCATCAATATTAGTTAACTTCACTTTCATCTTAGTCATACGGCCGAGAAGCAATGGAAATACTGCTACCGAACCGTGGCAATGGATCAAAGTGTGTCTGCGTAAAGAAGAATGCCACTATGATTATGTAGTGTCTTGCAAATATCTAGTCCTGTTGTAACCGATATCAGTAAGGTTTTTACGATCAAGGAGACGATATCGCAGCTAAACCGGATGGTTTATATAGATGGCCATCAATATTAGTTAACTTCACTTTGATCTCAGGCATAGGGCCGGGAAGCAATGGAAATACTGCTACCGAACCGCGGCAATGGATCAAAGTGTTGCTGCGTAAAGTAGAATGCCACTATGATTATTTAGTCTCATGCAAATATCTAGTCTTATTGTAACCGATATTAGTAAGGCTTTTACGATCAAGGAGACAATATTGCAGGTAAACCGGATGGTTTATATCGACGGCCATCAATATTAGTTAACTTCACTTTGATCTCAGCCATAGGGCCGGGAAACAATGGAAATACTACTACCGAACCGTGGCAATGGATCAAAGTGTGGCTGCGTAAAGAAGAATGCCACTATGATTATGTACTGTCATGCAAATTTCTAGTATTATTGTAACAGGTATCAGTAAGGTTTTTGAGATCAAGGAGACGATATCGCAGGTAAACCCGATGGTTTATATCGATGGCCACCAATATTAATTAACTTCACTTTGATCTTAGTCACAGGGCCGAGAAGCAATGGAAATCCTGCTACCGAACCGTTGCAATGGATCAACGTGTGGCTGCGTAAAGAAGAATGCCACTATGATTATGTAGTGCCATGCAAATATCTAGTCCTATTGTAACCGATATCAGTAAGGTTTTTACGACCAAGGAGACGATATCGCAGCTAAACCGGATGGTTTATATCCATGGCCATCAATATTAGTTCACTTCACTTTGATCTTAGTCATAAGGCCGAGAAGCAATGGAAATACTGCTACCGAACCGTGGCAATGGATCAAAGTGTGGCTGCGTAAAGAAGAATGCCACTATGATTATGTAGTGTCATGCAAATGTCTAGTATTATTGTAACCGGTATCAGTAAAGTTTTTGGGACCAAGCAGACGATATCGCAGCTAAACCGGATGGTATATATCGATGGCCATCAATATTAGTTAACTTCACTTCGATCTCAGCCATAGGGACCAGAAGGAATGGAAATACTGCTACCGAACCGTGGCAATGGATGAAAGTGTGGCTGCGTAAAGAAGAATGCCACTATGATTATGTAGTGTCATGCAAATGTCTAGTCCTGTTGTAACCGATATCAGTAAGGTTTTTACGATCAAGGAGACGATATCGCAGCTAAACCGGATGGTTTACATCGATGGCCATCAATACTAGATAACTTCACTTTGATTTCATCCATAAGGCCGAGAAGCAATGGAAATACTGCTACCGAACCGTTTCAATGGATGAAAGTGTGGCTGCGTAAAGAAGAATGCCACTATGATTATGTACTGTCATGCAAATGTCTAATATTATTGTAACCGGTATCAGTAAGGTTTTTGGGATCAAGGAGACGATATCACAGCTAAACCGGATGGTTTATATCGATGGCCATCAATATTAGTTAACTTCACTTCGATCTCAGCCATAGGGACCAGAAGCAATGGAAATACTGCTACCGAACCGTGGCAATGGATGAAAGTGTGGCTGCGTAAGGAAGAATGCCACTATGATTATGTAGTGTCATGCAAATGTCTAGTATTATTGTAACCGGTATCAGTAAGGTTTTTGGGATCAAGGAGACGATATCGCAGCTAAACCGGATGGTTTATATCGATGGCCATCAATATTAGTTAACTTCACTTCGATCTCAGCCATAGGGCCGGGAAGCCATGGAAATACTGCTACCGAACCGCGGCAATGGATCAAAGTGTGGCTGTGTAAAGTAGAATGCCACTATGATTATGTAGTCTCATGCAAATATCTAGTCTTATTGTAACCGATATTAGTAAGGCTTTTACGATCAAGGAGACAATATCGCAGGTAAACCGGATGGTTTACATCGATGGCCATCAATATTAGTTAACTTCACTTCGATCTCAGCCATAGGGACCAGAAGCAATGGAAATACTGCTACCGAACCGTGGCAATGGATGAAAGTGTGGCTGCGTAAGGAAGAATGCCACTATGATTATGTAGTGTCATGCAAATGTCTAGTATTATTGTAACCGTTATCAGTAAGGTTTTTGGGATCAAGGAGACGATATCGCATTTAAACCGGATGGTTTATATCGATGGCCATCAATATTAGTTAACTTCACTTTGATTTCATCCATAAGGCCGAGAAGCAATGGAAATACTGCTACAGAACCGTTTCAATGGATGTAAGTGTGGCTGCGTAAAGAAGAATGCCACTATGATTATGTAGTGTCACGCAAATGTCTAGTATTATTGTAACCGGTATCAGTAAGGTTTTTGAGATCAAGGAGACGATATCGCAGCTAAACCGGATGGTTTATATCGATGGCCATCAATATTAGTTAACTTCACTTCGATCTCAGGCATAGGGCCGGGAAGCCATGGAAATACTGCTACCGAACCGTTTCAATGGATCAAAGTGTGGCTGCGTAAAGAAGAATGCCACTATGATTATGTCGTGTCATGCAAATGTCTAGTATTATTGTAACCGGTATCAGTAAGGTTTTTGGGATCAAGGAGACGATATCGCAGCTAAACCGGATGGTTTATATCGATGGCCATCAATATTAGTTAACTTCACTTTGATTTCATCCATAAGGCCGAGAAGCAATGGAAATACTGCTACCGAACCGTTTCAATGGATCAAAGTGCGGCTGCGTAAAGAAGAATGCCACTATGATTATGTAGTGTCATGCAAATGTCTAGTATTATTGTAACCGGTATCAGTAAGGTTTTTGAGATCAAGGAGACGATATCGGAGCTAAACCGGATGGTTTACATCGATGGCCATCAATATTAGTTAACTTCACTTTCATCTTAGTCATACGGCCGAGAAGCAATGGAAATACTGCTACCGAACCGTGGCAATGGATCAAAGTGTGCCTGCGTAAAGAAGAATGCCACTATGATTTTGTAGTGTCATGCAAATATCTAGTCCTGTTGTAACCGATATCAGTAAGGTTTTTACGATCAAGGAGACGATATCGCAGCTAAACCGGATGGTTTATATCGATGGCCATCAATATTAGTTTACTTCACTTTGATTTCATGCATAAGGCCGAGAAGCAATGCAAATACTGCTACCGAACCGTGGCAATGGGTCAAAGTGAGGCTGCGTAAAGAAGAATGCCACTATGATTATGTAGGGCCATGCAAATATCTAGTCCTATTGTAACCGATATCAGTAAGGTTTTTACGACCAAGGAGACGATATCCCAGCTAAACCGGATGGTTTATATCAATGGCCATCAATATTAGTTCACTTCACTTTGATCTTAGTCAGAAGGCCGAGAAGCAATGGAAATACTGCTACCGAACCGTGGGAATGGATCAAAGTTAAGCTGCGTAAAGAAGCATGCCACTATGATTATGTAGTGCCATGCAAATATCTAGTCCTATTGTAACCGATATCAGTAAGGTTTTTACGATCAAGGAGACGATATCGCTGCTAAACCGGATGGTTTATATCGATGGCCATCAATATTAGTTAACTTCACTTTGATTTCATCCATAAGGCCGAGAAGCAATGGAAATACTGCTACCGAACCGTTTCAATGGATCAAAGTGTGGCTGCGTAAAGAAGAATGCCACTATGATTATGTAGTGTCATGCAAATGTCTAGTATTATTGTAACCGGTATCAGTAAGGTTTTTGAGATCAAGGAGACGATATCGCAGCTAAGCCGGATGGTTTACATCGATGGCCATCAATATTAGTTAACTTCACTTTCATCTTAGTCATACGGCCGAGAAGCAATGGACATACTGCTACCGAACCGTGGCAATGGATGAAAGTGTGGCTGCGTAAAGAAGAATGCCACTATGATTATGTAGTGCCATGCAAATATCTAGTCTTATTGTAACCGATATCAGTAAGGTTTTTACGATCAAGGAGACAATATCGCACCTAAACCGCATGGTTTATATCGATGGCCATCAATATTAGTTAACTTCACTTTGATCTTAGGCATAGGGCCGAGAAGCAATGGAAATACTGCTACCGAACCGTGGCAATGGATCAAAGTGAGGCTGCGTAAAGAAGAATACCACTATGATTATGTAGTGCAATGCAAATATCTAGTCCTATTGTAAGCGATATCAGTAAGGTTTTTACGACCAAGGAGACGATATCGCAGCTAAACCGGATGGTTTATATCGATGGCCATCAATATTAGTTCACTTCACTTTGATCTTAGTCATAAGGCCGAGAAGCAATGGAAATACTGCTACCAAATCGTGGCAATGGATCAAAGTTAAGCTGCGTAAAGAAGCATGCCACTATGATTATGTAGTGCCATGCAAATATCTAGTCCTATTGTAACCGATATCAGTAAGGTTTTTACGATCAAGGAGACGATATCGCAGCTAAACCGGATGGTTTATATCGATGGCCATCAATATTAGTTAACTTCACTTTGATTTCATCCATAAGTCCGAGAAGCAATGGAAATACTGCTACCGGACCGTTTCAATGGATGAAAGTGTGGCTGCGTAAAGAAGAATGCCACTATGATTATGTAGTGTCATGCAAATATCCAGTATTATTGTAACCGGTATCAGTAAGGTTTTTGAGATCAAGGAGACGATATCGCAGCTAAACCGGATGGTTTATATCGATGGCCATCAATATAAGTTAACTTCACTTTCATCTTAGTCATACGGCCGAGAAGCAATGGAAATACTGCTACCGATCCGTTTCAATGGATCAAAGTGTGGCTGCGTAAAGAAGAATGCCACTATGATTATGTAGTGTCATGCAAATGTCTAGTATTAGTGTAACCGGTACCAGAAGGTTTTTGAGATCAAGGAAACGATATCGCAGCTAAACCGGATGGTTTATATCGATGGCCATCAATATTAGTTAACTTCACTTCGATCCCAGCCATAGGGACCAGAACCAATGGACATACTGCTACCGAACCGTGGCAATGGATGAAAGTGTGGCTGCGTAAAGAAGAATGCCACTATGATTATGTAGTGTCATGCAAATGTCTAGTATTATTGTAACCGGTATCAGTAAGGTTTTTGAGATCAAGGAGACGATATCGCAGCTAAACCGGATGGTTTACATCGATGGCCATCAATATTAGTTAACTTCACTTTCATCTTAGTCATACGGCCGAGAAGCAATGGAAATACTGCTACCGAACCGTGGCAATGGATCAAAGTGTGCCTGCGTAAAGAAGAATGCCACTATGATTATGTAGTGTCATGCAAATATCTAGTCCTGTTGTAACCGATATCAGTAAGGTTTTTACGGCCGAGAAGCAATGGAAATACTGCTACCGAACCGTGGCAATGGATCAAAGTGTGCCTGCGTAAAGAAGAATGCCACTATGATTATGTAGTGTCATGCAAATATCTAGTCCTGTTGTAACCGATATCAGTAAGGTTTTTACGATCAAGGAGACGATATCGCAGCTAAACCGGATGGTTTATATCGATGGCCATCAATATTAGTTAACTTCACTTTGATCTCAGGCATAGGGCCGGGAAGCAATGGAAATACTGCTACCGAACCGCGGCAATGGATCAAAGTGTGGCTGCGTAAAGTAGAATGCCACTATGATTATGTAGTGCCATGCAAATATCTAGTCTTATTGTAACCGATATCAGTAAGGTTTTTACGATCAAGGAGACGATATCGCAGCTAAACCGGATGGTTTATATCGATGGCCATGAATATTAGTTAACTTCACTTTGATTTCATCCATAAGGCCGAGAAGCAATGGAAATACTGCTACCGAACCGTTTCAATGGATCAAAGTGTGACTGCGTAAAGAAGAATGCCACTATGATTATGTAGTGTCATGCAAATATCTAGTCCTATTGTAACCGATATCAGTAAGGTTTTTACGATCAAGGAGACGATATCGCTGCTAAACCGGATGGTTTATATCGATGGCCATCAATATTAGTTAACTTCACTTTGATTTCATCCATAAGGCCGAGAAGCAATGGAAATACTACTACCGAACCGTTTCAATGGATCAAAGTGTGGCTGCGTAAAGAAGAATGCCACTATGATTATGTAGTGTCATGCAAATGTCTAGTATTATTGTAACCGGTATCAGTAAGGTTTTTGAGATCAAGGAGACGATATCGCAGCTAAGCCGGATGGTTTACATCGATGGCCATCAATATTAGTTAACTTCACTTTCATCTTAGTCATACGGCCGAGAAGCAATGGACATACTGCTACCGAACCGTGGCAATGGATGAAAGTGTGGCTGCGTAAAGAAGAATGCCACTATGATTATGTAGTGCCATGCAAATATCTAGTCTTATTGTAACCGATATCAGTAAGGTTTTTACGATCAAGGAGACAATATCGCACCTAAACCGCATGGTTTATATCGATGGCCATCAATATTAGTTAACTTCACTTTGATCTTAGGCATAGGGCCGAGAAGCAATGGAAATACTGCTACCGAACCGTGGCAATGGATCAAAGTGAGGCTGCGTAAAGAAGAATACCACTATGATTATGTAGTGCAATGCAAATATCTAGTCCTATTGTAAGCGATATCAGTAAGGTTTTTACGACCAAGGAGACGATATCGCAGCTAAACCGGATGGTTTATATCGATGGCCATCAATATTAGTTAACTTCACTTTGATTTCATCCATAAGGCCGAGAAGCAATGGAAATACTGCTACCGAACCGTTTCAATGGATCAAAGTGCGGCTGCGTAAAGAAGAATGCCACTATAATTATGTACTGTCATCCAAATGTCTAGTATTATTGTAACCGGTATCTGTAAGGTTTTTGAGATCAAGGAGAGGATATCGCAGCTAAACCGGATGGTTTACATCGATGGCCATCAATATTAGTTAACTTCACTTTCATCTTAGTCATACGGCCGAGAAGCAATGGAAATACTGCTACCGAACCGTGGCAATGGATCAAAGTGTGTCTGCGTAAAGAAGAATGCCACTATGATTATGTAGTGTCTTGCAAATATCTAGTCCTGTTGTAACCGATATCAGTAAGGTTTTTACGATCAAGGAGACGATATCGCAGCTAAACCGGATGGTTTATATAGATGGCCATCAATATTAGTTAACTTCACTTTGATCTCAGGCATAGGGCCGGGAAGCAATGGAAATACTGCTACCGAACCGCGGCAATGGATCAAAGTGTTGCTGCGTAAAGTAGAATGCCACTATGATTATTTAGTCTCATGCAAATATCTAGTCTTATTGTAACCGATATTAGTAAGGCTTTTACGATCAAGGAGACAATATTGCAGGTAAACCGGATGGTTTATATCGACGGCCATCAATATTAGTTAACTTCACTTTGATCTCAGCCATAGGGCCGGGAAACAATGGAAATACTACTACCGAACCGTGGCAATGGATCAAAGTGTGGCTGCGTAAAGAAGAATGCCACTATGATTATGTACTGTCATGCAAATTTCTAGTATTATTGTAACAGGTATCAGTAAGGTTTTTGAGATCAAGGAGACGATATCGCAGGTAAACCCGATGGTTTATATCGATGGCCACCAATATTAATTAACTTCACTTTGATCTTAGTCACAGGGCCGAGAAGCAATGGAAATCCTGCTACCGAACCGTTGCAATGGATCAACGTGTGGCTGCGTAAAGAAGAATGCCACTATGATTATGTAGTGCCATGCAAATATCTAGTCCTATTGTAACCGATATCAGTAAGGTTTTTACGACCAAGGAGACGATATCGCAGCTAAACCGGATGGTTTATATCCATGGCCATCAATATTAGTTCACTTCACTTTGATCTTAGTCATAAGGCCGAGAAGCAATGGAAATACTGCTACCGAACCGTGGCAATGGATCAAAGTGTGGCTGCGTAAAGAAGAATGCCACTATGATTATGTAGTGTCATGCAAATGTCTAGTATTATTGTAACCGGTATCAGTAAAGTTTTTGGGACCAAGCAGACGATATCGCAGCTAAACCGGATGGTATATATCGATGGCCATCAATATTAGTTAACTTCACTTCGATCTCAGCCATAGGGACCAGAAGGAATGGAAATACTGCTACCGAACCGTGGCAATGGATGAAAGTGTGGCTGCGTAAAGAAGAATGCCACTATGATTATGTAGTGTCATGCAAATGTCTAGTCCTGTTGTAACCGATATCAGTAAGGTTTTTACGATCAAGGAGACGATATCGCAGCTAAACCGGATGGTTTACATCGATGGCCATCAATACTAGATAACTTCACTTTGATTTCATCCATAAGGCCGAGAAGCAATGGAAATACTGCTACCGAACCGTTTCAATGGATGAAAGTGTGGCTGCGTAAAGAAGAATGCCACTATGATTATGTACTGTCATGCAAATGTCTAATATTATTGTAACCGGTATCAGTAAGGTTTTTGGGATCAAGGAGACGATATCACAGCTAAACCGGATGGTTTATATCGATGGCCATCAATATTAGTTAACTTCACTTCGATCTCAGCCATAGGGACCAGAAGCAATGGAAATACTGCTACCGAACCGTGGCAATGGATGAAAGTGTGGCTGCGTAAGGAAGAATGCCACTATGATTATGTAGTGTCATGCAAATGTCTAGTATTATTGTAACCGGTATCAGTAAGGTTTTTGGGATCAAGGAGACGATATCGCAGCTAAACCGGATGGTTTATATCGATGGCCATCAATATTAGTTAACTTCACTTCGATCTCAGCCATAGGGCCGGGAAGCCATGGAAATACTGCTACCGAACCGCGGCAATGGATCAAAGTGTGGCTGTGTAAAGTAGAATGCCACTATGATTATGTAGTCTCATGCAAATATCTAGTCTTATTGTAACCGATATTAGTAAGGCTTTTACGATCAAGGAGACAATATCGCAGGTAAACCGGATGGTTTACATCGATGGCCATCAATATTAGTTAACTTCACTTCGATCTCAGCCATAGGGACCAGAAGCAATGGAAATACTGCTACCGAACCGTGGCAATGGATGAAAGTGTGGCTGCGTAAGGAAGAATGCCACTATGATTATGTAGTGTCATGCAAATGTCTAGTATTATTGTAACCGTTATCAGTAAGGTTTTTGGGATCAAGGAGACGATATCGCATTTAAACCGGATGGTTTATATCGATGGCCATCAATATTAGTTAACTTCACTTTGATTTCATCCATAAGGCCGAGAAGCAATGGAAATACTGCTACAGAACCGTTTCAATGGATGTAAGTGTGGCTGCGTAAAGAAGAATGCCACTATGATTATGTAGTGTCACGCAAATGTCTAGTATTATTGTAACCGGTATCAGTAAGGTTTTTGAGATCAAGGAGACGATATCGCAGCTAAACCGGATGGTTTATATCGATGGCCATCAATATTAGTTAACTTCACTTCGATCTCAGGCATAGGGCCGGGAAGCCATGGAAATACTGCTACCGAACCGTTTCAATGGATCAAAGTGTGGCTGCGTAAAGAAGAATGCCACTATGATTATGTCGTGTCATGCAAATGTCTAGTATTATTGTAACCGGTATCAGTAAGGTTTTTGGGATCAAGGAGACGATATCGCAGCTAAACCGGATGGTTTATATCGATGGCCATCAATATTAGTTAACTTCACTTTGATTTCATCCATAAGGGCGAGAAGCAATGGAAATACTGCTACCGAACCGTTTCAATGGATCAAAGTGCGGCTGCGTAAAGAAGAATGCCACTATGATTATGTAGTGTCATGCAAATGTCTAGTATTATTGTAACCGGTATCAGTAAGGTTTTTGAGATCAAGGAGACGATATCGGAGCTAAACCGGATGGTTTACATCGATGGCCATCAATATTAGTTAACTTCACTTTCATCTTAGTCATACGGCCGAGAAGCAATGGAAATACTGCTACCGAACCGTGGCAATGGATCAAAGTGTGCCTGCGTAAAGAAGAATGCCACTATGATTTTGTAGTGTCATGCAAATATCTAGTCCTGTTGTAACCGATATCAGTAAGGTTTTTACGATCAAGGAGACGATATCGCAGCTAAACCGGATGGTTTATATCGATGGCCATCAATATTAGTTTACTTCACTTTGATTTCATGCATAAGGCCGAGAAGCAATGCAAATACTGCTACCGAACCGTGGCAATGGGTCAAAGTGAGGCTGCGTAAAGAAGAATGCCACTATGATTATGTAGGGCCATGCAAATATCTAGTCCTATTGTAACCGATATCAGTAAGGTTTTTACGACCAAGGAGACGATATCCCAGCTAAACCGGATGGTTTATATCAATGGCCATCAATATTAGTTCACTTCACTTTGATCTTAGTCAGAAGGCCGAGAAGCAATGGAAATACTGCTACCGAACCGTGGGAATGGATCAAAGTTAAGCTGCGTAAAGAAGCATGCCACTATGATTATGTAGTGCCATGCAAATATCTAGTCCTATTGTAACCGATATCAGTAAGGTTTTTACGATCAAGGAGACGATATCGCTGCTAAACCGGATGGTTTATATCGATGGCCATCAATATTAGTTAACTTCACTTTGATTTCATCCATAAGGCCGAGAAGCAATGGAAATACTGCTACCGAACCGTTTCAATGGATCAAAGTGTGGCTGCGTAAAGAAGAATGCCACTATGATTATGTAGTGTCATGCAAATGTCTAGTATTATTGTAACCGGTATCAGTAAGGTTTTTGAGATCAAGGAGACGATATCGCAGCTAAGCCGGATGGTTTACATCGATGGCCATCAATATTAGTTAACTTCACTTTCATCTTAGTCATACGGCCGAGAAGCAATGGACATACTGCTACCGAACCGTGGCAATGGATGAAAGTGTGGCTGCGTAAAGAAGAATGCCACTATGATTATGTAGTGTCTTGCAAATATCTAGTCCTGTTGTAACCGATATCAGTAAGGTTTTTACGATCAAGGAGACGATATCGCAGCTAAACCGGATGGTTTATATAGATGGCCATCAATATTAGTTAACTTCACTTTGATCTCAGGCATAGGGCCGGGAAGCAATGGAAATACTGCTACCGAACCGCGGCAATGGATCAAAGTGTTGCTGCGTAAAGTAGAATGCCACTATGATTATTTAGTCTCATGCAAATATCTAGTCTTATTGTAACCGATATTAGTAAGGCTTTTACGATCAAGGAGACAATATTGCAGGTAAACCGGATGGTTTATATCGACGGCCATCAATATTAGTTAACTTCACTTTGATCTCAGCCATAGGGCCGGGAAACAATGGAAATACTACTACCGAACCGTGGCAATGGATCAAAGTGTGGCTGCGTAAAGAAGAATGCCACTATGATTATGTACTGTCATGCAAATTTCTAGTATTATTGTAACAGGTATCAGTAAGGTTTTTGAGATCAAGGAGACGATATCGCAGGTAAACCCGATGGTTTATATCGATGGCCACCAATATTAATTAACTTCACTTTGATCTTAGTCACAGGGCCGAGAAGCAATGGAAATCCTGCTACCGAACCGTTGCAATGGATCAACGTGTGGCTGCGTAAAGAAGAATGCCACTATGATTATGTAGTGCCATGCAAATATCTAGTCCTATCGTAACCGATATCAGTAAGGTTTTTACGACCAAGGAGACGATATCGCAGCTAAACCGGATGGTTTATATCCATGGCCATCAATATTAGTTCACTTCACTTTGATCTTAGTCATAAGGCCGAGAAGCAATGGAAATACTGCTACCGAACCGTGGCAATGGATCAAAGTGTGGCTGCGTAAAGAAGAATGCCACTATGATTATGTAGTGTCATGCAAATGTCTAGTATTATTGTAACCGGTATCAGTAAAGTTTTTGGGACCAAGCAGACGATATCGCAGCTAAACCGGATGGTATATATCGATGGCCATCAATATTAGTTAACTTCACTTCGATCTCAGCCATAGGGACCAGAAGGAATGGAAATACTGCTACCGAACCGTGGCAATGGATGAAAGTGTGGCTGCGTAAAGAAGAATGCCACTATGATTATGTAGTGTCATGCAAATGTCTAGTCCTGTTGTAACCGATATCAGTAAGGTTTTTACGATCAAGGAGACGATATCGCAGCTAAACCGGATGGTTTACATCGATGGCCATCAATACTAGATAACTTCACTTTGATTTCATCCATAAGGCCGAGAAGCAATGGAAATACTGCTACCGAACCGTTTCAATGGATGAAAGTGTGGCTGCGTAAAGAAGAATGCCACTATGATTATGTACTGTCATGCAAATGTCTAATATTATTGTAACCGGTATCAGTAAGGTTTTTGGGATCAAGGAGACGATATCACAGCTAAACCGGATGGTTTATATCGATGGCCATCAATATTAGTTAACTTCACTTCGATCTCAGCCATAGGGACCAGAAGCAATGGAAATACTGCTACCGAACCGTGGCAATGGATGAAAGTGTGGCTGCGTAAGGAAGAATGCCACTATGATTATGTAGTGTCATGCAAATGTCTAGTATTATTGTAACCGGTATCAGTAAGGTTTTTGGGATCAAGGAGACGATATCGCAGCTAAACCGGATGGTTTATATCGATGGCCATCAATATTAGTTAACTTCACTTCGATCTCAGCCATAGGGCCGGGAAGCCATGGAAATACTGCTACCGAACCGCGGCAATGGATCAAAGTGTGGCTGTGTAAAGTAGAATGCCACTATGATTATGTAGTCTCATGCAAATATCTAGTCTTATTGTAACCGATATTAGTAAGGCTTTTACGATCAAGGAGACAATATCGCAGGTAAACCGGATGGTTTACATCGATGGCCATCAATATTAGTTAACTTCACTTCGATCTCAGCCATAGGGACCAGAAGCAATGGAAATACTGCTACCGAACCGTGGCAATGGATGAAAGTGTGGCTGCGTAAGGAAGAATGCCACTATGATTATGTAGTGTCATGCAAATGTCTAGTATTATTGTAACCGTTATCAGTAAGGTTTTTGGGATCAAGGAGACGATATCGCATTTAAACCGGATGGTTTATATCGATGGCCATCAATATTAGTTAACTTCACTTTGATTTCATCCATAAGGCCGAGAAGCAATGGAAATACTGCTACAGAACCGTTTCAATGGATGTAAGTGTGGCTGCGTAAAGAAGAATGCCACTATGATTATGTAGTGTCACGCAAATGTCTAGTATTATTGTAACCGGTATCAGTAAGGTTTTTGAGATCAAGGAGACGATATCGCAGCTAAACCGGATGGTTTATATCGATGGCCATCAATATTAGTTAACTTCACTTCGATCTCAGGCATAGGGCCGGGAAGCCATGGAAATACTGCTACCGAACCGTTTCAATGGATCAAAGTGTGGCTGCGTAAAGAAGAATGCCACTATGATTATGTCGTGTCATGCAAATGTCTAGTATTATTGTAACCGGTATCAGTAAGGTTTTTGGGATCAAGGAGACGATATCGCAGCTAAACCGGATGGTTTATATCGATGGCCATCAATATTAGTTAACTTCACTTTGATTTCATCCATAAGGCCGAGAAGCAATGGAAATACTGCTACCGAACCGTTTCAATGGATCAAAGTGCGGCTGCGTAAAGAAGAATGCCACTATGATTATGTAGTGTCATGCAAATGTCTAGTATTATTGTAACCGGTATCAGTAAGGTTTTTGAGATCAAGGAGACGATATCGGAGCTAAACCGGATGGTTTACATCGATGGCCATCAATATTAGTTAACTTCACTTTCATCTTAGTCATACGGCCGAGAAGCAATGGAAATACTGCTACCGAACCGTGGCAATGGATCAAAGTGTGCCTGCGTAAAGAAGAATGCCACTATGATTTTGTAGTGTCATGCAAATATCTAGTCCTGTTGTAACCGATATCAGTAAGGTTTTTACGATCAAGGAGACGATATCGCAGCTAAACCGGATGGTTTATATCGATGGCCATCAATATTAGTTTACTTCACTTTGATTTCATGCATAAGGCCGAGAAGCAATGCAAATACTGCTACCGAACCGTGGCAATGGGTCAAAGTGAGGCTGCGTAAAGAAGAATGCCACTATGATTATGTAGGGCCATGCAAATATCTAGTCCTATTGTAACCGATATCAGTAAGGTTTTTACGACCAAGGAGACGATATCCCAGCTAAACCGGATGGTTTATATCAATGGCCATCAATATTAGTTCACTTCACTTTGATCTTAGTCAGAAGGCCGAGAAGCAATGGAAATACTGCTACCGAACCGTGGGAATGGATCAAAGTTAAGCTGCGTAAAGAAGCATGCCACTATGATTATGTAGTGCCATGCAAATATCTAGTCCTATTGTAACCGATATCAGTAAGGTTTTTACGATCAAGGAGACGATATCGCTGCTAAACCGGATGGTTTATATCGATGGCCATCAATATTAGTTAACTTCACTTTGATTTCATCCATAAGGCCGAGAAGCAATGGAAATACTGCTACCGAACCGTTTCAATGGATCAAAGTGTGGCTGCGTAAAGAAGAATGCCACTATGATTATGTAGTGTCATGCAAATGTCTAGTATTATTGTAACCGGTATCAGTAAGGTTTTTGAGATCAAGGAGACGATATCGCAGCTAAGCCGGATGGTTTACATCGATGGCCATCAATATTAGTTAACTTCACTTTCATCTTAGTCATACGGCCGAGAAGCAATGGACATACTGCTACCGAACCGTGGCAATGGATGAAAGTGTGGCTGCGTAAAGAAGAATGCCACTATGATTATGTAGTGCCATGCAAATATCTAGTCTTATTGTAACCGATATCAGTAAGGTTTTTACGATCAAGGAGACAATATCGCACCTAAACCGCATGGTTTATATCGATGGCCATCAATATTAGTTAACTTCACTTTGATCTTAGGCATAGGGCCGAGAAGCAATGGAAATACTGCTACCGAACCGTGGCAATGGATCAAAGTGAGGCTGCGTAAAGAAGAATACCACTATGATTATGTAGTGCAATGCAAATATCTAGTCCTATTGTAAGCGATATCAGTAAGGTTTTTACGACCAAGGAGACGATATCGCAGCTAAACCGGATGGTTTATATCGATGGCCATCAATATTAGTTCACTTCACTTTGATCTTAGTCATAAGGCCGAGAAGCAATGGAAATACTGCTACCAAATCGTGGCAATGGATCAAAGTTAAGCTGCGTAAAGAAGCATGCCACTATGATTATGTAGTGCCATGCAAATATCTAGTCCTATTGTAACCGATATCAGTAAGGTTTTTACGATCAAGGAGACGATATCGCAGCTAAACCGGATGGTTTATATCGATGGCCATCAATATTAGTTAACTTCACTTTGATTTCATCCATAAGTCCGAGAAGCAATGGAAATACTGCTACCGGACCGTTTCAATGGATGAAAGTGTGGCTGCGTAAAGAAGAATGCCACTATGATTATGTAGTGTCATGCAAATATCCAGTATTATTGTAACCGGTATCAGTAAGGTTTTTGAGATCAAGGAGACGATATCGCAGCTAAACCGGATGGTTTATATCGATGGCCATCAATATAAGTTAACTTCACTTTCATCTTAGTCATACGGCCGAGAAGCAATGGAAATACTGCTACCGATCCGTTTCAATGGATCAAAGTGTGGCTGCGTAAAGAAGAATGCCACTATGATTATGTAGTGTCATGCAAATGTCTAGTATTAGTGTAACCGGTACCAGAAGGTTTTTGAGATCAAGGAAACGATATCGCAGCTAAACCGGATGGTTTATATCGATGGCCATCAATATTAGTTAACTTCACTTCGATCCCAGCCATAGGGACCAGAACCAATGGACATACTGCTACCGAACCGTGGCAATGGATGAAAGTGTGGCTGCGTAAAGAAGAATGCCACTATGATTATGTAGTGTCATGCAAATGTCTAGTATTATTGTAACCGGTATCAGTAAGGTTTTTGAGATCAAGGAGACGATATCGCAGCTAAACCGGATGGTTTACATCGATGGCCATCAATATTAGTTAACTTCACTTTCATCTTAGTCATACGGCCGAGAAGCAATGGAAATACTGCTACCGAACCGTGGCAATGGATCAAAGTGTGCCTGCGTAAAGAAGAATGCCACTATGATTATGTAGTGTCATGCAAATATCTAGTCCTGTTGTAACCGATATCAGTAAGGTTTTTACGGCCGAGAAGCAATGGAAATACTGCTACCGAACCGTGGCAATGGATCAAAGTGTGCCTGCGTAAAGAAGAATGCCACTATGATTATGTAGTGTCATGCAAATATCTAGTCCTGTTGTAACCGATATCAGTAAGGTTTTTACGATCAAGGAGACGATATCGCAGCTAAACCGGATGGTTTATATCGATGGCCATCAATATTAGTTAACTTCACTTTGATCTCAGGCATAGGGCCGGGAAGCAATGGAAATACTGCTACCGAACCGCGGCAATGGATCAAAGTGTGGCTGCGTAAAGTAGAATGCCACTATGATTATGTAGTGCCATGCAAATATCTAGTCTTATTGTAACCGATATCAGTAAGGTTTTTACGATCAAGGAGACGATATCGCGGCTAAACCGGATGGTTTATATCGATGGCCATGAATATTAGTTAACTTCACTTTGATTTCATCCATAAGGCCGAGAAGCAATGGAAATACTGCTACCGAACCGTTTCAATGGATCAAAGTGTGACTGCGTAAAGAAGAATGCCACTATGATTATGTAGTGTCATGCAAATATCTAGTCCTATTGTAACCGATATCAGTAAGGTTTTTACGATCAAGGAGACGATATCGCTGCTAAACCGGATGGTTTATATCGATGGCCATCAATATTAGTTAACTTCACTTTGATTTCATCCATAAGGCCGAGAAGCAATGGAAATACTACTACCGAACCGTTTCAATGGATCAAAGTGTGGCTGCGTAAAGAAGAATGCCACTATGATTATGTAGTGTCATGCAAATGTCTAGTATTATTGTAACCGGTATCAGTAAGGTTTTTGAGATCAAGGAGACGATATCGCAGCTAAGCCGGATGGTTTACATCGATGGCCATCAATATTAGTTAACTTCACTTTCATCTTAGTCATACGGCCGAGAAGCAATGGACATACTGCTACCGAACCGTGGCAATGGATGAAAGTGTGGCTGCGTAAAGAAGAATGCCACTATGATTATGTAGTGCCATGCAAATATCTAGTCTTATTGTAACCGATATCAGTAAGGTTTTTACGATCAAGGAGACAATATCGCACCTAAACCGCATGGTTTATATCGATGGCCATCAATATTAGTTAACTTCACTTTGATCTTAGGCATAGGGCCGAGAAGCAATGGAAATACTGCTACCGAACCGTGGCAATGGATCAAAGTGAGGCTGCGTAAAGAAGAATACCACTATGATTATGTAGTGCAATGCAAATATCTAGTCCTATTGTAAGCGATATCAGTAAGGTTTTTACGACCAAGGAGACGATATCGCAGCTAAACCGGATGGTTTATATCGATGGCCATCAATATTAGTTCACTTCACTTTGATCTTAGTCATAAGGCCGAGAAGCAATGGAAATACTGCTACCGAATCGTGGCAATGGATCAAAGTTAAGCTGCGTAAAGAAGCATGCCACTATGATTATGTAGTGCCATGCAAATATCTAGTCCTATTGTAACCGATATCAGTAAGGTTTTTACGATCAAGGAGACGATATCGCAGCTAAACCGGATGGTTTATATCTTTGGCCATCAATATTAGTTAACTTCACTTTGATTTCATCCATAAGGCCGAGAAGCAATGGAAATACTGCTACCGAACCGTTTCAATGGATCAAAGTGCGGCTGCGTAAAGAAGAATGCCACTATGATTATGTAGTGTCATGCAAATGTCTAGTATTATTGTAACCGGTATCAGTAAGGTTTTTGAGATCAAGGAGACGATATCGCAGCTAAGCCGGATGGTTTACATCGATGGCCATCAATATTAGTTAACTTCACTTTCATCTTAGTCATACGGCCGAGAAGCAATGGACATACTGCTACCGAACCGTGGCAATGGATGAAAGTGTGGCTGCGTAAAGAAGAATGCCACTATGATTATGTAGTGCCATGCAAATATCTAGTCTTATTGTAACCGATATCAGTAAGGTTTTTACGATCAAGGAGACAATATCGCAGCTAAACCGCATGGTTTATATCGATGGCCATCAATATTAGTTAACTTCACTTTGATCTTAGGCATAGGGCCGAGAAGCAATGGAAATACTGCTACCGGACCGTGGCAATGGATCAAAGTGTGGCTGCGTAAAGAAGCATGCCACTATGATTATGTAGTGCCATGCAAATATCTAGTCCTATTGTAACCGATATCAGTAAGGTTTTTACGACCAAGGAGACGATATCGCAGCTAAACCGGATGGTTTATATCGATGGCCATCAATATTAGTTCACTTCACTTTGATTTCATCCATAAGTCCGAGAAGCAATGGAAATACTGCTACCGGACCGTTTCAATGGATGAAAGTGTGGCTGCGTAAAGAAGAATGCCACTATGATTATGTAGTGTCATGCAAATATCCAGTATTATTGTAACCGGTATCAGTAAGGTTTTTGAGATCAAGGAGACGATATCGCAGCTAAACCGGATGGTTTATATCGATGGCCATCAATATAAGTTAACTTCACTTTCATCTTAGTCATACGGCCGAGAAGCAATGGAAATACTGCTACCGATCCGTTTCAATGGATCAAAGTGTGGCTGCGTAAAGAAGAATGCCACTATGATTATGTAGTGTCATGCAAATGTCTAGTATTAGTGTAACCGGTACCAGAAGGTTTTTGAGATCAAGGAAACGATATCGCAGCTAAACCGGATGGTTTATATCGATGGCCATCAATATTAGTTAACTTCACTTCGATCCCAGCCATAGGGACCAGAACCAATGGACATACTGCTACCGAACCGTGGCAATGGATGAAAGTGTGGCTGCGTAAAGAAGAATGCCACTATGATTATGTAGTGTCATGCAAATGTCTAGTATTATTGTAACCGGTATCAGTAAGGTTTTTGAGATCAAGGAGACGATATCGCAGCTAAACCGGATGGTTTACATCGATGGCCATCAATATTAGTTAACTTCACTTTCATCTTAGTCATACGGCCGAGAAGCAATGGAAATACTGCTACCGAACCGTGGCAATGGATCAAAGTGTGCCTGCGTAAAGAAGAATGCCACTATGATTATGTAGTGTCATGCAAATATCTAGTCCTGTTGTAACCGATATCAGTAAGGTTTTTACGGCCGAGAAGCAATGGAAATACTGCTACCGAACCGTGGCAATGGATCAAAGTGTGCCTGCGTAAAGAAGAATGCCACTATGATTATGTAGTGTCATGCAAATATCTAGTCCTGTTGTAACCGATATCAGTAAGGTTTTTACGATCAAGGAGACGATATCGCAGCTAAACCGGATGGTTTATATCGATGGCCATCAATATTAGTTAACTTCACTTTGATCTCAGGCATAGGGCCGGGAAGCAATGGAAATACTGCTACCGAACCGCGGCAATGGATCAAAGTGTGGCTGCGTAAAGTAGAATGCCACTATGATTATGTAGTGCCATGCAAATATCTAGTCTTATTGTAACCGATATCAGTAAGGTTTTTACGATCAAGGAGACGATATCGCTGCTAAACCGGATGGTTTATATCGATGGCCATCAATATTAGTTAACTTCACTTTGATTTCATCCATAAGGCCGAGAAGCAATGGAAATACTGCTACCGAACCGTTTCAATGGATCAAAGTGCGGCTGCGTAAAGAAGAATGCCACTATGATTATGTAGTGTCATGCAAATGTCTAGTATTATTGTAACCGGTATCAGTAAGGTTTTTGGGATCAAGGAGACGATATCGCAGCTAAACCGGATGGTATATATCGATGGCCATCAATATTAGTTAACTTCACTTTGATCTTAGGCATAGGGCCGAGAAGCAATGGAAATGCTGCTACCGGACCGTGGCAATGGATCAAAGTGTGGCTGCGTAAAGAAGAATGCCACTATGATTATGTAGTGTCATGCAAATATCTAGTCCTATTGTAACCGATATCAGTAAGGTTTTTACGATCAAGGAGACGATATCGCTGCTAAACCGGATGGTTTATATCGATGGCCATCAATATTAGTTAACTTCACTTTGATTTCATCCATAAGGCCGAGAAGCAATGGAAATACTACTACCGAACCGTTTCAATGGATCAAAGTGTGGCTGCGTAAAGAAGAATGCCACTATGATTATGTAGTGTCATGCAAATGTCTAGTATTATTGTAACCGGTATCAGTAAGGTTTTTGAGATCAAGGAGACGATATCGCAGCTAAGCCGGATGGTTTACATCGATGGCCATCAATATTAGTTAACTTCACTTTCATCTTAGTCATACGGCCGAGAAGCAATGGACATACTGCTACCGAACCGTGGCAATGGATGAAAGTGTGGCTGCGTAAAGAAGAATGCCACTATGATTATGTAGTGCCATGCAAATATCTAGTCTTATTGTAACCGATATCAGTAAGGTTTTTACGATCAAGGAGACAATATCGCACCTAAACCGCATGGTTTATATCGATGGCCATCAATATTAGTTAACTTCACTTTGATCTTAGGCATAGGGCCGAGAAGCAATGGAAATACTGCTACCGAACCGTGGCAATGGATCAAAGTGAGGCTGCGTAAAGAAGAATACCACTATGATTATGTAGTGCAATGCAAATATCTAGTCCTATTGTAAGCGATATCAGTAAGGTTTTTACGACCAAGGAGACGATATCGCAGCTAAACCGGATGGTTTATATCGATGGCCATCAATATTAGTTCACTTCACTTTGATTTCATCCATAAGGCCGAGAAGCAATGGAAATACTGCTACCGAACCGTTTCAATGGATCAAAGTGCGGCTGCGTAAAGAAGAATGCCACTATAATTATGTACTGTCATCCAAATGTCTAGTATTATTGTAACCGGTATCTGTAAGGTTTTTGAGATCAAGGAGAGGATATCGCAGCTAAACCGGATGGTTTACATCGATGGCCATCAATATTAGTTAACTTCACTTTCATCTTAGTCATACGGCCGAGAAGCAATGGAAATACTGCTACCGAACCGTGGCAATGGATCAAAGTGTGTCTGCGTAAAGAAGAATGCCACTATGATTATGTAGTGTCTTGCAAATATCTAGTCCTGTTGTAACCGATATCAGTAAGGTTTTTACGATCAAGGAGACGATATCGCAGCTAAACCGGATGGTTTATATAGATGGCCATCAATATTAGTTAACTTCACTTTGATCTCAGGCATAGGGCCGGGAAGCAATGGAAATACTGCTACCGAACCGCGGCAATGGATCAAAGTGTTGCTGCGTAAAGTAGAATGCCACTATGATTATTTAGTCTCATGCAAATATCTAGTCTTATTGTAACCGATATTAGTAAGGCTTTTACGATCAAGGAGACAATATTGCAGGTAAACCGGATGGTTTATATCGACGGCCATCAATATTAGTTAACTTCACTTTGATCTCAGCCATAGGGCCGGGAAACAATGGAAATACTACTACCGAACCGTGGCAATGGATCAAAGTGTGGCTGCGTAAAGAAGAATGCCACTATGATTATGTACTGTCATGCAAATTTCTAGTATTATTGTAACAGGTATCAGTAAGGTTTTTGAGATCAAGGAGACGATATCGCAGGTAAACCCGATGGTTTATATCGATGGCCACCAATATTAATTAACTTCACTTTGATCTTAGTCACAGGGCCGAGAAGCAATGGAAATCCTGCTACCGAACCGTTGCAATGGATCAACGTGTGGCTGCGTAAAGAAGAATGCCACTATGATTATGTAGTGCCATGCAAATATCTAGTCCTATTGTAACCGATATCAGTAAGGTTTTTACGACCAAGGAGACGATATCGCAGCTAAACCGGATGGTTTATATCCATGGCCATCAATATTAGTTCACTTCACTTTGATCTTAGTCATAAGGCCGAGAAGCAATGGAAATACTGCTACCGAACCGTGGCAATGGATCAAAGTGTGGCTGCGTAAAGAAGAATGCCACTATGATTATGTAGTGTCATGCAAATGTCTAGTATTATTGTAACCGGTATCAGTAAAGTTTTTGGGACCAAGCAGACGATATCGCAGCTAAACCGGATGGTATATATCGATGGCCATCAATATTAGTTAACTTCACTTCGATCTCAGCCATAGGGACCAGAAGGAATGGAAATACTGCTACCGAACCGTGGCAATGGATGAAAGTGTGGCTGCGTAAAGAAGAATGCCACTATGATTATGTAGTGTCATGCAAATGTCTAGTCCTGTTGTAACCGATATCAGTAAGGTTTTTACGATCAAGGAGACGATATCGCAGCTAAACCGGATGGTTTACATCGATGGCCATCAATACTAGATAACTTCACTTTGATTTCATCCATAAGGCCGAGAAGCAATGGAAATACTGCTACCGAACCGTTTCAATGGATGAAAGTGTGGCTGCGTAAAGAAGAATGCCACTATGATTATGTACTGTCATGCAAATGTCTAATATTATTGTAACCGGTATCAGTAAGGTTTTTGGGATCAAGGAGACGATATCACAGCTAAACCGGATGGTTTATATCGATGGCCATCAATATTAGTTAACTTCACTTCGATCTCAGCCATAGGGACCAGAAGCAATGGAAATACTGCTACCGAACCGTGGCAATGGATGAAAGTGTGGCTGCGTAAGGAAGAATGCCACTATGATTATGTAGTGTCATGCAAATGTCTAGTATTATTGTAACCGGTATCAGTAAGGTTTTTGGGATCAAGGAGACGATATCGCAGCTAAACCGGATGGTTTATATCGATGGCCATCAATATTAGTTAACTTCACTTCGATCTCAGCCATAGGGCCGGGAAGCCATGGAAATACTGCTACCGAACCGCGGCAATGGATCAAAGTGTGGCTGTGTAAAGTAGAATGCCACTATGATTATGTAGTCTCATGCAAATATCTAGTCTTATTGTAACCGATATTAGTAAGGCTTTTACGATCAAGGAGACAATATCGCAGGTAAACCGGATGGTTTACATCGATGGCCATCAATATTAGTTAACTTCACTTCGATCTCAGCCATAGGGACCAGAAGCAATGGAAATACTGCTACCGAACCGTGGCAATGGATGAAAGTGTGGCTGCGTAAGGAAGAATGCCACTATGATTATGTAGTGTCATGCAAATGTCTAGTATTATTGTAACCGTTATCAGTAAGGTTTTTGGGATCAAGGAGACGATATCGCATTTAAACCGGATGGTTTATATCGATGGCCATCAATATTAGTTAACTTCACTTTGATTTCATCCATAAGGCCGAGAAGCAATGGAAATACTGCTACAGAACCGTTTCAATGGATGTAAGTGTGGCTGCGTAAAGAAGAATGCCACTATGATTATGTAGTGTCACGCAAATGTCTAGTATTATTGTAACCGGTATCAGTAAGGTTTTTGAGATCAAGGAGACGATATCGCAGCTAAACCGGATGGTTTATATCGATGGCCATCAATATTAGTTAACTTCACTTCGATCTCAGGCATAGGGCCGGGAAGCCATGGAAATACTGCTACCGAACCGTTTCAATGGATCAAAGTGTGGCTGCGTAAAGAAGAATGCCACTATGATTATGTCGTGTCATGCAAATGTCTAGTATTATTGTAACCGGTATCAGTAAGGTTTTTGGGATCAAGGAGACGATATCGCAGCTAAACCGGATGGTTTATATCGATGGCCATCAATATTAGTTAACTTCACTTTGATTTCATCCATAAGGCCGAGAAGCAATGGAAATACTGCTACCGAACCGTTTCAATGGATCAAAGTGCGGCTGCGTAAAGAAGAATGCCACTATGATTATGTAGTGTCATGCAAATGTCTAGTATTATTGTAACCGGTATCAGTAAGGTTTTTGAGATCAAGGAGACGATATCGGAGCTAAACCGGATGGTTTACATCGATGGCCATCAATATTAGTTAACTTCACTTTCATCTTAGTCATACGGCCGAGAAGCAATGGAAATACTGCTACCGAACCGTGGCAATGGATCAAAGTGTGCCTGCGTAAAGAAGAATGCCACTATGATTTTGTAGTGTCATGCAAATATCTAGTCCTGTTGTAACCGATATCAGTAAGGTTTTTACGATCAAGGAGACGATATCGCAGCTAAACCGGATGGTTTATATCGATGGCCATCAATATTAGTTTACTTCACTTTGATTTCATGCATAAGGCCGAGAAGCAATGCAAATACTGCTACCGAACCGTGGCAATGGGTCAAAGTGAGGCTGCGTAAAGAAGAATGCCACTATGATTATGTAGGGCCATGCAAATATCTAGTCCTATTGTAACCGATATCAGTAAGGTTTTTACGACCAAGGAGACGATATCCCAGCTAAACCGGATGGTTTATATCAATGGCCATCAATATTAGTTCACTTCACTTTGATCTTAGTCAGAAGGCCGAGAAGCAATGGAAATACTGCTACCGAACCGTGGGAATGGATCAAAGTTAAGCTGCGTAAAGAAGCATGCCACTATGATTATGTAGTGCCATGCAAATATCTAGTCCTATTGTAACCGATATCAGTAAGGTTTTTACGATCAAGGAGACGATATCGCTGCTAAACCGGATGGTTTATATCGATGGCCATCAATATTAGTTAACTTCACTTTGATTTCATCCATAAGGCCGAGAAGCAATGGAAATACTGCTACCGAACCGTTTCAATGGATCAAAGTGTGGCTGCGTAAAGAAGAATGCCACTATGATTATGTAGTGTCATGCAAATGTCTAGTATTATTGTAACCGGTATCAGTAAGGTTTTTGAGATCAAGGAGACGATATCGCAGCTAAGCCGGATGGTTTACATCGATGGCCATCAATATTAGTTAACTTCACTTTCATCTTAGTCATACGGCCGAGAAGCAATGGACATACTGCTACCGAACCGTGGCAATGGATGAAAGTGTGGCTGCGTAAAGAAGAATGCCACTATGATTATGTAGTGCCATGCAAATATCTAGTCTTATTGTAACCGATATCAGTAAGGTTTTTACGATCAAGGAGACAATATCGCACCTAAACCGCATGGTTTATATCGATGGCCATCAATATTAGTTAACTTCACTTTGATCTTAGGCATAGGGCCGAGAAGCAATGGAAATACTGCTACCGAACCGTGGCAATGGATCAAAGTGAGGCTGCGTAAAGAAGAATACCACTATGATTATGTAGTGCAATGCAAATATCTAGTCCTATTGTAAGCGATATCAGTAAGGTTTTTACGACCAAGGAGACGATATCGCAGCTAAACCGGATGGTTTATATCGATGGCCATCAATATTAGTTCACTTCACTTTGATCTTAGTCATAAGGCCGAGAAGCAATGGAAATACTGCTACCAAATCGTGGCAATGGATCAAAGTTAAGCTGCGTAAAGAAGCATGCCACTATGATTATGTAGTGCCATGCAAATATCTAGTCCTATTGTAACCGATATCAGTAAGGTTTTTACGATCAAGGAGACGATATCGCAGCTAAACCGGATGGTTTATATCGATGGCCATCAATATTAGTTAACTTCACTTTGATTTCATCCATAAGTCCGAGAAGCAATGGAAATACTGCTACCGGACCGTTTCAATGGATGAAAGTGTGGCTGCGTAAAGAAGAATGCCACTATGATTATGTAGTGTCATGCAAATATCCAGTATTATTGTAACCGGTATCAGTAAGGTTTTTGAGATCAAGGAGACGATATCGCAGCTAAACCGGATGGTTTATATCGATGGCCATCAATATAAGTTAACTTCACTTTCATCTTAGTCATACGGCCGAGAAGCAATGGAAATACTGCTACCGATCCGTTTCAATGGATCAAAGTGTGGCTGCGTAAAGAAGAATGCCACTATGATTATGTAGTGTCATGCAAATGTCTAGTATTAGTGTAACCGGTACCAGAAGGTTTTTGAGATCAAGGAAACGATATCGCAGCTAAACCGGATGGTTTATATCGATGGCCATCAATATTAGTTAACTTCACTTCGATCCCAGCCATAGGGACCAGAACCAATGGACATACTGCTACCGAACCGTGGCAATGGATGAAAGTGTGGCTGCGTAAAGAAGAATGCCACTATGATTATGTAGTGTCATGCAAATGTCTAGTATTATTGTAACCGGTATCAGTAAGGTTTTTGAGATCAAGGAGACGATATCGCAGCTAAACCGGATGGTTTACATCGATGGCCATCAATATTAGTTAACTTCACTTTCATCTTAGTCATACGGCCGAGAAGCAATGGAAATACTGCTACCGAACCGTGGCAATGGATCAAAGTGTGCCTGCGTAAAGAAGAATGCCACTATGATTATGTAGTGTCATGCAAATATCTAGTCCTGTTGTAACCGATATCAGTAAGGTTTTTACGGCCGAGAAGCAATGGAAATACTGCTACCGAACCGTGGCAATGGATCAAAGTGTGCCTGCGTAAAGAAGAATGCCACTATGATTATGTAGTGTCATGCAAATATCTAGTCCTGTTGTAACCGATATCAGTAAGGTTTTTACGATCAAGGAGACGATATCGCAGCTAAACCGGATGGTTTATATCGATGGCCATCAATATTAGTTAACTTCACTTTGATCTCAGGCATAGGGCCGGGAAGCAATGGAAATACTGCTACCGAACCGCGGCAATGGATCAAAGTGTGGCTGCGTAAAGTAGAATGCCACTATGATTATGTAGTGCCATGCAAATATCTAGTCTTATTGTAACCGATATCAGTAAGGTTTTTACGATCAAGGAGACGATATCGCGGCTAAACCGGATGGTTTATATCGATGGCCATGAATATTAGTTAACTTCACTTTGATTTCATCCATAAGGCCGAGAAGCAATGGAAATACTGCTACCGAACCGTTTCAATGGATCAAAGTGTGACTGCGTAAAGAAGAATGCCACTATGATTATGTAGTGTCATGCAAATATCTAGTCCTATTGTAACCGATATCAGTAAGGTTTTTACGATCAAGGAGACGATATCGCTGCTAAACCGGATGGTTTATATCGATGGCCATCAATATTAGTTAACTTCACTTTGATTTCATCCATAAGGCCGAGAAGCAATGGAAATACTACTACCGAACCGTTTCAATGGATCAAAGTGTGGCTGCGTAAAGAAGAATGCCACTATGATTATGTAGTGTCATGCAAATGTCTAGTATTATTGTAACCGGTATCAGTAAGGTTTTTGAGATCAAGGAGACGATATCGCAGCTAAGCCGGATGGTTTACATCGATGGCCATCAATATTAGTTAACTTCACTTTCATCTTAGTCATACGGCCGAGAAGCAATGGACATACTGCTACCGAACCGTGGCAATGGATGAAAGTGTGGCTGCGTAAAGAAGAATGCCACTATGATTATGTAGTGCCATGCAAATATCTAGTCTTATTGTAACCGATATCAGTAAGGTTTTTACGATCAAGGAGACAATATCGCACCTAAACCGCATGGTTTATATCGATGGCCATCAATATTAGTTAACTTCACTTTGATCTTAGGCATAGGGCCGAGAAGCAATGGAAATACTGCTACCGAACCGTGGCAATGGATCAAAGTGAGGCTGCGTAAAGAAGAATACCACTATGATTATGTAGTGCAATGCAAATATCTAGTCCTATTGTAAGCGATATCAGTAAGGTTTTTACGACCAAGGAGACGATATCGCAGCTAAACCGGATGGTTTATATCGATGGCCATCAATATTAGTTCACTTCACTTTGATCTTAGTCATAAGGCCGAGAAGCAATGGAAATACTGCTACCGAATCGTGGCAATGGATCAAAGTTAAGCTGCGTAAAGAAGCATGCCACTATGATTATGTAGTGCCATGCAAATATCTAGTCCTATTGTAACCGATATCAGTAAGGTTTTTACGATCAAGGAGACGATATCGCAGCTAAACCGGATGGTTTATATCTTTGGCCATCAATATTAGTTAACTTCACTTTGATTTCATCCATAAGGCCGAGAAGCAATGGAAATACTGCTACCGAACCGTTTCAATGGATCAAAGTGCGGCTGCGTAAAGAAGAATGCCACTATGATTATGTAGTGTCATGCAAATGTCTAGTATTATTGTAACCGGTATCAGTAAGGTTTTTGAGATCAAGGAGACGATATCGCAGCTAAGCCGGATGGTTTACATCGATGGCCATCAATATTAGTTAACTTCACTTTCATCTTAGTCATACGGCCGAGAAGCAATGGACATACTGCTACCGAACCGTGGCAATGGATGAAAGTGTGGCTGCGTAAAGAAGAATGCCACTATGATTATGTAGTGCCATGCAAATATCTAGTCTTATTGTAACCGATATCAGTAAGGTTTTTACGATCAAGGAGACAATATCGCAGCTAAACCGCATGGTTTATATCGATGGCCATCAATATTAGTTAACTTCACTTTGATCTTAGGCATAGGGCCGAGAAGCAATGGAAATACTGCTACCGGACCGTGGCAATGGATCAAAGTGTGGCTGCGTAAAGAAGCATGCCACTATGATTATGTAGTGCCATGCAAATATCTAGTCCTATTGTAACCGATATCAGTAAGGTTTTTACGACCAAGGAGACGATATCGCAGCTAAACCGGATGGTTTATATCGATGGCCATCAATATTAGTTCACTTCACTTTGATTTCATCCATAAGTCCGAGAAGCAATGGAAATACTGCTACCGGACCGTTTCAATGGATGAAAGTGTGGCTGCGTAAAGAAGAATGCCACTATGATTATGTAGTGTCATGCAAATATCCAGTATTATTGTAACCGGTATCAGTAAGGTTTTTGAGATCAAGGAGACGATATCGCAGCTAAACCGGATGGTTTATATCGATGGCCATCAATATAAGTTAACTTCACTTTCATCTTAGTCATACGGCCGAGAAGCAATGGAAATACTGCTACCGATCCGTTTCAATGGATCAAAGTGTGGCTGCGTAAAGAAGAATGCCACTATGATTATGTAGTGTCATGCAAATGTCTAGTATTAGTGTAACCGGTACCAGAAGGTTTTTGAGATCAAGGAAACGATATCGCAGCTAAACCGGATGGTTTATATCGATGGCCATCAATATTAGTTAACTTCACTTCGATCCCAGCCATAGGGACCAGAACCAATGGACATACTGCTACCGAACCGTGGCAATGGATGAAAGTGTGGCTGCGTAAAGAAGAATGCCACTATGATTATGTAGTGTCATGCAAATGTCTAGTATTATTGTAACCGGTATCAGTAAGGTTTTTGAGATCAAGGAGACGATATCGCAGCTAAACCGGATGGTTTACATCGATGGCCATCAATATTAGTTAACTTCACTTTCATCTTAGTCATACGGCCGAGAAGCAATGGAAATACTGCTACCGAACCGTGGCAATGGATCAAAGTGTGCCTGCGTAAAGAAGAATGCCACTATGATTATGTAGTGTCATGCAAATATCTAGTCCTGTTGTAACCGATATCAGTAAGGTTTTTACGGCCGAGAAGCAATGGAAATACTGCTACCGAACCGTGGCAATGGATCAAAGTGTGCCTGCGTAAAGAAGAATGCCACTATGATTATGTAGTGTCATGCAAATATCTAGTCCTGTTGTAACCGATATCAGTAAGGTTTTTACGATCAAGGAGACGATATCGCAGCTAAACCGGATGGTTTATATCGATGGCCATCAATATTAGTTAACTTCACTTTGATCTCAGGCATAGGGCCGGGAAGCAATGGAAATACTGCTACCGAACCGCGGCAATGGATCAAAGTGTGGCTGCGTAAAGTAGAATGCCACTATGATTATGTAGTGCCATGCAAATATCTAGTCTTATTGTAACCGATATCAGTAAGGTTTTTACGATCAAGGAGACGATATCGCTGCTAAACCGGATGGTTTATATCGATGGCCATCAATATTAGTTAACTTCACTTTGATTTCATCCATAAGGCCGAGAAGCAATGGAAATACTGCTACCGAACCGTTTCAATGGATCAAAGTGCGGCTGCGTAAAGAAGAATGCCACTATGATTATGTAGTGTCATGCAAATGTCTAGTATTATTGTAACCGGTATCAGTAAGGTTTTTGGGATCAAGGAGACGATATCGCAGCTAAACCGGATGGTATATATCGATGGCCATCAATATTAGTTAACTTCACTTTGATCTTAGGCATAGGGCCGAGAAGCAATGGAAATGCTGCTACCGGACCGTGGCAATGGATCAAAGTGTGGCTGCGTAAAGAAGAATGCCACTATGATTATGTAGTGTCATGCAAATATCTAGTCCTATTGTAACCGATATCAGTAAGGTTTTTACGATCAAGGAGACGATATCGCTGCTAAACCGGATGGTTTATATCGATGGCCATCAATATTAGTTAACTTCACTTTGATTTCATCCATAAGGCCGAGAAGCAATGGAAATACTACTACCGAACCGTTTCAATGGATCAAAGTGTGGCTGCGTAAAGAAGAATGCCACTATGATTATGTAGTGTCATGCAAATGTCTAGTATTATTGTAACCGGTATCAGTAAGGTTTTTGAGATCAAGGAGACGATATCGCAGCTAAGCCGGATGGTTTACATCGATGGCCATCAATATTAGTTAACTTCACTTTCATCTTAGTCATACGGCCGAGAAGCAATGGACATACTGCTACCGAACCGTGGCAATGGATGAAAGTGTGGCTGCGTAAAGAAGAATGCCACTATGATTATGTAGTGCCATGCAAATATCTAGTCTTATTGTAACCGATATCAGTAAGGTTTTTACGATCAAGGAGACAATATCGCACCTAAACCGCATGGTTTATATCGATGGCCATCAATATTAGTTAACTTCACTTTGATCTTAGGCATAGGGCCGAGAAGCAATGGAAATACTGCTACCGAACCGTGGCAATGGATCAAAGTGAGGCTGCGTAAAGAAGAATACCACTATGATTATGTAGTGCAATGCAAATATCTAGTCCTATTGTAAGCGATATCAGTAAGGTTTTTACGACCAAGGAGACGATATCGCAGCTAAACCGGATGGTTTATATCGATGGCCATCAATATTAGTTCACTTCACTTTGATCTTAGTCATAAGGCCGAGAAGCAATGGAAATACTGCTACCGAATCGTGGCAATGGATCAAAGTTAAGCTGCGTAAAGAAGCATGCCACTATGATTATGTAGTGCCATGCAAATATCTAGTCCTATTGTAACCGATATCAGTAAGGTTTTTACGATCAAGGAGACGATATCGCAGCTAAACCGGATGGTTTATATCGATGGCCATCAATATTAGTTAACTTCACTTTGATTTCATCCATAAGTCCGAGAAGCAATGGAAATACTGCTACCGGACCGTTTCAATGGATGAAAGTGTGGCTGCGTAAAGAAGAATGCCACTATGATTATGTAGTGTCATGCAAATATCCAGTATTATTGTAACCGGTATCAGTATGGTTTTTGAGATCAAGGAGACGATATCGCAGCTAAACCGGATGGTTTATATCGATGGCCATCAATATAAGTTAACTTCACTTTCATCTTAGTCATACGGCCGAGAAGCAATGGAAATACTGCTACCGATCCGTTTCAATGGATCAAAGTGTGGCTGCGTAAAGAAGAATGCCACTATGATTATGTAGTGTCATGCAAATGTCTAGTATTAGTGTAACCGGTACCAGAAGGTTTTTGAGATCAAGGAAACGATATCGCAGCTAAACCGGATGGTTTATATCGATGGCCATCAATATTAGTTAACTTCACTTCGATCCCAGCCATAGGGACCAGAACCAATGGACATACTGCTACCGAACCGTGGCAATGGATGAAAGTGTGGCTGCGTAAAGAAGAATGCCACTATGATTATGTAGTGTCATGCAAATGTCCAGTATTATTGTAACCGGTATCAGTAAGGTTTTTGAGATCAAGGAGACGATATCGCAGCTAAACCGGATGGTTTACATCGATGGCCATCAATATTAGTTAACTTCACTTTCATCTTAGTCATACGGCCGAGAAGCAATGGAAATACTGCTACCGAACCGTGGCAATGGATCAAAGTGTGCCTGCGTAAAGAAGAATGCCACTATGATTATGTAGTGTCATGCAAATATCTAGTCCTGTTGTAACCGATATCAGTAAGGTTTTTACGGCCGAGAAGCAATGGAAATACTGCTACCGAACCGTGGCAATGGATCAAAGTGTGCCTGCGTAAAGAAGAATGCCACTATGATTATGTAGTGTCATGCAAATATCTAGTCCTGTTGTAACCGATATCAGTAAGGTTTTTACGATCAAGGAGACGATATCGCAGCTAAACCGGATGGTTTATATCGATGGCCATCAATATTAGTTAACTTCACTTTGATCTCAGGCATAGGGCCGGGAAGCAATGGAAATACTGCTACCGAACCGCGGCAATGGATCAAAGTGTGGCTGCGTAAAGTAGAATGCCACTATGATTATGTAGTGCCATGCAAATATCTAGTCTTATTGTAACCGATATCAGTAAGGTTTTTACGATCAAGGAGACGATATCGCAGCTAAACCGGATGGTTTATATCGATGGCCATGAATATTAGTTAACTTCACTTTGATTTCATCCATAAGGCCGAGAAGCAATGGAAATACTGCTACCGAACCGTTTCAATGGATCAAAGTGCAGCTGCGTAAAGAAGAATGCCACTATGATTATGTAGTGTCATGCAAATGTCTAGTATTATTGTAACCGGTATCAGTAAGGTTTTTGGGATCAAGGAGACGATATCGCAGCTAAACCGGATGGTTTATATCGATGGCCATCAATATTAGTTAACTTCACTTTGATCTCAGCCATAGGGACCAGAAGCAATGGAAATACTGCTACCGAACCGTGGGAATGGATCAAAGTTAAGCTGCGTAAAGAAGCATGCCACTATGATTATGTAGTGCCATGCAAATATCTAGTCCTATTGTAACCGATATCAGTAAGGTTTTTACGATCAAGGAGACGATATCGCTGCTAAACCGGATGGTTTATATCGATGGCCATCAATATTAGTTAACTTCACTTTGATTTCATCCATAAGGCCGAGAAGCAATGGAAATACTGCTACCGAACCGTTTCAATGGATCAAAGTGTGGCTGCGTAAAGAAGAATGCCACTATGATTATGTAGTGTCATGCAAATGTCTAGTATTATTGTAACCGGTATCAGTAAGGTTTTTGAGATCAAGGAGACGATATCGCAGCTAAGCCGGATGGTTTACATCGATGGCCATCAATATTAGTTAACTTCACTTTCATCTTAGTCATACGGCCGAGAAGCAATGGACATACTGCTACCGAACCGTGGCAATGGATGAAAGTGTGGCTGCGTAAAGAAGAATGCCACTATGATTATGTAGTGCCATGCAAATATCTAGTCTTATTGTAACCGATATCAGTAAGGTTTTTACGATCAAGGAGACAATATCGCAGCTAAACCGCATGGTTTATATCGATGGCCATCAATATTAGTTAACTTCACTTTGATCTTAGGCATAGGGCCGAGAAGCAATGGAAATACTGCTACCGGACCGTGGCAATGGATCAAAGTGTGGCTGCGTAAAGAAGCATGCCACTATGATTATGTAGTGCCATGCAAATATCTAGTCCTATTGTAACCGATATCAGTAAGGTTTTTACGACCAAGGAGACGATATCGCAGCTAAACCGGATGGTTTATATCGATGGCCATCAATATTAGTTCACTTCACTTTGATTTCATCCATAAGTCCGAGAAGCAATGGAAATACTGCTACCGGACCGTTTCAATGGATGAAAGTGTGGCTGCGTAAAGAAGAATGCCACTATGATTATGTAGTGTCATGCAAATATCCAGTATTATTGTAACCGGTATCAGTAAGGTTTTTGAGATCAAGGAGACGATATCGCAGCTAAACCGGATGGTTTATATCGATGGCCATCAATATAAGTTAACTTCACTTTCATCTTAGTCATACGGCCGAGAAGCAATGGAAATACTGCTACCGATCCGTTTCAATGGATCAAAGTGTGGCTGCGTAAAGAAGAATGCCACTATGATTATGTAGTGTCATGCAAATGTCTAGTATTAGTGTAACCGGTACCAGAAGGTTTTTGAGATCAAGGAAACGATATCGCAGCTAAACCGGATGGTTTATATCGATGGCCATCAATATTAGTTAACTTCACTTCGATCCCAGCCATAGGGACCAGAACCAATGGACATACTGCTACCGAACCGTGGCAATGGATGAAAGTGTGGCTGCGTAAAGAAGAATGCCACTATGATTATGTAGTGTCATGCAAATGTCTAGTATTATTGTAACCGGTATCAGTAAGGTTTTTGAGATCAAGGAGACGATATCGCAGCTAAACCGGATGGTTTACATCGATGGCCATCAATATTAGTTAACTTCACTTTCATCTTAGTCATACGGCCGAGAAGCAATGGAAATACTGCTACCGAACCGTGGCAATGGATCAAAGTGTGCCTGCGTAAAGAAGAATGCCACTATGATTATGTAGTGTCATGCAAATATCTAGTCCTGTTGTAACCGATATCAGTAAGGTTTTTACGGCCGAGAAGCAATGGAAATACTGCTACCGAACCGTGGCAATGGATCAAAGTGTGCCTGCGTAAAGAAGAATGCCACTATGATTATGTAGTGTCATGCAAATATCTAGTCCTGTTGTAACCGATATCAGTAAGGTTTTTACGATCAAGGAGACGATATCGCAGCTAAACCGGATGGTTTATATCGATGGCCATCAATATTAGTTAACTTCACTTTGATCTCAGGCATAGGGCCGGGAAGCAATGGAAATACTGCTACCGAACCGCGGCAATGGATCAAAGTGTGGCTGCGTAAAGTAGAATGCCACTATGATTATGTAGTGCCATGCAAATATCTAGTCTTATTGTAACCGATATCAGTAAGGTTTTTACGATCAAGGAGACGATATCGCTGCTAAACCGGATGGTTTATATCGATGGCCATCAATATTAGTTAACTTCACTTTGATTTCATCCATAAGGCCGAGAAGCAATGGAAATACTGCTACCGAACCGTTTCAATGGATCAAAGTGCGGCTGCGTAAAGAAGAATGCCACTATGATTATGTAGTGTCATGCAAATGTCTAGTATTATTGTAACCGGTATCAGTAAGGTTTTTGGGATCAAGGAGACGATATCGCAGCTAAACCGGATGGTATATATCGATGGCCATCAATATTAGTTAACTTCACTTTGATCTTAGTTATAGGGCCGAGAATCAATGGAAATACTACTACCGAACCGTGGCAATGGATCAAAGTGTGGCTGCGTAAAGAAGAATGCCACTATGATTATGTAGTGTCATGCAAATGTCTAGTATTATTGTAACCGGTATCAGTAAGGTTTTTGGGATCAAGGAGACGATATCGCAGCTAAACCGGATGGTATATATCGATGGCCATCAATATTAGTTAACTTCACTTCGATCTCAGCCATAGGGACCAGAAGCAATGGAAATACTGCTACCGAACCGTGGCAATGGATGAAAGTGTGGCTGCGTAAAAAAGAATGCCACTATGATTATGTAGTGTCATGCAAATGTCTAGTCCTGTTGTAACCGATATCAGTAAGGTTTTTACGATCAAGGAGACGATATCGCAGCTAAACCGGATGGTTTATACCGATGGCCATCAATATTAGTTAACTTCACTTTGATCTTAGGCATAGGGCCGAGAAGCAATGGAAATACTGCTACCGAACCGTGGCAATGGATCAAAGTGTGCCTGCGTAAAGAAGAATGCCACTATGATTATGTAGTGTCATGCAAATGTCTAGTATTATTGTAACCGATATCAGTAAGGTTTTTACGATCAAGGAGACGATATCGCAGCTAAACCGGATGGTTTATATCGATGGCCATCAATATTAGTTAACTTCACTTTGATCTCAGGCATAGGGCCGGGAAGCAATGGAAATACTGCTACCGAACCGTGGCAATGGATCAAAGTGTGGCTGCGTTAAGAAGAATGCCACTATGATTATGTAGTGTCATGCAAATGTCTAGTATTATTGTAACAGGTATCAGTAAGGTTTTTACGACCAAGGAGACGATATCGCAGCTAAACCGGATGGTTTATATCGATGGCCATCAATATTAGTTAACTTCACTTTGATCTTAGGCATAGGGCCGAGAAGCAATGGAAATACTGCTACCGGACCGTGGCAATGGATCAAAGTGTGGCTGCGTAAAGAAGAATGCCACCATGATTATGTAGTCTCATGCAAATATCTAGTCTTATTGTAACCGATATTAGTAAGGCTTTTACGATCAAGGAGACAATATCGCAGGTAAACCGGATGGTTTATATCGATGGCCATCAATATTAGTTAACTTCACTTTGATCTCAGCCATAGGGCCGGGAAGCAATGGAAATACTGCTACCGAACCGTGGCAATGGATCAAAGTGTGGCTGCGTTAAGAAGAATGCCACTATGATTATGTAGTGTCATGCAAATGTCTAGTATTATTGTAACAGGTATCAGTAAGGTTTTTACGACCAAGGAGACGATATCGCAGCTAAACCGGATGGTTTATATCGATGGCCATCAATATTAGTTAACTTCACTTTGATCTTAGGCATAGGGCCGAGAAGCAATGGAAATGCTGCTACCGGACCGTGGCAATGGATCAAAGTGTGGCTGCGTAAAGAAGAATGCCACTATGATTATGTAGTGTCATGCAAATGTCTAGTATTATTGTAACCGGTATCAGTAAAGTTTTTGAGATCAAGGAGATGATATCGCAGCTAAACCGGATGGTTTATATCCATGGCCATCAATATTAGTTCACTTCACTTTGATCTTAGTCATAAGGCCGAGAAGCAATGGAAATACTGCTACCGAACCGTGGCAATGGATCAAAGTGTGGCTGCGTAAAGAAGAATGCCACTATGATTATGTAGTGTCATGCAAATGTCTAGTATTATTGTAACCGGTATCAGTAAAGTTTTTGGGACCAAGCAGACGATATCGCAGCTAAACCGGATGGTTTATATCTTTGGCCATCAATATTAGTTAACTTCACTTTGATTTCATCCATAAGGCCGAGAAGCAATGGAAATACTGCTACCGAACCGTTTCAATGGATCAAAGTGCGGCTGCGTAAAGAAGAATGCCACTATGATTATGTAGTGTCATGCAAATGTCTAGTATTATTGTAACCGGTATCAGTAAGGTTTTTGAGATCAAGGAGACGATATCGCAGCTAAGCCGGATGGTTTACATCGATGGCCATCAATATTAGTTAACTTCACTTTCATCTTAGTCATACGGCCGAGAAGCAATGGACATACTGCTACCGAACCGTGGCAATGGATGAAAGTGTGGCTGCGTAAAGAAGAATGCCACTATGATTATGTAGTGCCATGCAAATATCTAGTCTTATTGTAACCGATATCAGTAAGGTTTTTACGATCAAGGAGACAATATCGCAGCTAAACCGCATGGTTTATATCGATGGCCATCAATATTAGTTAACTTCACTTTGATCTTAGGCATAGGGCCGAGAAGCAATGGAAATACTGCTACCGGACCGTGGCAATGGATCAAAGTGTGGCTGCGTAAAGAAGCATGCCACTATGATTATGTAGTGCCATGCAAATATCTAGTCCTATTGTAACCGATATCAGTAAGGTTTTTACGACCAAGGAGACGATATCGCAGCTAAACCGGATGGTTTATATCGATGGCCATCAATATTAGTTCACTTCACTTTGATTTCATCCATAAGTCCGAGAAGCAATGGAAATACTGCTACCGGACCGTTTCAATGGATGAAAGTGTGGCTGCGTAAAGAAGAATGCCACTATGATTATGTAGTGTCATGCAAATATCCAGTATTATTGTAACCGGTATCAGTAAGGTTTTTGAGATCAAGGAGACGATATCGCAGCTAAACCGGATGGTTTATATCGATGGCCATCAATATAAGTTAACTTCACTTTCATCTTAGTCATACGGCCGAGAAGCAATGGAAATACTGCTACCGATCCGTTTCAATGGATCAAAGTGTGGCTGCGTAAAGAAGAATGCCACTATGATTATGTAGTGTCATGCAAATGTCTAGTATTAGTGTAACCGGTACCAGAAGGTTTTTGAGATCAAGGAAACGATATCGCAGCTAAACCGGATGGTTTATATCGATGGCCATCAATATTAGTTAACTTCACTTCGATCCCAGCCATAGGGACCAGAACCAATGGACATACTGCTACCGAACCGTGGCAATGGATGAAAGTGTGGCTGCGTAAAGAAGAATGCCACTATGATTATGTAGTGTCATGCAAATGTCTAGTATTATTGTAACCGGTATCAGTAAGGTTTTTGAGATCAAGGAGACGATATCGCAGCTAAACCGGATGGTTTACATCGATGGCCATCAATATTAGTTAACTTCACTTTCATCTTAGTCATACGGCCGAGAAGCAATGGAAATACTGCTACCGAACCGTGGCAATGGATCAAAGTGTGCCTGCGTAAAGAAGAATGCCACTATGATTATGTAGTGTCATGCAAATATCTAGTCCTGTTGTAACCGATATCAGTAAGGTTTTTACGGCCGAGAAGCAATGGAAATACTGCTACCGAACCGTGGCAATGGATCAAAGTGTGCCTGCGTAAAGAAGAATGCCACTATGATTATGTAGTGTCATGCAAATATCTAGTCCTGTTGTAACCGATATCAGTAAGGTTTTTACGATCAAGGAGACGATATCGCAGCTAAACCGGATGGTTTATATCGATGGCCATCAATATTAGTTAACTTCACTTTGATCTCAGGCATAGGGCCGGGAAGCAATGGAAATACTGCTACCGAACCGCGGCAATGGATCAAAGTGTGGCTGCGTAAAGTAGAATGCCACTATGATTATGTAGTGCCATGCAAATATCTAGTCTTATTGTAACCGATATCAGTAAGGTTTTTACGATCAAGGAGACGATATCGCTGCTAAACCGGATGGTTTATATCGATGGCCATCAATATTAGTTAACTTCACTTTGATTTCATCCATAAGGCCGAGAAGCAATGGAAATACTGCTACCGAACCGTTTCAATGGATCAAAGTGCGGCTGCGTAAAGAAGAATGCCACTATGATTATGTAGTGTCATGCAAATGTCTAGTATTATTGTAACCGGTATCAGTAAGGTTTTTGGGATCAAGGAGACGATATCGCAGCTAAACCGGATGGTATATATCGATGGCCATCAATATTAGTTAACTTCACTTTGATCTTAGTTATAGGGCCGAGAATCAATGGAAATACTACTACCGAACCGTGGCAATGGATCAAAGTGTGGCTGCGTAAAGAAGAATGCCACTATGATTATGTAGTGTCATGCAAATGTCTAGTATTATTGTAACCGGTATCAGTAAGGTTTTTGGGATCAAGGAGACGATATCGCAGCTAAACCGGATGGTATATATCGATGGCCATCAATATTAGTTAACTTCACTTTGATCTCAGGCATAGGGCCGGGAAGCAATGGAAATACTGCTACCGAACCGTGGCAATGGATCAAAGTGTGGCTGCGTTAAGAAGAATGCCACTATGATTATGTAGTGTCATGCAAATGTCTAGTATTATTGTAACAGGTATCAGTAAGGTTTTTACGACCAAGGAGACGATATCGCAGCTAAACCGGATGGTTTATATCGATGGCCATCAATATTAGTTAACTTCACTTTGATCTTAGGCATAGGGCCGAGAAGCAATGGAAATACTGCTACCGGACCGTGGCAATGGATCAAAGTGTGGCTGCGTAAAGAAGAATGCCACCATGATTATGTAGTCTCATGCAAATATCTAGTCTTATTGTAACCGATATTAGTAAGGCTTTTACGATCAAGGAGACAATATCGCAGGTAAACCGGATGGTTTATATCGATGGCCATCAATATTAGTTAACTTCACTTTGATCTCAGCCATAGGGCCGGGAAGCAATGGAAATACTGCTACCGAACCGTGGCAATGGATCAAAGTGTGGCTGCGTTAAGAAGAATGCCACTATGATTATGTAGTGTCATGCAAATGTCTAGTATTATTGTAACAGGTATCAGTAAGGTTTTTACGACCAAGGAGACGATATCGCAGCTAAACCGGATGGTTTATATCGATGGCCATCAATATTAGTTAACTTCACTTTGATCTTAGGCATAGGGCCGAGAAGCAATGGAAATGCTGCTACCGGACCGTGGCAATGGATCAAAGTGTGGCTGCGTAAAGAAGAATGCCACTATGATTATGTAGTGTCATGCAAATGTCTAGTATTATTGTAACCGGTATCAGTAAAGTTTTTGAGATCAAGGAGATGATATCGCAGCTAAACCGGATGGTTTATATCCATGGCCATCAATATTAGTTCACTTCACTTTGATCTTAGTCATAAGGCCGAGAAGCAATGGAAATACTGCTACCGAACCGTGGCAATGGATCAAAGTGTGGCTGCGTAAAGAAGAATGCCACTATGATTATGTAGTGTCATGCAAATGTCTAGTATTATTGTAACCGGTATCAGTAAAGTTTTTGGGACCAAGCAGACGATATCGCAGCTAAACCGGATGGTTTATATCTTTGGCCATCAATATTAGTTAACTTCACTTTGATTTCATCCATAAGGCCGAGAAGCAATGGAAATACTGCTACCGAACCGTTTCAATGGATCAAAGTGCGGCTGCGTAAAGAAGAATGCCACTATGATTATGTAGTGTCATGCAAATGTCTAGTATTATTGTAACCGGTATCAGTAAGGTTTTTGAGATCAAGGAGACGATATCGGAGCTAAACCGGATGGTTTACATCGATGGCCATCAATATTAGTTAACTTCACCTTCATCTTAGTCATACGGCCGAGAAGCAATGGAAATACTGCTACCGAACCGTGGCAATGGATCAAAGTGTGCCTGCGTAAAGAAGAATGCCACTATGATTTTGTAGTGTCATGCAAATATCTAGTCCTGTTGTAACCGATATCAGTAAGGTTTTTACGATCAAGGAGACGATATCGCAGCTAAACCGGATGGTTTATATCGATGGCCATCAATATTAGTTTACTTCACTTTGATTTCATGCATAAGGCCGAGAAGCAATGCAAATACTGCTACCTATCCGTGGCAATGGATGAAAGTTCAGCTGCGTAAAGAAGCATGCCACTATGATTATGTAGTGCCATGCAAATATCTATTCCTATTGTAACCGATATCTGTAAGGTTCTTACGATCAAGGATACGATATCGCAGGTAAACGGGATGGTTTATATCGATGGCCATCAATATTAGTTAACTTCACTTTGATCTCAGCCATAGGGCCGGGAAGCATTGGAAATACTGCTACCGAACCGTGGCAATGGATTAAAGTGTGCCTGCGTAAAGAAGAATGCCACTATGATTATGTAGTGTCATGCAAATATCTAGTCCTGTTGTAACCGATATCAGTAAGGTTTTTACGATCAAGGAGACGATATCGCAGCTAAACCGGATGGTTTATATCGATGGCCATCAATATTAGTTAACTTCACTTTGATCTCAGGCATAGGGCCGGGAAGCGATGGAAATACTGCTACCGAACCGCTGCAATGGATCAAAGTGTGGCTGCGTAAAGAAGAATGCCACTATGATTATGTAGTGTCATGCAAATATCTGGTCTTATTGTAACCGATATTAGTAAGGTTTTTACGATCAAGGAGACAATATCGCAGGTAAACGGGATGGTTTATATCGATGGCCATCAATATTAGTTAACTTCACTTTGATCTCAGGCATAGGGCCGGGAAGCCATGGAAATAGTGCTACCGAACCGCGGCAATGGATCAAAGTGTGGCTGCGTAAAGTAGAATGCCACTACGATTATGTAGTCTCATGCAAATATCTAGTCTTATTCTAAACGATATTAGTAAGGCTTTTACGATCAAGGAGACAATATTGAAGGTAAACCGGATGGTTTATATCGATGGCCATCAATATTAGTTAACTTCACTTCGATCTCAGCCATAGGGACCAGAAGCAATGGACATACTGCTACCGAACCGTGGCAATGGATGAAAGTGTGGCTGCGTAAAGAAGAATGCCACTATGTTTATGTAGTGTCATGCAAATGTCTAGTATTATTGTAACCGGTATCAGTAAGGTTTTTGAGATCAAGGAGACGATATCGCAGCTAAACCGGATGGTTTATATCGATGGCCATCAATATTAGTTAACTTCACTTTGATCTTAGTTATAGGGCCGAGAATCAATGGAAATACTACTACCGAACCGTGGCAATGGATCAAAGTGTGGCTGCGTAAAGAAGAATGCCACTATGATTATGTAGTGTCATGCAAATGTCTAGTATTATTGTAACCGGTATCAGTAAGGTTTTTGGGATCAAGGAGACGATATCGCAGCTAAACCGGATGGTTTATATCGATGGCCATCAATATTAGTTAACTTCACTTTGATCTTAGTTATAGGGCCGAGAATCAATGGAAATACTACTACCGAACCGTGGCAATGGATCAAAGTGTGGCTGCGTAAAGAAGAATGCCACTATGATTATGTAGTGTCATGCAAATGTCTAGTATTATTGTAACCGGTATCAGTAAGGTTTTTGGGATCAAGGAGACGATATCACAGCTAAACCGGATGGTATATATCGATGGCCATCAATATTAGTTAACTTCACTTCGATCTCAGCCATAGGGACCAGAAGCAATGGAAATACTGCTACCGAACCGTGGCAATGGATGAAAGTGTGGCTGCGTAAAAAAGAATGCCACTATGATTATGTAGTGTCATGCAAATGTCTAGTCCTGTTGTAACCGATATCAGTAAGGTTTTTACGATCAAGGAGACGATATCGCAGCTAAACCGGATGGTTTATACCGATGGCCATCAATATTAGTTAACTTCACTTTGATCTTAGGCATAGGGCCGAGAAGCAATGGAAATACTGCTACCGAACCGTGGCAATGGATCAAAGTGTGCCTGCGTACAGAAGAATGCCACTATGATCATGTAGTGTCATGCAAATGTCTAGTATTATTGTAACTGATATCAGTAAGGTTTTTACGATCAAGGAGACGATATCGCAGCTAAACCGGATTGTTTATATCGATGGCCATCAATATTAGTTAACTTCACTTTGATCTCAGGCATAGGGCCGGGAAGCAATGGAAATACTGCTACCGAACCGCGGCAATGGATCAAAGTGTGGCTGCGTAAAGTAGAATGCCACTATGATTATGTAGTCTCATGCAAATATCTAGTCTTATTGTTACCGATATTAGTAAGGCTTTTACGATCAAGGAGACAATATTGCAGGTAAACCGGATGGTTTATATCGACGGCCATCAATATTAGTTAACTTCACTTTGATCTCAGCCATAGGGCCGGGAAGCAATGGAAATACTGCTACCGAACCGTGGCAATGGATCAAAGTGTGGCTGCGTAAAGAAGAATGTCACCATGATTATGTAGTCTCATGCAAATATCTAGTCTTATTGTAACCGATATTAGTAAGGCTTTTACGATCAAGGAGACAATATCGCAGGTAAACCGGATGGTTTATATCGATGGCCATCAATATTAGTTAACTTCACTTTGATCTCAGCCATAGGGCCGGGAAGCAATGGAAATACTGCTACCGAACCGTGGCAATGGATCAAAGTGTGGCTGCGTTAAGAAGAATGCCACTATGATTATGTAGTGTCATGCAAATGTCTAGTATTATTGTAACAGGTATCAGTAAGGTTTTTACGACCAAGGAGACGATATCGCAGCTAAACCGGATGGTTTATATCGATGGCCATCAATATTAGTTAACTTCACTTTGATCTTAGGCATAGGGCCGAGAAGCAATGGAAATACTGCTACCGGACCGTGGCAATGGATCAAAGTGTGGCTGCGTAAAGAAGAATGCCACCATGATTATGTAGTCTCATGCAAATATCTAGTCTTATTGTAACCGATATTAGTAAGGCTTTTACGATCAAGGAGACAATATCGCAGGTAAACCGGATGGTTTATATCGATGGCCATCAATATTAGTTAACTTCACTTTGATCTCAGCCATAGGGCCGGGAAGCAATGGAAATACTGCTACCGAACCGTGGCAATGGATCAAAGTGTGGCTGCGTTAAGAAGAATGCCACTATGATTATGTAGTGTCATGCAAATGTCTAGTATTATTGTAACAGGTATCAGTAAGGTTTTTACGACCAAGGAGACGATATCGCAGCTAAACCGGATGGTTTATATCGATGGCCATCAATATTAGTTAACTTCACTTTGATCTTAGGCATAGGGCCGAGAAGCAATGGAAATGCTGCTACCGGACCGTGGCAATGGATCAAAGTGTGGCTGCGTAAAGAAGAATGCCACTATGATTATGTAGTGTCATGCAAATGTCTAGTATTATTGTAACCGGTATCAGTAAGGTTTTTGAGATCAAGGAGATGATATCGCAGCTAAACCGGATGGTTTATATCGATGGCCATCAATATTAGTTAACTTCACTTTCATCTTAGTCATACGGCCGAGAAGCAATGGAACTACTGCTACCGATCCGTTTCAATGGATCAAAGTGTGGCTGCGTAAAGAAGAATGCCACTATGATTATGTAGTGTCATGCAAATGTCTAGTATTATTGTAACCGGTACCAGTAAGGTTTTTGAGATCAAGGAGACGATATCGCAGCTAAACCGGATGGTTTATATCGATGGCCATCAATATTAGTTAACTTCACTTTGATTTCATCCATAAGGCCGAGAAGCAATGGAAATACTGCTACCGAACCGTTTCAATGGATCAAAGTGCGGCTGCGTAAAGAAGAATGCCACTATGATTATGTAGTGTCATGCAAATGTCTAGTATTATTGTAACCGGTATCAGTAAGGTTTTTGAGATCAAGGAGACGATATCGCAGCTAAACCGGATGGTTTACATCGATGGCCATCAATATTAGTTAACTTCACTTTCATCTTAGTCATACGGCCGAGAAGCAATGGAAATACTGCTACCGAACCGTGGCAATGGATCAAAGTGTGCCTGCGTAAAGAAGAATGCCACTATGATTATGTAGTGTCATGCAAATATCTGGTCCTGCTGTAACCGATATCAGTAAGGTTTTTACGATCAAGGAGACGATATCGCAGCTAAACCGGATGGTTTATATCGATGGCCATCAATATTAGTTAACTTCACTTCGATCTCAGCCATAGGGACCAGAAGCAATGGAAATACTGCTACCGAACCGTGGCAATGGATGAAAGTGTGGCTTGCGTAAAGAAGAATGCCACTATGATTATGTAGTGTCATGCAAATGTCTAGTCCTGTTGTAACCGATATCAGTAAGGTTTTTACGATCAAGGAGACGATATCGCAGATAAACCGGATGGTTTATACCGATGGCCATCAATATTAGTTAACTTCACTTTGATCTTAGGCATAGGGCCGAGAAGCAATGGAAATACTGCTACCGAACCGTTTCAATGGATCAAAGTGTGGCTGCGTAAAGAAGAATGCCACTATGATTATGTAGTGTCATGCAAATGTCTAGTATTATTGTAACCGGTACCAGTAAGGTTTTTGAGATCAAGGAGACGATATCGCAGCTAAACCGGATGGTTTATATCGATGGCCATCAATATTAGTTAACTTCACTTTGATTTCATCCATAAGGCCGAGAAGCAATGGAAATACTGCTACCGAACCGTTTCAATGGATCAAAGTGCGGCTGCGTAAAGAAGAATGCCACTATAATTATGTACTGTCATCCAAATGTCTAGTATTATTGTAACCGGTATCTGTAAGGTTTTTGAGATCAAGGAGAGGATATCGCAGCTAAACCGGATGGTTTACATCGATGGCCATCAATATTAGTTAACTTCACTTTCATCTTAGTCATACGGCCGAGAAGCAATGGAAATACTGCTACCGAACCGTGGCAATGGATCAAAGTGTGTCTGCGTAAAGAAGAATGCCACTATGATTATGTAGTGTCTTGCAAATATCTAGTCCTGTTGTAACCGATATCAGTAAGATTTTTACGATCAAGGAGACGATATCGCAGCTAAACCGGATGGTTTATATAGATGGCCATCAATATTAGTTAACTTCACTTTGATCTCAGGCATAGGGCCGGGAAGCAATGGAAATACTGCTACCGAACCGCGGCAATGGATCAAAGTGTTGCTGCGTAAAGTAGAATGCCACTATGATTATTTAGTCTCATGCAAATATCTAGTCTTATTGTAACCGATATTAGTAAGGCTTTTACGATCAAGGAGACAATATTGCAGGTAAACCGGATGGTTTATATCGACGGCCATCAATATTAGTTAACTTCACTTTGATCTCAGCCATAGGGCCGGGAAACAATGGAAATACTACTACCGAACCGTGGCAATGGATCAAAGTGTGGCTGCGTAAAGAAGAATGCCACTATGATTATGTACTGTCATGCAAATTTCTAGTATTATTGTAACAGGTATCAGTAAGGTTTTTGAGATCAAGGAGACGATATCGCAGGTAAACCCGATGGTTTATATCGATGGCCACCAATATTAATTAACTTCACTTTGATCTTAGTCACAGGGCCGAGAAGCAATGGAAATCCTGCTACCGAACCGTTGCAATGGATCAACGTGTGGCTGCGTAAAGAAGAATGCCACTATGATTATGTAGTGCCATGCAAATATCTAGTCCTATTGTAACCGATATCAGTAAGGTTTTTACGACCAAGGAGACGATATCGCAGCTAAACCGGATGGTTTATATCCATGGCCATCAATATTAGTTCACTTCACTTTGATCTTAGTCATAAGGCCGAGAAGCAATGGAAATACTGCTACCGAACCGTGGCAATGGATCAAAGTGTGGCTGCGTAAAGAAGAATGCCACTATGATTATGTAGTGTCATGCAAATGTCTAGTATTATTGTAACCGGTATCAGTAAAGTTTTTGGGACCAAGCAGACGATATCGCAGCTAAACCGGATGGTATATATCGATGGCCATCAATATTAGTTAACTTCACTTCGATCTCAGCCATAGGGACCAGAAGGAATGGAAATACTGCTACCGAACCGTGGCAATGGATGAAAGTGTGGCTGCGTAAAGAAGAATGCCACTATGATTATGTAGTGTCATGCAAATGTCTAGTCCTGTTGTAACCGATATCAGTAAGGTTTTTACGATCAAGGAGACGATATCGCAGCTAAACCGGATGGTTTACATCGATGGCCATCAATACTAGATAACTTCACTTTGATTTCATCCATAAGGCCGAGAAGCAATGGAAATACTGCTACCGAACCGTTTCAATGGATGAAAGTGTGGCTGCGTAAAGAAGAATGCCACTATGATTATGTACTGTCATGCAAATGTCTAATATTATTGTAACCGGTATCAGTAAGGTTTTTGGGATCAAGGAGACGATATCACAGCTAAACCGGATGGTTTATATCGATGGCCATCAATATTAGTTAACTTCACTTCGATCTCAGCCATAGGGACCAGAAGCAATGGAAATACTGCTACCGAACCGTGGCAATGGATGAAAGTGTGGCTGCGTAAGGAAGAATGCCACTATGATTATGTAGTGTCATGCAAATGTCTAGTATTATTGTAACCGGTATCAGTAAGGTTTTTGGGATCAAGGAGACGATATCGCAGCTAAACCGGATGGTTTATATCGATGGCCATCAATATTAGTTAACTTCACTTCGATCTCAGCCATAGGGCCGGGAAGCCATGGAAATACTGCTACCGAACCGCGGCAATGGATCAAAGTGTGGCTGTGTAAAGTAGAATGCCACTATGATTATGTAGTCTCATGCAAATATCTAGTCTTATTGTAACCGATATTAGTAAGGCTTTTACGATCAAGGAGACAATATCGCAGGTAAACCGGATGGTTTACATCGATGGCCATCAATATTAGTTAACTTCACTTCGATCTCAGCCATAGGGACCAGAAGCAATGGAAATACTGCTACCGAACCGTGGCAATGGATGAAAGTGTGGCTGCGTAAGGAAGAATGCCACTATGATTATGTAGTGTCATGCAAATGTCTAGTATTATTGTAACCGTTATCAGTAAGGTTTTTGGGATCAAGGAGACGATATCGCATTTAAACCGGATGGTTTATATCGATGGCCATCAATATTAGTTAACTTCACTTTGATTTCATCCATAAGGCCGAGAAGCAATGGAAATACTGCTACAGAACCGTTTCAATGGATGTAAGTGTGGCTGCGTAAAGAAGAATGCCACTATGATTATGTAGTGTCACGCAAATGTCTAGTATTATTGTAACCGGTATCAGTAAGGTTTTTGAGATCAAGGAGACGATATCGCAGCTAAACCGGATGGTTTATATCGATGGCCATCAATATTAGTTAACTTCACTTCGATCTCAGGCATAGGGCCGGGAAGCCATGGAAATACTGCTACCGAACCGTTTCAATGGATCAAAGTGTGGCTGCGTAAAGAAGAATGCCACTATGATTATGTCGTGTCATGCAAATGTCTAGTATTATTGTAACCGGTATCAGTAAGGTTTTTGGGATCAAGGAGACGATATCGCAGCTAAACCGGATGGTTTATATCGATGGCCATCAATATTAGTTAACTTCACTTTGATTTCATCCATAAGGCCGAGAAGCAATGGAAATACTGCTACCGAACCGTTTCAATGGATCAAAGTGCGGCTGCGTAAAGAAGAATGCCACTATGATTATGTAGTGTCATGCAAATGTCTAGTATTATTGTAACCGGTATCAGTAAGGTTTTTGAGATCAAGGAGACGATATCGGAGCTAAACCGGATGGTTTACATCGATGGCCATCAATATTAGTTAACTTCACTTTCATCTTAGTCATACGGCCGAGAAGCAATGGAAATACTGCTACCGAACCGTGGCAATGGATCAAAGTGTGCCTGCGTAAAGAAGAATGCCACTATGATTTTGTAGTGTCATGCAAATATCTAGTCCTGTTGTAACCGATATCAGTAAGGTTTTTACGATCAAGGAGACGATATCGCAGCTAAACCGGATGGTTTATATCGATGGCCATCAATATTAGTTTACTTCACTTTGATTTCATGCATAAGGCCGAGAAGCAATGCAAATACTGCTACCGAACCGTGGCAATGGGTCAAAGTGAGGCTGCGTAAAGAAGAATGCCACTATGATTATGTAGGGCCATGCAAATATCTAGTCCTATTGTAACCGATATCAGTAAGGTTTTTACGACCAAGGAGACGATATCCCAGCTAAACCGGATGGTTTATATCAATGGCCATCAATATTAGTTCACTTCACTTTGATCTTAGTCAGAAGGCCGAGAAGCAATGGAAATACTGCTACCGAACCGTGGGAATGGATCAAAGTTAAGCTGCGTAAAGAAGCATGCCACTATGATTATGTAGTGCCATGCAAATATCTAGTCCTATTGTAACCGATATCAGTAAGGTTTTTACGATCAAGGAGACGATATCGCTGCTAAACCGGATGGTTTATATCGATGGCCATCAATATTAGTTAACTTCACTTTGATTTCATCCATAAGGCCGAGAAGCAATGGAAATACTGCTACCGAACCGTTTCAATGGATCAAAGTGTGGCTGCGTAAAGAAGAATGCCACTATGATTATGTAGTGTCATGCAAATGTCTAGTATTATTGTAACCGGTATCAGTAAGGTTTTTGAGATCAAGGAGACGATATCGCAGCTAAGCCGGATGGTTTACATCGATGGCCATCAATATTAGTTAACTTCACTTTCATCTTAGTCATACGGCCGAGAAGCAATGGACATACTGCTACCGAACCGTGGCAATGGATGAAAGTGTGGCTGCGTAAAGAAGAATGCCACTATGATTATGTAGTGCCATGCAAATATCTAGTCTTATTGTAACCGATATCAGTAAGGTTTTTACGATCAAGGAGACAATATCGCACCTAAACCGCATGGTTTATATCGATGGCCATCAATATTAGTTAACTTCACTTTGATCTTAGGCATAGGGCCGAGAAGCAATGGAAATACTGCTACCGAACCGTGGCAATGGATCAAAGTGAGGCTGCGTAAAGAAGAATACCACTATGATTATGTAGTGCAATGCAAATATCTAGTCCTATTGTAAGCGATATCAGTAAGGTTTTTACGACCAAGGAGACGATATCGCAGCTAAACCGGATGGTTTATATCGATGGCCATCAATATTAGTTCACTTCACTTTGATCTTAGTCATAAGGCCGAGAAGCAATGGAAATACTGCTACCAAATCGTGGCAATGGATCAAAGTTAAGCTGCGTAAAGAAGCATGCCACTATGATTATGTAGTGCCATGCAAATATCTAGTCCTATTGTAACCGATATCAGTAAGGTTTTTACGATCAAGGAGACGATATCGCAGCTAAACCGGATGGTTTATATCGATGGCCATCAATATTAGTTAACTTCACTTTGATTTCATCCATAAGTCCGAGAAGCAATGGAAATACTGCTACCGGACCGTTTCAATGGATGAAAGTGTGGCTGCGTAAAGAAGAATGCCACTATGATTATGTAGTGTCATGCAAATATCCAGTATTATTGTAACCGGTATCAGTAAGGTTTTTGAGATCAAGGAGACGATATCGCAGCTAAACCGGATGGTTTATATCGATGGCCATCAATATAAGTTAACTTCACTTTCATCTTAGTCATACGGCCGAGAAGCAATGGAAATACTGCTACCGATCCGTTTCAATGGATCAAAGTGTGGCTGCGTAAAGAAGAATGCCACTATGATTATGTAGTGTCATGCAAATGTCTAGTATTAGTGTAACCGGTACCAGAAGGTTTTTGAGATCAAGGAAACGATATCGCAGCTAAACCGGATGGTTTATATCGATGGCCATCAATATTAGTTAACTTCACTTCGATCCCAGCCATAGGGACCAGAACCAATGGACATACTGCTACCGAACCGTGGCAATGGATGAAAGTGTGGCTGCGTAAAGAAGAATGCCACTATGATTATGTAGTGTCATGCAAATGTCTAGTATTATTGTAACCGGTATCAGTAAGGTTTTTGAGATCAAGGAGACGATATCGCAGCTAAACCGGATGGTTTACATCGATGGCCATCAATATTAGTTAACTTCACTTTCATCTTAGTCATACGGCCGAGAAGCAATGGAAATACTGCTACCGAACCGTGGCAATGGATCAAAGTGTGCCTGCGTAAAGAAGAATGCCACTATGATTATGTAGTGTCATGCAAATATCTAGTCCTGTTGTAACCGATATCAGTAAGGTTTTTACGGCCGAGAAGCAATGGAAATACTGCTACCGAACCGTGGCAATGGATCAAAGTGTGCCTGCGTAAAGAAGAATGCCACTATGATTATGTAGTGTCATGCAAATATCTAGTCCTGTTGTAACCGATATCAGTAAGGTTTTTACGATCAAGGAGACGATATCGCAGCTAAACCGGATGGTTTATATCGATGGCCATCAATATTAGTTAACTTCACTTTGATCTCAGGCATAGGGCCGGGAAGCAATGGAAATACTGCTACCGAACCGCGGCAATGGATCAAAGTGTGGCTGCGTAAAGTAGAATGCCACTATGATTATGTAGTGCCATGCAAATATCTAGTCTTATTGTAACCGATATCAGTAAGGTTTTTACGATCAAGGAGACGATATCGCAGCTAAACCGGATGGTTTATATCGATGGCCATGAATATTAGTTAACTTCACTTTGATTTCATCCATAAGGCCGAGAAGCAATGGAAATACTGCTACCGAACCGTTTCAATGGATCAAAGTGTGACTGCGTAAAGAAGAATGCCACTATGATTATGTAGTGTCATGCAAATATCTAGTCCTATTGTAACCGATATCAGTAAGGTTTTTACGATCAAGGAGACGATATCGCTGCTAAACCGGATGGTTTATATCGATGGCCATCAATATTAGTTAACTTCACTTTGATTTCATCCATAAGGCCGAGAAGCAATGGAAATACTACTACCGAACCGTTTCAATGGATCAAAGTGTGGCTGCGTAAAGAAGAATGCCACTATGATTATGTAGTGTCATGCAAATGTCTAGTATTATTGTAACCGGTATCAGTAAGGTTTTTGAGATCAAGGAGACGATATCGCAGCTAAGCCGGATGGTTTACATCGATGGCCATCAATATTAGTTAACTTCACTTTCATCTTAGTCATACGGCCGAGAAGCAATGGACATACTGCTACCGAACCGTGGCAATGGATGAAAGTGTGGCTGCGTAAAGAAGAATGCCACTATGATTATGTAGTGCCATGCAAATATCTAGTCTTATTGTAACCGATATCAGTAAGGTTTTTACGATCAAGGAGACAATATCGCACCTAAACCGCATGGTTTATATCGATGGCCATCAATATTAGTTAACTTCACTTTGATCTTAGGCATAGGGCCGAGAAGCAATGGAAATACTGCTACCGAACCGTGGCAATGGATCAAAGTGAGGCTGCGTAAAGAAGAATACCACTATGATTATGTAGTGCAATGCAAATATCTAGTCCTATTGTAAGCGATATCAGTAAGGTTTTTACGACCAAGGAGACGATATCGCAGCTAAACCGGATGGTTTATATCGATGGCCATCAATATTAGTTCACTTCACTTTGATCTTAGTCATAAGGCCGAGAAGCAATGGAAATACTGCTACCGAATCGTGGCAATGGATCAAAGTTAAGCTGCGTAAAGAAGCATGCCACTATGATTATGTAGTGCCATGCAAATATCTAGTCCTATTGTAACCGATATCAGTAAGGTTTTTACGATCAAGGAGACGATATCGCAGCTAAACCGGATGGTTTATATCGATGGCCATCAATATTAGTTAGCTTCACTTTGATTTCATCCATAAGGCCGAGAAGCAATGGAAATACTGCTACCGAACCGTTTCAATGGATCAAAGTGTGACTGCGTAAAGAAGAATGCCACTATGATTATGTAGTGTCATGCAAATATCTAGTCCTATTGTAACCGATATCAGTAAGGTTTTTACGATCAAGGAGACGATATCGCTGCTAAACCGGATGGTTTATATCGATGGCCATCAATATTAGTTAACTTCACTTTGATTTCATCCATAAGGCCGAGAAGCAATGGAAATACTACTACCGAACCGTTTCAATGGATCAAAGTGTGGCTGCGTAAAGAAGAATGCCACTATGATTATGTAGTGTCATGCAAATGTCTAGTATTATTGTAACCGGTATCAGTAAGGTTTTTGAGATCAAGGAGACGATATCGCAGCTAAGCCGGATGGTTTACATCGATGGCCATCAATTTTAGTTAACTTCACTTTCATCTTAGTCATACGGCCGAGAAGCAATGGACATACTGCTACCGAACCGTGGCAATGGATGAAAGTGTGGCTGCGTAAAGAAGAATGCCACTATGATTATGTAGTGCCATGCAAATATCTAGTCTTATTGTAACCGATATCAGTAAGGTTTTTACGATCAAGGAGACAATATCGCACCTAAACCGCATGGTTTATATCGATGGCCATCAATATTAGTTAACTTCACTTTGATCTTAGGCATAGGGCCGAGAAGCAATGGAAATACTGCTACCGAACCGTGGCAATGGATCAAAGTGAGGCTGCGTAAAGAAGAATACCACTATGATTATGTAGTGCAATGCAAATATCTAGTCCTATTGTAAGCGATATCAGTAAGGTTTTTACGACCAAGGAGACGATATCGCAGCTAAACCGGATGGTTTATATCGATGGCCATCAATATTAGTTCACTTCACTTTGATCTTAGTCATAAGGCCGAGAAGCAATGGAAATACTGCTACCGAATCGTGGCAATGGATCAAAGTTAAGCTGCGTAAAGAAGCATGCCACTATGATTATGTAGTGCCATGCAAATATCTAGTCCTATTGTAACCGATATCAGTAAGGTTTTTACGATCAAGGAGACGATATCGCAGCTAAACCGGATGGTTTATATCGATGGCCATCAATATTAGTTAACTTCACTTTGATTTCATCCATAAGTCCGAGAAGCAATGGAAATACTGCTACCGGACCGTTTCAATGGATGAAAGTGTGGCTGCGTAAAGAAGAATGCCACTATGATTATGTAGTGTCATGCAAATATCCAGTATTATTGTAACCGGTATCAGTATGGTTTTTGAGATCATGGAGACGATATCGCAGCTAAACCGGATGGTTTATATCGATGGCCATCAATATAAGTTAACTTCACTTTCATCTTAGTCATACGGCCGAGAAGCAATGGAAATACTGCTACCGATCCGTTTCAATGGATCAAAGTGTGGCTGCGTAAAGAAGAATGCCACTATGATTATGTAGTGTCATGCAAATGTCTAGTATTAGTGTAACCGGTACCAGAAGGTTTTTGAGATCAAGGAAACGATATCGCAGCTAAACCGGATGGTTTATATCGATGGCCATCAATATTAGTTAACTTCACTTCGATCCCAGCCATAGGGACCAGAACCAATGGACATACTGCTACCGAACCGTGGCAATGGATGAAAGTGTGGCTGCGTAAAGAAGAATGCCACTATGATTATGTAGTGTCATGCAAATGTCCAGTATTATTGTAACCGGTATCAGTAAGGTTTTTGAGATCAAGGAGACGATATCGCAGCTAAACCGGATGGTTTACATCGATGGCCATCAATATTAGTTAACTTCACTTTCATCTTAGTCACACGGCCGAGAAGCAATGGAAATACTGCTACCGAACCGTGGCAATGGATCAAAGTGTGCCTGCGTAAAGAAGAATGCCACTATGATTATGTAGTGTCATGCAAATATCTAGTCCTGTTGTAACCGATATCAGTAAGGTTTTTACGGCCGAGAAGCAATGGAAATACTGCTACCGAACCGTGGCAATGGATCAAAGTGTGCCTGCGTAAAGAAGAATGCCACTATGATTATGTAGTGTCATGCAAATATCTAGTCCTGTTGTAACCGATATCAGTAAGGTTTTTACGATCAAGGAGACGATATCGCAGCTAAACCGGATGGTTTATATCGATGGCCATCAATATTAGTTAACTTCACTTTGATCTCAGGCATAGGGCCGGGAAGCAATGGAAATACTGCTACCGAACCGCGGCAATGGATCAAAGTGTGGCTGCGTAAAGTAGAATGCCACTATGATTATGTAGTGCCATGCAAATATCTAGTCTTATTGTAACCGATATCAGTAAGGTTTTTACGATCAAGGAGACGATATCGCAGCTAAACCGGATGGTTTATATCGATGGCCATGAATATTAGTTAACTTCACTTTGATTTCATCCATAAGGCCGAGAAGCAATGGAAATACTGCTACCGAACCGTTTCAATGGATCAAAGTGCGGCTGCGTAAAGAAGAATGCCACTATGATTATGTAGTGTCATGCAAATGTCTAGTATTATTGTAACCGGTATCAGTAAGGTTTTTGGGATCAAGGAGACGATATCGCAGCTAAACCGGATGGTTTATATCGATGGCCATCAATATTAGTTAACTTCACTTCGATCTCAGCCATAGGGACCAGAAGCAATGGAAATACTGCTACCGAACCGTGGGAATGGATCAAAGTTAAGCTGCGTAAAGAAGCATGCCACTATGATTATGTAGTGCCATGCAAATATCTAGTCCTATCGTAACCGATATCAGTAAGGTTTTTACGATCAAGGAGACGATATCGCTGCTAAACCGGATGGTTTATATCGATGGCCATCAATATTAGTTAACTTCACTTTGATTTCATCCATAAGGCCGAGAAGCAATGGAAATACTGCTACCGAACCGTTTCAATGGATCAAAGTGTGGCTGCGTAAAGAAGAATGCCACTATGATTATGTAGTGTCATGCAAATGTCTAGTATTATTGTAACCGGTATCAGTAAGGTTTTTGAGATCAAGGAGACGATATCGCAGCTAAGCCGGATGGTTTACATCGATGGCCATCAATATTAGTTAACTTCACTTTCATCTTAGTCATACGGCCGAGAAGCAATGGACATACTGCTACCGAACCGTGGCAACGGATGAAAGTGTGGCTGCGTAAAGAAGAATGCCACTATGATTATGTAGTGCCATGCAAATATCTAGTCTTATTGTAACCGATATCAGTAAGGTTTTTACGATCAAGGAGACAATATCGCAGCTAAACCGCATGGTTTATATCGATGGCCATCAATATTAGTTAACTTCACTTTGATCTTAGGCATAGGGCCGAGAAGCAATGGAAATACTGCTACCGAACCGTGGCAATGGATCAAAGTGTGGCTGCGTAAAGAAGCATGCCACTATGATTATGTAGTGCCATGCAAATATCTAGTCCTATTGTAACCGATATCAGTAAGGTTTTTACGACCAAGGAGACGATATCGCAGCTAAACCGGATGGTTTATATCGATGGCCATCAATATTAGTTCACTTCACTTTGATTTCATCCATAAGTCCGAGAAGCAATGGAAATACTGCTACCGGACCGTTTCAATGGATGAAAGTGTGGCTGCGTAAAGAAGAATGCCACTATGATTATGTAGTGTCATGCAAATATCCAGTATTATTGTAACCGGTATCAGTAAGGTTTTTGAGATCAAGGAGACGATATCGCAGCTAAACCGGATGGTTTATATCGATGGCCATCAATATAAGTTAACTTCACTTTCATCTTAGTCATACGGCCGAGAAGCAATGGAAATACTGCTACCGATCCGTTTCAATGGATCAAAGTGTGGCTGCGTAAAGAAGAATGCCACTATGATTATGTAGTGTCATGCAAATGTCTAGTATTAGTGTAACCGGTACCAGAAGGTTTTTGAGATCAAGGAAACGATATCGCAGCTAAACCGGATGGTTTATATCGATGGCCATCAATATTAGTTAACTTCACTTCGATCCCAGCCATAGGGACCAGAACCAATGGACATACTGCTACCGAACCGTGGCAATGGATGAAAGTGTGGCTGCGTAAAGAAGAATGCCACTATGATTATGTAGTGTCATGCAAATGTCTAGTATTATTGTAACCGGTATCAGTAAGGTTTTTGAGATCAAGGAGACGATATCGCAGCTAAACCGGATGGTTTACATCGATGGCCATCAATATTAGTTAACTTCACTTTCATCTTAGTCATACGGCCGAGAAGCAATGGAAATACTGCTACCGAACCGTGGCAATGGATCAAAGTGTGCCTGCGTAAAGAAGAATGCCACTATGATTATGTAGTGTCATGCAAATATCTAGTCCTGTTGTAACCGATATCAGTAAGGTTTTTACGGCCGAGAAGCAATGGAAATACTGCTACCGAACCGTGGCAATGGATCAAAGTGTGCCTGCGTAAAGAAGAATGCCACTATGATTATGTAGTGTCATGCAAATATCTAGTCCTGTTGTAACCGATATCAGTAAGGTTTTTACGATCAAGGAGACGATATCGCAGCTAAACCGGATGGTTTATATCGATGGCCATCAATATTAGTTAACTTCACTTTGATCTCAGGCATAGGGCCGGGAAGCAATGGAAATACTGCTACCGAACCGCGGCAATGGATCAAAGTGTGGCTGCGTAAAGTAGAATGCCACTATGATTATGTAGTGCCATGCAAATATCTAGTCTTATTGTAACCGATATCAGTAAGGTTTTTACGATCAAGGAGACGATATCGCTGCTAAACCGGATGGTTTATATCGATGGCCATCAATATTAGTTAACTTCACTTTGATTTCATCCATAAGGCCGAGAAGCAATGGAAATACTGCTACCGAACCGTTTCAATGGATCAAAGTGCGGCTGCGTAAAGAAGAATGCCACTATGATTATGTAGTGTCATGCAAATGTCTAGTATTATTGTAACCGGTATCAGTAAGGTTTTTGGGATCAAGGAGACGATATCGCAGCTAAACCGGATGGTTTATATCGATGGCCATCAATATTAGTTAACTTCACTTCGATCTCAGCCATAGGGACCAGAAGCAATGGAAATACTGCTACCGAACCGTGGGAATGGATCAAAGTTAAGCTGCGTAAAGAAGCATGCCACTATGATTATGTAGTGCCATGCAAATATCTAGTCCTATTGTAACCGATATCAGTAAGGTTTTTACGATCAAGGAGACGATATCGCTGCTAAACCGGATGGTTTATATCGATGGCCATCAATATTAGTTAACTTCACTTTGATTTCATCCATAAGGCCGAGAAGCAATGGAAATACTGCTACCGAACCGTTTCAATGGATCAAAGTGTGGCTGCGTAAAGAAGAATGCCACTATGATTATGTAGTGTCATGCAAATGTCTAGTATTATTGTAACCGGTATCAGTAAGGTTTTTGAGATCAAGGAGACGATATCGCAGCTAAGCCGGATGGTTTACATCGATGGCCATCAATATTAGTTAACTTCACTTTCATCTTAGTCATACGGCCGAGAAGCAATGGACATACTGCTACCGAACCGTGGCAATGGATGAAAGTGTGGCTGCGTAAAGAAGAATGCCACTATGATTATGTAGTGCCATGCAAATATCTAGTCTTATTGTAACCGATATCAGTAAGGTTTTTACGATCAAGGAGACAATATCGCAGCTAAACCGCATGGTTTATATCGATGGCCATCAATATTAGTTAACTTCACTTTGATCTTAGGCATAGGGCCGAGAAGCAATGGAAATACTGCTACCGAACCGTGGCAATGGATCAAAGTGTGGCTGCGTAAAGAAGCATGCCACTATGATTATGTAGTGCCATGCAAATATCTAGTCCTATTGTAACCGATATCAGTAAGGTTTTTACGACCAAGGAGACGATATCGCAGCTAAACCGGATGGTTTATATCGATGGCCATCAATATTAGTTCACTTCACTTTGATTTCATCCATAAGTCCGAGAAGCAATGGAAATACTGCTACCGGACCGTTTCAATGGATGAAAGTGTGGCTGCGTAAAGAAGAATGCCACTATGATTATGTAGTGCCATGCAAATATCTAGTCCTATTGTAACCGATATCAGTAAGGTTTTTACGATCAAGGAGACGATATTGCAGCTAAACCGGATGGTTTATATCGATGGCCATCAATATTAGGTAACTTCACTTTGATTTCATCCATAAGGCCGAGAAGCAATGGAAATACTGCTACCGAACCGTTTCAATGGATCAAAGTGTGGCTGCGTAAAGAAGAATGCCACTATGATTATGTAGTGTCATGCAAATGTCTAGTATTATTGTAACCGGTATCAGTAAGGTTTTTGAGATCAAGGAGACGATATCGCAGCTAAACCAGATGGTTTACATCGATGGCCATCAATATTAGTTAACTTCACTTTCATCATAGTCATACGGCCGAGAAGCAATGGAAATACTGCTACCGATCCGTTTCAATGGATCAAAGTGTGGCTGCGTAAAGAAGAATGCCACTATGATTATGTAGTGTCATGCAAATATCTAGTCCTATTGTAACCGATATCAGTAAGGTTTTTACGATCAAGGAGACGATATTGCAGCTAAACCGGATGGTTTATATCGATGGCCATCAATATTAGGTAACTTCACTTTGATTTCATCCATAAGGCCGAGAAGCAATGGAAATACTGCTACCGAACCGTTTCAATGGATCAAAGTGTGGCTGCGTAAAGAAGAATGCCACTATGATTATGTAGTGTCATGCAAATGTCTAGTATTATTGTAACCGGTATCAGTAAGGTTTTTGAGATCAAGGAGACGATATCGCAGCTAAGCCGGATGGTTTACATCGATGGCCATCAATATTAGTTAACTTCACTTTCATCTTAGTCATACGGCCGAGAAGCAATGGACATACTGCTACCGAACCGTGGCAATGGATGAAAGTGTGGCTGCGTAAAGAAGAATGCCACTATGATTATGTAGTGCCATGCAAATATCTAGTCTTATTGTAACCGATATCAGTAAGGTTTTTACGATCAAGGAGACAATATCGCAGCTAAACCGGATGGTTTATATCGACGGCCATCAATATTAGTTAACTTCACTTTGATCTCAACCATAGGGCCGGGAAGCTATGCAAATACTGCTACCGAACCGTGGCAATGGATCAAAGTGTGGCTGCGTAAAGAAGAATGCCACTATGATTATGTAGGGCCATGCAAATATCTAGTCTTATTGTAACCGATATCAGGAAGGTTTTTACGATCAAGGAGACAATATCGCAGCTAAACTGCATGGTTTATATCGATGGCCATCAATATTAGTTAACTTCACTTTGATCTTAGGCATAGGGCCGAGAAGAAATGGAAATACTGCTACCGAACCGTGGCAATGGATCAAAGTGAGGCTGCGTAAAGAAGAATGCCACTATGATTATGTAGTGCCATGCAAATATCTAGTCCTATTGTAACCGATATCAGTAAGGTTTTTGAGATCAAGGAGACGATATCGCAGCTAAGCCGGATGGTTTACATCGATGGCCATCAATATTAGTTAACTTCACTTTCATCTTAGTCATACGGCCGAGAAGCAATGGACATACTGCTACCGAACCGTGGCAATGGATGAAAGTGTGGCTGCGTAAAGAAGAATGCCACTATGATTATGTAGTGCCATGCAAATATCTAGTCTTATTGTAACCGATATCAGTAAGGTTTTTACGATCAAGGAGACAATATCGCAGCTAAACCGCATGGTTTATATCGATGGCCATCAATATTAGTTAACTTCACTTTGATCTTAGGCATAGGGCCGAGAAGCAATGGAAATACTGCTACCGAACCGTGGCAATGGATCAAAGTGTGGCTGCGTAAAGAAGCATGCCACTATGATTATGTAGTGCCATGCAAATATCTAGTCCTATTGTAACCGATATCAGTAAGGTTTTTACGACCAAGGAGACGATATCGCAGCTAAACCGGATGGTTTATATCGATGGCCATCAATATTAGTTCACTTCACTTTGATTTCATCCATAAGTCCGAGAAGCAATGGAAATACTGCTACCGGACCGTTTCAATGGATGAAAGTGTGGCTGCGTAAAGAAGAATGCCACTATGATTATGTAGTGTCATGCAAATATCCAGTATTATTGTAACCGGTATCAGTAAGGTTTTTGAGATCAAGGAGACGATATCGCAGCTAAACCGGATGGTTTATATCGATGGCCATCAATATAAGTTAACTTCACTTTCATCTTAGTCATACGGCCGAGAAGCAATGGAAATACTGCTACCGATCCGTTTCAATGGATCAAAGTGTGGCTGCGTAAAGAAGAATGCCACTATGATTATGTAGTGTCATGCAAATGTCTAGTATTAGTGTAACCGGTACCAGAAGGTTTTTGAGATCAAGGAAACGATATCGCAGCTAAACCGGATGGTTTATATCGATGGCCATCAATATTAGTTAACTTCACTTCGATCCCAGCCATAGGGACCAGAACCAATGGACATACTGCTACCGAACCGTGGCAATGGATGAAAGTGTGGCTGCGTAAAGAAGAATGCTACTATGATTATGTAGTGTCATGCAAATGTCTAGTATTATTGTAACCGGTATCAGTAAGGTTTTTGAGATCAAGGAGACGATATCGCAGCTAAACCGGATGGTTTACATCGATGGCCATCAATATTAGTTAACTTCACTTTCATCTTAGTCATACGGCCGAGAAGCAATGGAAATACTGCTACCGAACCGTGGCAATGGATCAAAGTGTGCCTGCGTAAAGAAGAATGCCACTATGATTATGTAGTGTCATGCAAATATCTAGTCCTGTTGTAACCGATATCAGTAAGGTTTTTACGATCAAGGAGACGATATCGCAGCTAAACCGGATGGTTTATATCGATGGCCATCAATATTAGTTAACTTCACTTTGATCTCAGGCATAGGGCCGGGAAGCAATGGAAATACTGCTACCGAACCGCGGTAATGGATCAAAGTGTGGCTGCGTAAAGTAGAATGCCACTATGATTATGTAGTGCCATGCAAATATCTAGTCTTATTGTAACCGATATCAGTAAGGTTTTTACGATCAAGGAGACGATATCGCAGCTAAACCGGATGGTTTATATCGATGGCCATGAATATTAGTTAACTTCACTTTGATTTCATCCATAAGGCCGAGAAGCAATGGAAATACTGCTACCGAACCGTTTCAATGGATCAAAGTGCGGCTGCGTAAAGAAGAATGCCACTATGATTATGTAGTGTCATGCAAATGTCTAGTATTATTGTAACCGGTATCAGTAAGGTTTTTGGGATCAAGGAGACGATATCGCAGCTAAACCGGATGGTTTATATCGATGGCCATCAATATTAGTTAACTTCACTTCGATCTCAGCCATAGGGACCAGAAGCAATAGAAATACTGCTACCGAACCGTTTCAATGGATCAAAGTGTGGCTGTGTAAAGAAGCATGCCACTATGATTATGTAGTGCCATGCAAATATCTAGTCCTATTGTAACCGATATCAGTAAGGTTTTTACGATCAAGGAGACGATATCCCAGCTAAACCGGATGGTTTATATCAATGGCCATCAATATTAGTACCACTTCACTTTGATCTTAGTCAGAAGGCCGAGAAGCAATGGAAATACTGCTACCGAACCGTGGCAATGGATCAAAGTTAAGCTGCGTAAAGAAGAATGCCACTATGATTATGTAGTGTCATGCAAATGTCTAGTATTATTGTAACCGGTATCAGTAAGGTTTTTGAGATCAAGGAGACGATATCGCAGCTAAACCAGATGGTTTACATCGATGGCCATCAATATTAGTTAACTTCACTTTCATCATAGTCATACGGCCGAGAAGCAATGGAAATACTGCTACCGATCCGTTTCAATGGATCAAAGTGTGGCTGCGTAAAGAAGAATGCCACTATGATTATGTAGTGTCATGCAAATATCTAGTCCTATTGTAACCGATATCAGTAAGGTTTTTACGATCAAGGAGACGATATTGCAGCTAAACCGGATGGTTTATATCGATGGCCATCAATATTAGGTAACTTCACTTTGATTTCATCCATAAGGCCGAGAAGCAATGGAAATACTGCTACCGAACCGTTTCAATGGATCAAAGTGTGGCTGCGTAAAGAAGAATGCCACTATGATTATGTAGTGTCATGCAAATGTCTAGTATTATTGTAACCGGTATCAGTAAGGTTTTTGAGATCAAGGAGACGATATCGCAGCTAAGCCGGATGGTTTACATCGATGGCCATCAATATTAGTTAACTTCACTTTCATCTTAGTCATACGGCCGAGAAGCAATGGACATACTGCTACCGAACCGTGGCAATGGATGAAAGTGTGGCTGCGTAAAGAAGAATGCCACTATGATTATGTAGTGCCATGCAAATATCTAGTCTTATTGTAACCGATATCAGTAAGGTTTTTACGATCAAGGAGACAATATCGCAGCTAAACCGGATGGTTTATATCGACGGCCATCAATATTAGTTAACTTCACTTTGATCTCAACCATAGGGCCGGGAAGCTATGCAAATACTGCTACCGAACCGTGGCAATGGATCAAAGTGTGGCTGCGTAAAGAAGAATGCCACTATGATTATGTAGGGCCATGCAAATATCTAGTCTTATTGTAACCGATATCAGGAAGGTTTTTACGATCAAGGAGACAATATCGCAGCTAAACTGCATGGTTTATATCGATGGCCATCAATATTAGTTAACTTCACTTTGATCTTAGGCATAGGGCCGAGAAGAAATGGAAATACTGCTACCGAACCGTGGCAATGGATCAAAGTGAGGCTGCGTAAAGAAGAATGCCACTATGATTATGTAGTGCCATGCAAATATCTAGTCCTATTGTAACCGATATCAGTAAGGTTTTTGAGATCAAGGAGACGATATCGCAGCTAAGCCGGATGGTTTACATCGATGGCCATCAATATTAGTTAACTTCACTTTCATCTTAGTCATACGGCCGAGAAGCAATGGACATACTGCTACCGAACCGTGGCAATGGATGAAAGTGTGGCTGCGTAAAGAAGAATGCCACTATGATTATGTAGTGCCATGCAAATATCTAGTCTTATTGTAACCGATATCAGTAAGGTTTTTACGATCAAGGAGACAATATCGCAGCTAAACCGCATGGTTTATATCGATGGCCATCAATATTAGTTAACTTCACTTTGATCTTAGGCATAGGGCCGAGAAGCAATGGAAATACTGCTACCGAACCGTGGCAATGGATCAAAGTGTGGCTGCGTAAAGAAGCATGCCACTATGATTATGTAGTGCCATGCAAATATCTAGTCCTATTGTAACCGATATCAGTAAGGTTTTTACGACCAAGGAGACGATATCGCAGCTAAACCGGATGGTTTATATCGATGGCCATCAATATTAGTTCACTTCACTTTGATTTCATCCATAAGTCCGAGAAGCAATGGAAATACTGCTACCGGACCGTTTCAATGGATGAAAGTGTGGCTGCGTAAAGAAGAATGCCACTATGATTATGTAGTGTCATGCAAATATCCAGTATTATTGTAACCGGTATCAGTAAGGTTTTTGAGATCAAGGAGACGATATCGCAGCTAAACCGGATGGTTTATATCGATGGCCATCAATATAAGTTAACTTCACTTTCATCTTAGTCATACGGCCGAGAAGCAATGGAAATACTGCTACCGATCCGTTTCAATGGATCAAAGTGTGGCTGCGTAAAGAAGAATGCCACTATGATTATGTAGTGTCATGCAAATGTCTAGTATTAGTGTAACCGGTACCAGAAGGTTTTTGAGATCAAGGAAACGATATCGCAGCTAAACCGGATGGTTTATATCGATGGCCATCAATATTAGTTAACTTCACTTCGATCCCAGCCATAGGGACCAGAACCAATGGACATACTGCTACCGAACCGTGGCAATGGATGAAAGTGTGGCTGCGTAAAGAAGAATGCTACTATGATTATGTAGTGTCATGCAAATGTCTAGTATTATTGTAACCGGTATCAGTAAGGTTTTTGAGATCAAGGAGACGATATCGCAGCTAAACCGGATGGTTTACATCGATGGCCATCAATATTAGTTAACTTCACTTTCATCTTAGTCATACGGCCGAGAAGCAATGGAAATACTGCTACCGAACCGTGGCAATGGATCAAAGTGTGCCTGCGTAAAGAAGAATGCCACTATGATTATGTAGTGTCATGCAAATATCTAGTCCTGTTGTAACCGATATCAGTAAGGTTTTTACGGCCGAGAAGCAATGGAAATACTGCTACCGAACCGTGGCAATGGATCAAAGTGTGCCTGCGTAAAGAAGAATGCCACTATGATTATGTAGTGTCATGCAAATATCTAGTCCTGTTGTAACCGATATCAGAAAGGTTTTTACGATCAAGGAGACGATATCGCAGCTAAACCGGATGGTTTATATCGATGGCCATCAATATTAGTTAACTTCACTTTGATCTCAGGCATAGGGCCGGGAAGCAATGGAAATACTGCTACCGAACCGCGGTAATGGATCAAAGTGTGGCTGCGTAAAGTAGAATGCCACTATGATTATGTAGTGCCATGCAAATATCTAGTCTTATTGTAACCGATATCAGTAAGGTTTTTACGATCAAGGAGACGATATCGCAGCTAAACCGGATGGTTTATATCGATGGCCATGAATATTAGTTAACTTCACTTTGATTTCATCCATAAGGCCGAGAAGCAATGGAAATACTGCTACCGAACCGTTTCAATGGATCAAAGTGCGGCTGCGTAAAGAAGAATGCCACTATGATTATGTAGTGTCATGCAAATGTCTAGTATTATTGTAACCGGTATCAGTAAGGTTTTTGGGATCAAGGAGACGATATCGCAGCTAAACCGGATGGTTTATATCGATGGCCATCAATATTAGTTAACTTCACTTCGATCTCAGCCATAGGGACCAGAAGCAATAGAAATACTGCTACCGAACCGTTTCAATGGATCAAAGTGTGGCTGTGTAAAGAAGCATGCCACTATGATTATGTAGTGCCATGCAAATATCTAGTCCTATTGTAACCGATATCAGTAAGGTTTTTACGATCAAGGAGACGATATCCCAGCTAAACCGGATGGTTTATATCAATGGCCATCAATATTAGTACCACTTCACTTTGATCTTAGTCAGAAGGCCGAGAAGCAATGGAAATACTGCTACCGAACCGTGGCAATGGATCAAAGTTAAGCTGCGTAAAGAAGAATGCCACTATGATTATGTAGTGTCATGCAAATGTCTAGTATTATTGTAACCGGTATCAGTAAGGTTTTTGAGATCAAGGAGACGATATCGCAGCTAAACCAGATGGTTTACATCGATGGCCATCAATATTAGTTAACTTCACTTTCATCATAGTCATACGGCCGAGAAGCAATGGAAATACTGCTACCGATCCGTTTCAATGGATCAAAGTGTGGCTGCGTAAAGAAGAATGCCACTATGATTATGTAGTGTCATGCAAATATCTAGTCCTATTGTAACCGATATCAGTAAGGTTTTTACGATCAAGGAGACGATATTGCAGCTAAACCGGATGGTTTATATCGATGGCCATCAATATTAGGTAACTTCACTTTGATTTCATCCATAAGGCCGAGAAGCAATGGAAATACTGCTACCGAACCGTTTCAATGGATCAAAGTGTGGCTGCGTAAAGAAGAATGCCACTATGATTATGTAGTGTCATGCAAATGTCTAGTATTATTGTAACCGGTATCAGTAAGGTTTTTGAGATCAAGGAGACGATATCGCAGCTAAGCCGGATGGTTTACATCGATGGCCATCAATATTAGTTAACTTCACTTTCATCTTAGTCATACGGCCGAGAAGCAATGGACATACTGCTACCGAACCGTGGCAATGGATGAAAGTGTGGCTGCGTAAAGAAGAATGCCACTATGATTATGTAGTGCCATGCAAATATCTAGTCTTATTGTAACCGATATCAGTAAGGTTTTTACGATCAAGGAGACAATATCGCAGCTAAACCGGATGGTTTATATCGACGGCCATCAATATTAGTTAACTTCACTTTGATCTCAACCATAGGGCCGGGAAGCTATGCAAATACTGCTACCGAACCGTGGCAATGGATCAAAGTGTGGCTGCGTAAAGAAGAATGCCACTATGATTATGTAGGGCCATGCAAATATCTAGTCTTATTGTAACCGATATCAGGAAGGTTTTTACGATCAAGGAGACAATATCGCAGCTAAACTGCATGGTTTATATCGATGGCCATCAATATTAGTTAACTTCACTTTGATCTTAGGCATAGGGCCGAGAAGAAATGGAAATACTGCTACCGAACCGTGGCAATGGATCAAAGTGAGGCTGCGTAAAGAAGAATGCCACTATGATTATGTAGTGCCATGCAAATATCTAGTCCTATTGTAACCGATATCAGTAAGGTTTTTGAGATCAAGGAGACGATATCGCAGCTAAGCCGGATGGTTTACATCGATGGCCATCAATATTAGTTAACTTCACTTTCATCTTAGTCATACGGCCGAGAAGCAATGGACATACTGCTACCGAACCGTGGCAATGGATGAAAGTGTGGCTGCGTAAAGAAGAATGCCACTATGATTATGTAGTGCCATGCAAATATCTAGTCTTATTGTAACCGATATCAGTAAGGTTTTTACGATCAAGGAGACAATATCGCAGCTAAACCGCATGGTTTATATCGATGGCCATCAATATTAGTTAACTTCACTTTGATCTTAGGCATAGGGCCGAGAAGCAATGGAAATACTGCTACCGAACCGTGGCAATGGATCAAAGTGTGGCTGCGTAAAGAAGCATGCCACTATGATTATGTAGTGCCATGCAAATATCTAGTCCTATTGTAACCGATATCAGTAAGGTTTTTACGACCAAGGAGACGATATCGCAGCTAAACCGGATGGTTTATATCGATGGCCATCAATATTAGTTCACTTCACTTTGATTTCATCCATAAGTCCGAGAAGCAATGGAAATACTGCTACCGGACCGTTTCAATGGATGAAAGTGTGGCTGCGTAAAGAAGAATGCCACTATGATTATGTAGTGTCATGCAAATATCCAGTATTATTGTAACCGGTATCAGTAAGGTTTTTGAGATCAAGGAGACGATATCGCAGCTAAACCGGATGGTTTATATCGATGGCCATCAATATAAGTTAACTTCACTTTCATCTTAGTCATACGGCCGAGAAGCAATGGAAATACTGCTACCGATCCGTTTCAATGGATCAAAGTGTGGCTGCGTAAAGAAGAATGCCACTATGATTATGTAGTGTCATGCAAATGTCTAGTATTAGTATAACCGGTACCAGAAGGTTTTTGAGATCAAGGAAACGATATCGCAGCTAAACCGGATGGTTTATATCGATGGCCATCAATATTAGTTAACTTCACTTCGATCCCAGCCATAGGGACCAGAACCAATGGACATACTGCTACCGAACCGTGGCAATGGATGAAAGTGTGGCTGCGTAAAGAAGAATGCTACTATGATTATGTAGTGTCATGCAAATGTCTAGTATTATTGTAACCGGTATCAGTAAGGTTTTTGAGATCAAGGAGACGATATCGCAGCTAAACCGGATGGTTTACATCGATGGCCATCAATATTAGTTAACTTCACTTTCATCTTAGTCATACGGCCGAGAAGCAATGGAAATACTGCTACCGAACCGTGGCAATGGATCAAAGTGTGCCTGCGTAAAGAAGAATGCCACTATGATTATGTAGTGTCATGCAAATATCTAGTCCTGTTGTAACCGATATCAGTAAGGTTTTTACGGCCGAGAAGCAATGGAAATACTGCTACCGAACCGTGGCAATGGATCAAAGTGTGCCTGCGTAAAGAAGAATGCCACTATGATTATGTAGTGTCATGCAAATATCTAGTCCTGTTGTAACCGATATCAGTAAGGTTTTTACGATCAAGGAGACGATATCGCAGCTAAACCGGATGGTTTATATCGATGGCCATCAATATTAGTTAACTTCACTTTGATCTCAGGCATAGGGCCGGGAAGCAATGGAAATACTGCTACCGAACCGCGGTAATGGATCAAAGTGTGGCTGCGTAAAGTAGAATGCCACTATGATTATGTAGTGCCATGCAAATATCTAGTCTTATTGTAACCGATATCAGTAAGGTTTTTACGATCAAGGAGACGATATCGCAGCTAAACCGGATGGTTTATATCGATGGCCATGAATATTAGTTAACTTCACTTTGATTTCATCCATAAGGCCGAGAAGCAATGGAAATACTGCTACCGAACCGTTTCAATGGATCAAAGTGCGGCTGCGTAAAGAAGAATGCCACTATGATTATGTAGTGTCATGCAAATGTCTAGTATTATTGTAACCGGTATCAGTAAGGTTTTTGGGATCAAGGAGACGATATCGCAGCTAAACCGGATGGTTTATATCGATGGCCATCAATATTAGTTAACTTCACTTCGATCTCAGCCATAGGGACCAGAAGCAATAGAAATACTGCTACCGAACCGTTTCAATGGATCAAAGTGTGGCTGTGTAAAGAAGCATGCCACTATGATTATGTAGTGCCATGCAAATATCTAGTCCTATTGTAACCGATATCAGTAAGGTTTTTACGATCAAGGAGACGATATCCCAGCTAAACCGGATGGTTTATATCAATGGCCATCAATATTAGTACCACTTCACTTTGATCTTAGTCAGAAGGCCGAGAAGCAATGGAAATACTGCTACCGAACCGTGGCAATGGATCAAAGTTAAGCTGCGTAAAGAAGAATGCCACTATGATTATGTAGTGTCATGCAAATGTCTAGTATTATTGTAACCGGTATCAGTAAGGTTTTTGAGATCAAGGAGACGATATCGCAGCTAAACCAGATGGTTTACATCGATGGCCATCAATATTAGTTAACTTCACTTTCATCATAGTCATACGGCCGAGAAGCAATGGAAATACTGCTACCGATCCGTTTCAATGGATCAAAGTGTGGCTGCGTAAAGAAGAATGCCACTATGATTATGTAGTGTCATGCAAATATCTAGTCCTATTGTAACCGATATCAGTAAGGTTTTTACGATCAAGGAGACGATATTGCAGCTAAACCGGATGGTTTATATCGATGGCCATCAATATTAGGTAACTTCACTTTGATTTCATCCATAAGGCCGAGAAGCAATGGAAATACTGCTACCGAACCGTTTCAATGGATCAAAGTGTGGCTGCGTAAAGAAGAATGCCACTATGATTATGTAGTGTCATGCAAATGTCTAGTATTATTGTAACCGGTATCAGTAAGGTTTTTGAGATCAAGGAGACGATATCGCAGCTAAGCCGGATGGTTTACATCGATGGCCATCAATATTAGTTAACTTCACTTTCATCTTAGTCATACGGCCGAGAAGCAATGGACATACTGCTACCGAACCGTGGCAATGGATGAAAGTGTGGCTGCGTAAAGAAGAATGCCACTATGATTATGTAGTGCCATGCAAATATCTAGTCTTATTGTAACCGATATCAGTAAGGTTTTTACGATCAAGGAGACAATATCGCAGCTAAACCGGATGGTTTATATCGACGGCCATCAATATTAGTTAACTTCACTTTGATCTCAACCATAGGGCCGGGAAGCTATGCAAATACTGCTACCGAACCGTGGCAATGGATCAAAGTGTGGCTGCGTAAAGAAGAATGCCACTATGATTATGTAGGGCCATGCAAATATCTAGTCTTATTGTAACCGATATCAGGAAGGTTTTTACGATCAAGGAGACAATATCGCAGCTAAACTGCATGGTTTATATCGATGGCCATCAATATTAGTTAACTTCACTTTGATCTTAGGCATAGGGCCGAGAAGAAATGGAAATACTGCTACCGAACCGTGGCAATGGATCAAAGTGAGGCTGCGTAAAGAAGAATGCCACTATGATTATGTAGTGCCATGCAAATATCTAGTCCTATTGTAACCGATATCAGTAAGGTTTTTGAGATCAAGGAGACGATATCGCAGCTAAGCCGGATGGTTTACATCGATGGCCATCAATATTAGTTAACTTCACTTTCATCTTAGTCATACGGCCGAGAAGCAATGGACATACTGCTACCGAACCGTGGCAATGGATGAAAGTGTGGCTGCGTAAAGAAGAATGCCACTATGATTATGTAGTGCCATGCAAATATCTAGTCTTATTGTAACCGATATCAGTAAGGTTTTTACGATCAAGGAGACAATATCGCAGCTAAACCGCATGGTTTATATCGATGGCCATCAATATTAGTTAACTTCACTTTGATCTTAGGCATAGGGCCGAGAAGCAATGGAAATACTGCTACCGAACCGTGGCAATGGATCAAAGTGTGGCTGCGTAAAGAAGCATGCCACTATGATTATGTAGTGCCATGCAAATATCTAGTCCTATTGTAACCGATATCAGTAAGGTTTTTACGACCAAGGAGACGATATCGCAGCTAAACCGGATGGTTTATATCGATGGCCATCAATATTAGTTCACTTCACTTTGATTTCATCCATAAGTCCGAGAAGCAATGGAAATACTGCTACCGGACCGTTTCAATGGATGAAAGTGTGGCTGCGTAAAGAAGAATGCCACTATGATTATGTAGTGTCATGCAAATATCCAGTATTATTGTAACCGGTATCAGTAAGGTTTTTGAGATCAAGGAGACGATATCGCAGCTAAACCGGATGGTTTATATCGATGGCCATCAATATAAGTTAACTTCACTTTCATCTTAGTCATACGGCCGAGAAGCAATGGAAATACTGCTACCGATCCGTTTCAATGGATCAAAGTGTGGCTGCGTAAAGAAGAATGCCACTATGATTATGTAGTGTCATGCAAATGTCTAGTATTAGTGTAACCGGTACCAGAAGGTTTTTGAGATCAAGGAAACGATATCGCAGCTAAACCGGATGGTTTATATCGATGGCCATCAATATTAGTTAACTTCACTTCGATCCCAGCCATAGGGACCAGAACCAATGGACATACTGCTACCGAACCGTGGCAATGGATGAAAGTGTGGCTGCGTAAAGAAGAATGCTACTATGATTATGTAGTGTCATGCAAATGTCTAGTATTATTGTAACCGGTATCAGTAAGGTTTTTGAGATCAAGGAGACGATATCGCAGCTAAACCGGATGGTTTACATCGATGGCCATCAATATTAGTTAACTTCACTTTCATCTTAGTCATACGGCCGAGAAGCAATGGAAATACTGCTACCGAACCGTGGCAATGGATCAAAGTGTGCCTGCGTAAAGAAGAATGCCACTATGATTATGTAGTGTCATGCAAATATCTAGTCCTGTTGTAACCGATATCAGTAAGGTTTTTACGGCCGAGAAGCAATGGAAATACTGCTACCGAACCGTGGCAATGGATCAAAGTGTGCCTGCGTAAAGAAGAATGCCACTATGATTATGTAGTGTCATGCAAATATCTAGTCCTGTTGTAACCGATATCAGTAAGGTTTTTACGATCAAGGAGACGATATCGCAGCTAAACCGGATGGTTTATATCGATGGCCATCAATATTAGTTAACTTCACTTTGATCTCAGGCATAGGGCCGGGAAGCAATGGAAATACTGCTACCGAACCGCGGTAATGGATCAAAGTGTGGCTGCGTAAAGTAGAATGCCACTATGATTATGTAGTGCCATGCAAATATCTAGTCTTATTGTAACCGATATCAGTAAGGTTTTTACGATCAAGGAGACGATATCGCAGCTAAACCGGATGGTTTATATCGATGGCCATGAATATTAGTTAACTTCACTTTGATTTCATCCATAAGGCCGAGAAGCAATGGAAATACTGCTACCGAACCGTTTCAATGGATCAAAGTGCGGCTGCGTAAAGAAGAATGCCACTATGATTATGTAGTGTCATGCAAATGTCTAGTATTATTGTAACCGGTATCAGTAAGGTTTTTGGGATCAAGGAGACGATATCGCAGCTAAACCGGATGGTTTATATCGATGGCCATCAATATTAGTTAACTTCACTTCGATCTCAGCCATAGGGACCAGAAGCAATAGAAATACTGCTACCGAACCGTTTCAATGGATCAAAGTGTGGCTGTGTAAAGAAGCATGCCACTATGATTATGTAGTGCCATGCAAATATCTAGTCCTATTGTAACCGATATCAGTAAGGTTTTTACGATCAAGGAGACGATATCCCAGCTAAACCGGATGGTTGATATCAATGGCCATCAATATTAGTACCACTTCACTTTGATCTTAGTCAGAAGGCCGAGAAGCAATGGAAATACTGCTACCGAACCGTGGCAATGGATCAAAGTTAAGCTGCGTAAAGAAGAATGCCACTATGATTATGTAGTGTCATGCAAATGTCTAGTATTATTGTAACCGGTATCAGTAAGGTTTTTGAGATCAAGGAGACGATATCGCAGCTAAACCAGATGGTTTACATCGATGGCCATCAATATTAGTTAACTTCACTTTCATCATAGTCATACGGCCGAGAAGCAATGGAAATACTGCTACCGATCCGTTTCAATGGATCAAAGTGTGGCTGCGTAAAGAAGAATGCCACTATGATTATGTAGTGTCATGCAAATATCTAGTCCTATTGTAACCGATATCAGTAAGGTTTTTACGATCAAGGAGACGATATTGCAGCTAAACCGGATGGTTTATATCGATGGCCATCAATATTAGGTAACTTCACTTTGATTTCATCCATAAGGCCGAGAAGCAATGGAAATACTGCTACCGAACCGTTTCAATGGATCAAAGTGTGGCTGCGTAAAGAAGAATGCCACTATGATTATGTAGTGTCATGCAAATGTCTAGTATTATTGTAACCGGTATCAGTAAGGTTTTTGAGATCAAGGAGACGATATCGCAGCTAAGCCGGATGGTTTACATCGATGGCCATCAATATTAGTTAACTTCACTTTCATCTTAGTCATACGGCCGAGAAGCAATGGACATACTGCTACCGAACCGTGGCAATGGATGAAAGTGTGGCTGCGTAAAGAAGAATGCCACTATGATTATGTAGTGCCATGCAAATATCTAGTCTTATTGTAACCGATATCAGTAAGGTTTTTACGATCAAGGAGACAATATCGCAGCTAAACCGGATGGTTTATATCGACGGCCATCAATATTAGTTAACTTCACTTTGATCTCAACCATAGGGCCGGGAAGCTATGCAAATACTGCTACCGAACCGTGGCAATGGATCAAAGTGTGGCTGCGTAAAGAAGAATGCCACTATGATTATGTAGGGCCATGCAAATATCTAGTCTTATTGTAACCGATATCAGGAAGGTTTTTACGATCAAGGAGACAATATCGCAGCTAAACTGCATGGTTTATATCGATGGCCATCAATATTAGTTAACTTCACTTTGATCTTAGGCATAGGGCCGAGAAGAAATGGAAATACTGCTACCGAACCGTGGCAATGGATCAAAGTGAGGCTGCGTAAAGAAGAATGCCACTATGATTATGTAGTGCCATGCAAATATCTAGTCCTATTGTAACCGATATCAGTAAGGTTTTTGAGATCAAGGAGACGATATCGCAGCTAAGCCGGATGGTTTACATCGATGGCCATCAATATTAGTTAACTTCACTTTCATCTTAGTCATACGGCCGAGAAGCAATGGACATACTGCTACCGAACCGTGGCAATGGATGAAAGTGTGGCTGCGTAAAGAAGAATGCCACTATGATTATGTAGTGCCATGCAAATATCTAGTCTTATTGTAACCGATATCAGTAAGGTTTTTACGATCAAGGAGACAATATCGCAGCTAAACCGCATGGTTTATATCGATGGCCATCAATATTAGTTAACTTCACTTTGATCTTAGGCATAGGGCCGAGAAGCAATGGAAATACTGCTACCGAACCGTGGCAATGGATCAAAGTGTGGCTGCGTAAAGAAGCATGCCACTATGATTATGTAGTGCCATGCAAATATCTAGTCCTATTGTAACCGATATCAGTAAGGTTTTTACGACCAAGGAGACGATATCGCAGCTAAACCGGATGGTTTATATCGATGGCCATCAATATTAGTTCACTTCACTTTGATTTCATCCATAAGTCCGAGAAGCAATGGAAATACTGCTACCGGACCGTTTCAATGGATGAAAGTGTGGCTGCGTAAAGAAGAATGCCACTATGATTATGTAGTGTCATGCAAATATCCAGTATTATTGTAACCGGTATCAGTAAGGTTTTTGAGATCAAGGAGACGATATCGCAGCTAAACCGGATGGTTTATATCGATGGCCATCAATATAAGTTAACTTCACTTTCATCTTAGTCATACGGCCGAGAAGCAATGGAAATACTGCTACCGATCCGTTTCAATGGATCAAAGTGTGGCTGCGTAAAGAAGAATGCCACTATGATTATGTAGTGTCATGCAAATGTCTAGTATTAGTGTAACCGGTACCAGAAGGTTTTTGAGATCAAGGAAACGATATCGCAGCTAAACCGGATGGTTTATATCGATGGCCATCAATATTAGTTAACTTCACTTCGATCCCAGCCATAGGGACCAGAACCAATGGACATACTGCTACCGAACCGTGGCAATGGATGAAAGTGTGGCTGCGTAAAGAAGAATGCTACTATGATTATGTAGTGTCATGCAAATGTCTAGTATTATTGTAACCGGTATCAGTAAGGTTTTTGAGATCAAGGAGACGATATCGCAGCTAAACCGGATGGTTTACATCGATGGCCATCAATATTAGTTAACTTCACTTTCATCTTAGTCATACGGCCGAGAAGCAATGGAAATACTGCTACCGAACCGTGGCAATGGATCAAAGTGTGCCTGCGTAAAGAAGAATGCCACTATGATTATGTAGTGTCATGCAAATATCTAGTCCTGTTGTAACCGATATCAGTAAGGTTTTTACGGCCGAGAAGCAATGGAAATACTGCTACCGAACCGTGGCAATGGATCAAAGTGTGCCTGCGTAAAGAAGAATGCCACTATGATTATGTAGTGTCATGCAAATATCTAGTCCTGTTGTAACCGATATCAGTAAGGTTTTTACGATCAAGGAGACGATATCGCAGCTAAACCGGATGGTTTATATCGATGGCCATCAATATTAGTTAACTTCACTTTGATCTCAGGCATAGGGCCGGGAAGCAATGGAAATACTGCTACCGAACCGCGGTAATGGATCAAAGTGTGGCTGCGTAAAGTAGAATGCCACTATGATTATGTAGTGCCATGCAAATATCTAGTCTTATTGTAACCGATATCAGTAAGGTTTTTACGATCAAGGAGACGATATCGCAGCTAAACCGGATGGTTTATATCGATGGCCATGAATATTAGTTAACTTCACTTTGATTTCATCCATAAGGCCGAGAAGCAATGGAAATACTGCTACCGAACCGTTTCAATGGATCAAAGTGCGGCTGCGTAAAGAAGAATGCCACTATGATTATGTAGTGTCATGCAAATGTCTAGTATTATTGTAACCGGTATCAGTAAGGTTTTTGGGATCAAGGAGACGATATCGCAGCTAAACCGGATGGTTTATATCGATGGCCATCAATATTAGTTAACTTCACTTCGATCTCAGCCATAGGGACCAGAAGCAATAGAAATACTGCTACCGAACCGTTTCAATGGATCAAAGTGTGGCTGTGTAAAGAAGCATGCCACTATGATTATGTAGTGCCATGCAAATATCTAGTCCTATTGTAACCGATATCAGTAAGGTTTTTACGATCAAGGAGACGATATCCCAGCTAAACCGGATGGTTTATATCAATGGCCATCAATATTAGTACCACTTCACTTTGATCTTAGTCAGAAGGCCGAGAAGCAATGGAAATACTGCTACCGAACCGTGGCAATGGATCAAAGTTAAGCTGCGTAAAGAAGAATGCCACTATGATTATGTAGTGTCATGCAAATGTCTAGTATTATTGTAACCGGTATCAGTAAGGTTTTTGAGATCAAGGAGACGATATCGCAGCTAAACCAGATGGTTTACATCGATGGCCATCAATATTAGTTAACTTCACTTTCATCATAGTCATACGGCCGAGAAGCAATGGAAATACTGCTACCGATCCGTTTCAATGGATCAAAGTGTGGCTGCGTAAAGAAGAATGCCACTATGATTATGTAGTGTCATGCAAATATCTAGTCCTATTGTTACCGATATCAGTAAGGTTTTTACGATCAAGGAGACGATATTGCAGCTAAACCGGATGGTTTATATCGATGGCCATCAATATTAGGTAACTTCACTTTGATTTCATCCATAAGGCCGAGAAGCAATGGAAATACTGCTACCGAACCGTTTCAATGGATCAAAGTGTGGCTGCGTAAAGAAGAATGCCACTATGATTATGTAGTGTCATGCAAATGTCTAGTATTATTGTAACCGGTATCAGTAAGGTTTTTGAGATCAAGGAGACGATATCGCAGCTAAGCCGGATGGTTTACATCGATGGCCATCAATATTAGTTAACTTCACTTTCATCTTAGTCATACGGCCGAGAAGCAATGGACATACTGCTACCGAACCGTGGCAATGGATGAAAGTGTGGCTGCGTAAAGAAGAATGCCACTATGATTATGTAGTGCCATGCAAATATCTAGTCTTATTGTAACCGATATCAGTAAGGTTTTTACGATCAAGGAGACAATATCGCAGCTAAACCGGATGGTTTATATCGACGGCCATCAATATTAGTTAACTTCACTTTGATCTCAACCATAGGGCCGGGAAGCTATGCAAATACTGCTACCGAACCGTGGCAATGGATCAAAGTGTGGCTGCGTAAAGAAGAATGCCACTATGATTATGTAGGGCCATGCAAATATCTAGTCTTATTGTAACCGATATCAGGAAGGTTTTTACGATCAAGGAGACAATATCGCAGCTAAACTGCATGGTTTATATCGATGGCCATCAATATTAGTTAACTTCACTTTGATCTTAGGCATAGGGCCGAGAAGAAATGGAAATACTGCTACCGAACCGTGGCAATGGATCAAAGTGAGGCTGCGTAAAGAAGAATGCCACTATGATTATGTAGTGCCATGCAAATATCTAGTCCTATTGTAACCGATATCAGTAAGGTTTTTGAGATCAAGGAGACGATATCGCAGCTAAGCCGGATGGTTTACATCGATGGCCATCAATATTAGTTAACTTCACTTTCATCTTAGTCATACGGCCGAGAAGCAATGGACATACTGCTACCGAACCGTGGCAATGGATGAAAGTGTGGCTGCGTAAAGAAGAATGCCACTATGATTATGTAGTGCCATGCAAATATCTAGTCTTATTGTAACCGATATCAGTAAGGTTTTTACGATCAAGGAGACAATATCGCAGCTAAACCGCATGGTTTATATCGATGGCCATCAATATTAGTTAACTTCACTTTGATCTTAGGCATAGGGCCGAGAAGCAATGGAAATACTGCTACCGAACCGTGGCAATGGATCAAAGTGTGGCTGCGTAAAGAAGCATGCCACTATGATTATGTAGTGCCATGCAAATATCTAGTCCTATTGTAACCGATATCAGTAAGGTTTTTACGACCAAGGAGACGATATCGCAGCTAAACCGGATGGTTTATATCGATGGCCATCAATATTAGTTCACTTCACTTTGATTTCATCCATAAGTCCGAGAAGCAATGGAAATACTGCTACCGGACCGTTTCAATGGATGAAAGTGTGGCTGCGTAAAGAAGAATGCCACTATGATTATGTAGTGTCATGCAAATATCCAGTATTATTGTAACCGGTATCAGTAAGGTTTTTGAGATCAAGGAGACGATATCGCAGCTAAACCGGATGGTTTATATCGATGGCCATCAATATAAGTTAACTTCACTTTCATCTTAGTCATACGGCCGAGAAGCAATGGAAATACTGCTACCGATCCGTTTCAATGGATCAAAGTGTGGCTGCGTAAAGAAGAATGCCACTATGATTATGTAGTGTCATGCAAATGTCTAGTATTAGTGTAACCGGTACCAGAAGGTTTTTGAGATCAAGGAAACGATATCGCAGCTAAACCGGATGGTTTATATCGATGGCCATCAATATTAGTTAACTTCACTTCGATCCCAGCCATAGGGACCAGAACCAATGGACATACTGCTACCGAACCGTGGCAATGGATGAAAGTGTGGCTGCGTAAAGAAGAATGCTACTATGATTATGTAGTGTCATGCAAATGTCTAGTATTATTGTAACCGGTATCAGTAAGGTTTTTGAGATCAAGGAGACGATATCGCAGCTAAACCGGATGGTTTACATCGATGGCCATCAATATTAGTTAACTTCACTTTCATCTTAGTCATACGGCCGAGAAGCAATGGAAATACTGCTACCGAACCGTGGCAATGGATCAAAGTGTGCCTGCGTAAAGAAGAATGCCACTATGATTATGTAGTGTCATGCAAATATCTAGTCCTGTTGTAACCGATATCAGTAAGGTTTTTACGGCCGAGAAGCAATGGAAATACTGCTACCGAACCGTGGCAATGGATCAAAGTGTGCCTGCGTAAAGAAGAATGCCACTATGATTATGTAGTGTCATGCAAATATCTAGTCCTGTTGTAACCGATATCAGTAAGGTTTTTACGATCAAGGAGACGATATCGCAGCTAAACCGGATGGTTTACATCGATGGCCATCAATATTAGTTAACTTCACTTTCATCTTAGTCATACGGCCGAGAAGCAATGGACATACTGCTACCGAACCGTGGCAATGGATGAAAGTGTGGCTGCGTAAAGAAGAATGCCACTATGATTATGTAGTGCCATGCAAATATCTAGTCTTATTGTAACCGATATCAGTAAGGTTTTTACGATCAAGGAGACAATATCGCAGCTAAACCGGATGGTTTATATCGACGGCCATCAATATTAGTTAACTTCACTTTGATCTCAACCATAGGGCCGGGAAGCTATGCAAATACTGCTACCGAACCGTGGCAATGGATCAAAGTGTGGCTGCGTAAAGAAGAATGCCACTATGATTATGTAGGGCCATGCAAATATCTAGTCTTATTGTAACCGATATCAGGAAGGTTTTTACGATCAAGGAGACAATATCGCAGCTAAACTGCATGGTTTATATCGATGGCCATCAATATTAGTTAACTTCACTTTGATCTTAGGCATAGGGCCGAGAAGAAATGGAAATACTGCTACCGAACCGTGGCAATGGATCAAAGTGAGGCTGCGTAAAGAAGAATGCCACTATGATTATGTAGTGCCATGCAAATATCTAGTCCTATTGTAACCGATATCAGTAAGGTTTTTGAGATCAAGGAGACGATATCGCAGCTAAGCCGGATGGTTTACATCGATGGCCATCAATATTAGTTAACTTCACTTTCATCTTAGTCATACGGCCGAGAAGCAATGGACATACTGCTACCGAACCGTGGCAATGGATGAAAGTGTGGCTGCGTAAAGAAGAATGCCACTATGATTATGTAGTGCCATGCAAATATCTAGTCTTATTGTAACCGATATCAGTAAGGTTTTTACGATCAAGGAGACAATATCGCAGCTAAACCGCATGGTTTATATCGATGGCCATCAATATTAGTTAACTTCACTTTGATCTTAGGCATAGGGCCGAGAAGCAATGGAAATACTGCTACCGAACCGTGGCAATGGATCAAAGTGTGGCTGCGTAAAGAAGCATGCCACTATGATTATGTAGTGCCATGCAAATATCTAGTCCTATTGTAACCGATATCAGTAAGGTTTTTACGACCAAGGAGACGATATCGCAGCTAAACCGGATGGTTTATATCGATGGCCATCAATATTAGTTCACTTCACTTTGATTTCATCCATAAGTCCGAGAAGCAATGGAAATACTGCTACCGGACCGTTTCAATGGATGAAAGTGTGGCTGCGTAAAGAAGAATGCCACTATGATTATGTAGTGTCATGCAAATATCCAGTATTATTGTAACCGGTATCAGTAAGGTTTTTGAGATCAAGGAGACGATATCGCAGCTAAACCGGATGGTTTATATCGATGGCCATCAATATAAGTTAACTTCACTTTCATCTTAGTCATACGGCCGAGAAGCAATGGAAATACTGCTACCGATCCGTTTCAATGGATCAAAGTGTGGCTGCGTAAAGAAGAATGCCACTATGATTATGTAGTGTCATGCAAATGTCTAGTATTAGTGTAACCGGTACCAGAAGGTTTTTGAGATCAAGGAAACGATATCGCAGCTAAACCGGATGGTTTATATCGATGGCCATCAATATTAGTTAACTTCACTTCGATCCCAGCCATAGGGACCAGAACCAATGGACATACTGCTACCGAACCGTGGCAATGGATGAAAGTGTGGCTGCGTAAAGAAGAATGCTACTATGATTATGTAGTGTCATGCAAATGTCTAGTATTATTGTAACCGGTATCAGTAAGGTTTTTGAGATCAAGGAGACGATATCGCAGCTAAACCGGATGGTTTACATCGATGGCCATCAATATTAGTTAACTTCACTTTCATCTTAGTCATACGGCCGAGAAGCAATGGAAATACTGCTACCGAACCGTGGCAATGGATCAAAGTGTGCCTGCGTAAAGAAGAATGCCACTATGATTATGTAGTGTCATGCAAATATCTAGTCCTGTTGTAACCGATATCAGTAAGGTTTTTACGGCCGAGAAGCAATGGAAATACTGCTACCGAACCGTGGCAATGGATCAAAGTGTGCCTGCGTAAAGAAGAATGCCACTATGATTATGTAGTGTCATGCAAATATCTAGTCCTGTTGTAACCGATATCAGTAAGGTTTTTACGATCAAGGAGACGATATCGCAGCTAAACCGGATGGTTTATATCGATGGCCATCAATATTAGTTAACTTCACTTTGATCTCAGGCATAGGGCCGGGAAGCAATGGAAATACTGCTACCGAACCGCGGTAATGGATCAAAGTGTGGCTGCGTAAAGTAGAATGCCACTATGATTATGTAGTGCCATGCAAATATCTAGTCTTATTGTAACCGATATCAGTAAGGTTTTTACGATCAAGGAGACGATATCGCAGCTAAACCGGATGGTTTATATCGATGGCCATGAATATTAGTTAACTTCACTTTGATTTCATCCATAAGGCCGAGAAGCAATGGAAATACTGCTACCGAACCGTTTCAATGGATCAAAGTGCGGCTGCGTAAAGAAGAATGCCACTATGATTATGTAGTGTCATGCAAATGTCTAGTATTATTGTAACCGGTATCAGTAAGGTTTTTGGGATCAAGGAGACGATATCGCAGCTAAACCGGATGGTTTATATCGATGGCCATCAATATTAGTTAACTTCACTTCGATCTCAGCCATAGGGACCAGAAGCAATAGAAATACTGCTACCGAACCGTTTCAATGGATCAAAGTGTGGCTGTGTAAAGAAGCATGCCACTATGATTATGTAGTGCCATGCAAATATCTAGTCCTATTGTAACCGATATCAGTAAGGTTTTTACGATCAAGGAGACGATATCCCAGCTAAACCGGATGGTTTATATCAATGGCCATCAATATTAGTACCACTTCACTTTGATCTTAGTCAGAAGGCCGAGAAGCAATGGAAATACTGCTACCGAACCGTGGCAATGGATCAAAGTGTGGCTGTGTAAAGAAGCATGCCACTATGATTATGTAGTGCCATGCAAATATCTAGTCCTATTGTAACCGATATCAGTAAGGTTTTTACGATCAAGGAGACGATATCCCAGCTAAACCGGATGGTTTATATCAATGGCCATCAATATTAGTACCACTTCACTTTGATCTTAGTCAGAAGGCCGAGAAGCAATGGAAATACTGCTACCGAACCGTGGCAATGGATCAAAGTTAAGCTGCGTAAAGAAGAATGCCACTATGATTATGTAGTGTCATGCAAATGTCTAGTATTATTGTAACCGGTATCAGTAAGGTTTTTGAGATCAAGGAGACGATATCGCAGCTAAACCAGATGGTTTACATCGATGGCCATCAATATTAGTTAACTTCACTTTCATCATAGTCATACGGCCGAGAAGCAATGGAAATACTGCTACCGATCCGTTTCAATGGATCAAAGTGTGGCTGCGTAAAGAAGAATGCCACTATGATTATGTAGTGTCATGCAAATATCTAGTCCTATTGTAACCGATATCAGTAAGGTTTTTACGATCAAGGAGACGATATTGCAGCTAAACCGGATGGTTTATATCGATGGCCATCAATATTAGGTAACTTCACTTTGATTTCATCCATAAGGCCGAGAAGCAATGGAAATACTGCTACCGAACCGTTTCAATGGATCAAAGTGTGGCTGCGTAAAGAAGAATGCCACTATGATTATGTAGTGTCATGCAAATGTCTAGTATTATTGTAACCGGTATCAGTAAGGTTTTTGAGATCAAGGAGACGATATCGCAGCTAAGCCGGATGGTTTACATCGATGGCCATCAATATTAGTTAACTTCACTTTCATCTTAGTCATACGGCCGAGAAGCAATGGACATACTGCTACCGAACCGTGGCAATGGATGAAAGTGTGGCTGCGTAAAGAAGAATGCCACTATGATTATGTAGTGCCATGCAAATATCTAGTCTTATTGTAACCGATATCAGTAAGGTTTTTACGATCAAGGAGACAATATCGCAGCTAAACCGGATGGTTTATATCGACGGCCATCAATATTAGTTAACTTCACTTTGATCTCAACCATAGGGCCGGGAAGCTATGCAAATACTGCTACCGAACCGTGGCAATGGATCAAAGTGTGGCTGCGTAAAGAAGAATGCCACTATGATTATGTAGGGCCATGCAAATATCTAGTCTTATTGTAACCGATATCAGGAAGGTTTTTACGATCAAGGAGACAATATCGCAGCTAAACTGCATGGTTTATATCGATGGCCATCAATATTAGTTAACTTCACTTTGATCTTAGGCATAGGGCCGAGAAGAAATGGAAATACTGCTACCGAACCGTGGCAATGGATCAAAGTGAGGCTGCGTAAAGAAGAATGCCACTATGATTATGTAGTGCCATGCAAATATCTAGTCCTATTGTAACCGATATCAGTAAGGTTTTTGAGATCAAGGAGACGATATCGCAGCTAAGCCGGATGGTTTACATCGATGGCCATCAATATTAGTTAACTTCACTTTCATCTTAGTCATACGGCCGAGAAGCAATGGACATACTGCTACCGAACCGTGGCAATGGATGAAAGTGTGGCTGCGTAAAGAAGAATGCCACTATGATTATGTAGTGCCATGCAAATATCTAGTCTTATTGTAACCGATATCAGTAAGGTTTTTACGATCAAGGAGACAATATCGCAGCTAAACCGCATGGTTTATATCGATGGCCATCAATATTAGTTAACTTCACTTTGATCTTAGGCATAGGGCCGAGAAGCAATGGAAATACTGCTACCGAACCGTGGCAATGGATCAAAGTGTGGCTGCGTAAAGAAGCATGCCACTATGATTATGTAGTGCCATGCAAATATCTAGTCCTATTGTAACCGATATCAGTAAGGTTTTTACGACCAAGGAGACGATATCGCAGCTAAACCGGATGGTTTATATCGATGGCCATCAATATTAGTTCACTTCACTTTGATTTCATCCATAAGTCCGAGAAGCAATGGAAATACTGCTACCGGACCGTTTCAATGGATGAAAGTGTGGCTGCGTAAAGAAGAATGCCACTATGATTATGTAGTGTCATGCAAATATCCAGTATTATTGTAACCGGTATCAGTAAGGTTTTTGAGATCAAGGAGACGATATCGCAGCTAAACCGGATGGTTTATATCGATGGCCATCAATATAAGTTAACTTCACTTTCATCTTAGTCATACGGCCGAGAAGCAATGGAAATACTGCTACCGATCCGTTTCAATGGATCAAAGTGTGGCTGCGTAAAGAAGAATGCCACTATGATTATGTAGTGTCATGCAAATGTCTAGTATTAGTGTAACCGGTACCAGAAGGTTTTTGAGATCAAGGAAACGATATCGCAGCTAAACCGGATGGTTTATATCGATGGCCATCAATATTAGTTAACTTCACTTCGATCCCAGCCATAGGGACCAGAACCAATGGACATACTGCTACCGAACCGTGGCAATGGATGAAAGTGTGGCTGCGTAAAGAAGAATGCTACTATGATTATGTAGTGTCATGCAAATGTCTAGTATTATTGTAACCGGTATCAGTAAGGTTTTTGAGATCAAGGAGACGATATCGCAGCTAAACCGGATGATTTACATCGATGGCCATCAATATTAGTTAACTTCACTTTCATCTTAGTCATACGGCCGAGAAGCAATGGAAATACTGCTACCGAACCGTGGCAATGGATCAAAGTGTGCCTGCGTAAAGAAGAATGCCACTATGATTATGTAGTGTCATGCAAATATCTAGTCCTGTTGTAACCGATATCAGTAAGGTTTTTACGGCCGAGAAGCAATGGAAATACTGCTACCGAACCGTGGCAATGGATCAAAGTGTGCCTGCGTAAAGAAGAATGCCACTATGATTATGTAGTGTCATGCAAATATCTAGTCCTGTTGTAACCGATATCAGTAAGGTTTTTACGATCAAGGAGACGATATCGCAGCTAAACCGGATGGTTTATATCGATGGCCATCAATATTAGTTAACTTCACTTTGATCTCAGGCATAGGGCCGGGAAGCAATGGAAATACTGCTACCGAACCGCGGTAATGGATCAAAGTGTGGCTGCGTAAAGTAGAATGCCACTATGATTATGTAGTGCCATGCAAATATCTAGTCTTATTGTAACCGATATCAGTAAGGTTTTTACGATCAAGGAGACGATATCGCAGCTAAACCGGATGGTTTATATCGATGGCCATGAATATTAGTTAACTTCACTTTGATTTCATCCATAAGGCCGAGAAGCAATGGAAATACTGCTACCGAACCGTTTCAATGGATCAAAGTGCGGCTGCGTAAAGAAGAATGCCACTATGATTATGTAGTGTCATGCAAATGTCTAGTATTATTGTAACCGGTATCAGTAAGGTTTTTGGGATCAAGGAGACGATATCGCAGCTAAACCGGATGGTTTATATCGATGGCCATCAATATTAGTTAACTTCACTTCGATCTCAGCCATAGGGACCAGAAGCAATAGAAATACTGCTACCGAACCGTTTCAATGGATCAAAGTGTGGCTGTGTAAAGAAGCATGCCACTATGATTATGTAGTGCCATGCAAATATCTAGTCCTATTGTAACCGATATCAGTAAGGTTTTTACGATCAAGGAGACGATATCCCAGCTAAACCGGATGGTTTATATCAATGGCCATCAATATTAGTACCACTTCACTTTGATCTTAGTCAGAAGGCCGAGAAGCAATGGAAATACTGCTACCGAACCGTGGCAATGGATCAAAGTTAAGCTGCGTAAAGAAGAATGCCACTATGATTATGTAGTGTCATGCAAATGTCTAGTATTATTGTAACCGGTATCAGTAAGGTTTTTGAGATCAAGGAGACGATATCGCAGCTAAACCAGATGGTTTACATCGATGGCCATCAATATTAGTTAACTTCACTTTCATCATAGTCATACGGCCGAGAAGCAATGGAAATACTGCTACCGATCCGTTTCAATGGATCAAAGTGTGGCTGCGTAAAGAAGAATGCCACTATGATTATGTAGTGTCATGCAAATATCTAGTCCTATTGTAACCGATATCAGTAAGGTTTTTACGATCAAGGAGACGATATTGCAGCTAAACCGGATGGTTTATATCGATGGCCATCAATATTAGGTAACTTCACTTTGATTTCATCCATAAGGCCGAGAAGCAATGGAAATACTGCTACCGAACCGTTTCAATGGATCAAAGTGTGGCTGCGTAAAGAAGAATGCCACTATGATTATGTAGTGTCATGCAAATGTCTAGTATTATTGTAACCGGTATCAGTAAGGTTTTTGAGATCAAGGAGACGATATCGCAGCTAAGCCGGATGGTTTACATCGATGGCCATCAATATTAGTTAACTTCACTTTCATCTTAGTCATACGGCCGAGAAGCAATGGACATACTGCTACCGAACCGTGGCAATGGATGAAAGTGTGGCTGCGTAAAGAAGAATGCCACTATGATTATGTAGTGCCATGCAAATATCTAGTCTTATTGTAACCGATATCAGTAAGGTTTTTACGATCAAGGAGACAATATCGCAGCTAAACCGGATGGTTTATATCGACGGCCATCAATATTAGTTAACTTCACTTTGATCTCAACCATAGGGCCGGGAAGCTATGCAAATACTGCTACCGAACCGTGGCAATGGATCAAAGTGTGGCTGCGTAAAGAAGAATGCCACTATGATTATGTAGGGCCATGCAAATATCTAGTCTTATTGTAACCGATATCAGGAAGGTTTTTACGATCAAGGAGACAATATCGCAGCTAAACTGCATGGTTTATATCGATGGCCATCAATATTAGTTAACTTCACTTTGATCTTAGGCATAGGGCCGAGAAGAAATGGAAATACTGCTACCGAACCGTGGCAATGGATCAAAGTGAGGCTGCGTAAAGAAGAATGCCACTATGATTATGTAGTGCCATGCAAATATCTAGTCCTATTGTAACCGATATCAGTAAGGTTTTTGAGATCAAGGAGACGATATCGCAGCTAAGCCGGATGGTTTACATCGATGGCCATCAATATTAGTTAACTTCACTTTCATCTTAGTCATACGGCCGAGAAGCAATGGACATACTGCTACCGAACCGTGGCAATGGATGAAAGTGTGGCTGCGTAAAGAAGAATGCCACTATGATTATGTAGTGCCATGCAAATATCTAGTCTTATTGTAACCGATATCAGTAAGGTTTTTACGATCAAGGAGACAATATCGCAGCTAAACCGCATGGTTTATATCGATGGCCATCAATATTAGTTAACTTCACTTTGATCTTAGGCATAGGGCCGAGAAGCAATGGAAATACTGCTACCGAACCGTGGCAATGGATCAAAGTGTGGCTGCGTAAAGAAGCATGCCACTATGATTATGTAGTGCCATGCAAATATCTAGTCCTATTGTAACCGATATCAGTAAGGTTTTTACGACCAAGGAGACGATATCGCAGCTAAACCGGATGGTTTATATCGATGGCCATCAATATTAGTTCACTTCACTTTGATTTCATCCATAAGTCCGAGAAGCAATGGAAATACTGCTACCGGACCGTTTCAATGGATGAAAGTGTGGCTGCGTAAAGAAGAATGCCACTATGATTATGTAGTGTCATGCAAATATCCAGTATTATTGTAACCGGTATCAGTAAGGTTTTTGAGATCAAGGAGACGATATCGCAGCTAAACCGGATGGTTTATATCGATGGCCATCAATATAAGTTAACTTCACTTTCATCTTAGTCATACGGCCGAGAAGCAATGGAAATACTGCTACCGATCCGTTTCAATGGATCAAAGTGTGGCTGCGTAAAGAAGAATGCCACTATGATTATGTAGTGTCATGCAAATGTCTAGTATTAGTGTAACCGGTACCAGAAGGTTTTTGAGATCAAGGAAACGATATCGCAGCTAAACCGGATGGTTTATATCGATGGCCATCAATATTAGTTAACTTCACTTCGATCCCAGCCATAGGGACCAGAACCAATGGACATACTGCTACCGAACGGTGGCAATGGATGAAAGTGTGGCTGCGTAAAGAAGAATGCTACTATGATTATGTAGTGTCATGCAAATGTCTAGTATTATTGTAACCGGTATCAGTAAGGTTTTTGAGATCAAGGAGACGATATCGCAGCTAAACCGGATGGTTTACATCGATGGCCATCAATATTAGTTAACTTCACTTTCATCTTAGTCATACGGCCGAGAAGCAATGGAAATACTGCTACCGAACCGTGGCAATGGATCAAAGTGTGCCTGCGTAAAGAAGAATGCCACTATGATTATGTAGTGTCATGCAAATATCTAGTCCTGTTGTAACCGATATCAGTAAGGTTTTTACGGCCGAGAAGCAATGGAAATACTGCTACCGAACCGTGGCAATGGATCAAAGTGTGCCTGCGTAAAGAAGAATGCCACTATGATTATGTAGTGTCATGCAAATATCTAGTCCTGTTGTAACCGATATCAGTAAGGTTTTTACGATCAAGGAGACGATATCGCAGCTAAACCGGATGGTTTATATCGATGGCCATCAATATTAGTTAACTTCACTTTGATCTCAGGCATAGGGCCGGGAAGCAATGGAAATACTGCTACCGAACCGCGGTAATGGATCAAAGTGTGGCTGCGTAAAGTAGAATGCCACTATGATTATGTAGTGCCATGCAAATATCTAGTCTTATTGTAACCGATATCAGTAAGGTTTTTACGATCAAGGAGACGATATCGCAGCTAAACCGGATGGTTTATATCGATGGCCATGAATATTAGTTAACTTCACTTTGATTTCATCCATAAGGCCGAGAAGCAATGGAAATACTGCTACCGAACCGTTTCAATGGATCAAAGTGCGGCTGCGTAAAGAAGAATGCCACTATGATTATGTAGTGTCATGCAAATGTCTAGTATTATTGTAACCGGTATCAGTAAGGTTTTTGGGATCAAGGAGACGATATCGCGGCTAAACCGGATGGTTTATATCGATGGCCATCAATATTAGTTAACTTCACTTCGATCTCAGCCATAGGGACCAGAAGCAATAGAAATACTGCTACCGAACCGTTTCAATGGATCAAAGTGTGGCTGTGTAAAGAAGCATGCCACTATGATTATGTAGTGCCATGCAAATATCTAGTCCTATTGTAACCGATATCAGTAAGGTTTTTACGATCAAGGAGACGATATCCCAGCTAAACCGGATGGTTTATATCAATGGCCATCAATATTAGTACCACTTCACTTTGATCTTAGTCAGAAGGCCGAGAAGCAATGGAAATACTGCTACCGAACCGTGGCAATGGATCAAAGTTAAGCTGCGTAAAGAAGAATGCCACTATGATTATGTAGTGTCATGCAAATGTCTAGTATTATTGTAACCGGTATCAGTAAGGTTTTTGAGATCAAGGAGACGATATCGCAGCTAAACCAGATGGTTTACATCGATGGCCATCAATATTAGTTAACTTCACTTTCATCATAGTCATACGGCCGAGAAGCAATGGAAATACTGCTACCGATCCGTTTCAATGGATCAAAGTGTGGCTGCGTAAAGAAGAATGCCACTATGATTATGTAGTGTCATGCAAATATCTAGTCCTATTGTAACCGATATCAGTAAGGTTTTTACGATCAAGGAGACGATATTGCAGCTAAACCGGATGGTTTATATCGATGGCCATCAATATTAGGTAACTTCACTTTGATTTCATCCATAAGGCCGAGAAGCAATGGAAATACTGCTACCGAACCGTTTCAATGGATCAAAGTGTGGCTGCGTAAAGAAGAATGCCACTATGATTATGTAGTGTCATGCAAATGTCTAGTATTATTGTAACCGGTATCAGTAAGGTTTTTGAGATCAAGGAGACGATATCGCAGCTAAGCCGGATGGTTTACATCGATGGCCATCAATATTAGTTAACTTCACTTTCATCTTAGTCATACGGCCGAGAAGCAATGGACATACTGCTACCGAACCGTGGCAATGGATGAAAGTGTGGCTGCGTAAAGAAGAATGCCACTATGATTATGTAGTGCCATGCAAATATCTAGTCTTATTGTAACCGATATCAGTAAGGTTTTTACGATCAAGGAGACAATATCGCAGCTAAACCGGATGGTTTATATCGACGGCCATCAATATTAGTTAACTTCACTTTGATCTCAACCATAGGGCCGGGAAGCTATGCAAATACTGCTACCGAACCGTGGCAATGGATCAAAGTGTGGCTGCGTAAAGAAGAATGCCACTATGATTATGTAGGGCCATGCAAATATCTAGTCTTATTGTAACCGATATCAGGAAGGTTTTTACGATCAAGGAGACAATATCGCAGCTAAACTGCATGGTTTATATCGATGGCCATCAATATTAGTTAACTTCACTTTGATCTTAGGCATAGGGCCGAGAAGAAATGGAAATACTGCTACCGAACCGTGGCAATGGATCAAAGTGAGGCTGCGTAAAGAAGAATGCCACTATGATTATGTAGTGCCATGCAAATATCTAGTCCTATTGTAACCGATATCAGTAAGGTTTTTACGATCAAGGAGACGATATCGCAGCTAAACCGGATGGTTTATATCGATGGCCATCAATATTAGTTAACTTCACTTTCATCTTAGTCATACGGCCGAGAAGCAATGGAAATACTTCTACCGATCCGTTTCAATGGATCAAAGTGTGGCTGCGTAAAGAAGAATGCCACTATGATTATGTAGTGTCATGCTAATGTCTAGTATTATTGTAACCGGTACCAGTAAGGTTTTTACGGCCGAGAAGCAATGGAAATACTGCTACCGAACCGTGGCAATGGATCAAAGTGTGCCTGCGTAAAGAAGAATGCCACTATGATTATGTAGTGTCATGCAAATATCTAGTCCTGTTGTAACCGATATCAGTAAGGTTTTTACGGCCGAGAAGCAATGGAAATACTGCTACCGAACCGTGGCAATGGATCAAAGTGTGCCTGCGTAAAGAAGAATGCCACTATGATTATGTAGTGTCATGCAAATATCTAGTCCTGTTGTAACCGATATCAGTAAGGTTTTTACGATCAAGGAGACGATATCGCAGCTAAACCGGATGGTTTATATCGATGGCCATCAATATTAGTTAACTTCACTTTGATCTCAGGCATAGGGCCGGGAAGCAATGGAAATACTGCTACCGAACCGCGGTAATGGATCAAAGTGTGGCTGCGTAAAGTAGAATGCCACTATGATTATGTAGTGCCATGCAAATATCTAGTCTTATTGTAACCGATATCAGTAAGGTTTTTACGATCAAGGAGACGATATCGCAGCTAAACCGGATGGTTTATATCGATGGCCATGAATATTAGTTAACTTCACTTTGATTTCATCCATAAGGCCGAGAAGCAATGGAAATACTGCTACCGAACCGTTTCAATGGATCAAAGTGCGGCTGCGTAAAGAAGAATGCCACTATGATTATGTAGTGTCATGCAAATGTCTAGTATTATTGTAACCGGTATCAGTAAGGTTTTTGGGATCAAGGAGACGATATCGCAGCTAAACCGGATGGTTTATATCGATGGCCATCAATATTAGTTAACTTCACTTCGATCTCAGCCATAGGGACCAGAAGCAATAGAAATACTGCTACCGAACCGTTTCAATGGATCAAAGTGTGGCTGTGTAAAGAAGCATGCCACTATGATTATGTAGTGCCATGCAAATATCTAGTCCTATTGTAACCGATATCAGTAAGGTTTTTACGATCAAGGAGACGATATCCCAGCTAAACCGGATGGTTTATATCAATGGCCATCAATATTAGTACCACTTCACTTTGATCTTAGTCAGAAGGCCGAGAAGCAATGGAAATACTGCTACCGAACCGTGGCAATGGATCAAAGTTAAGCTGCGTAAAGAAGAATGCCACTATGATTATGTAGTGTCATGCAAATGTCTAGTATTATTGTAACCGGTATCAGTAAGGTTTTTGAGATCAAGGAGACGATATCGCAGCTAAACCAGATGGTTTACATCGATGGCCATCAATATTAGTTAACTTCACTTTCATCATAGTCATACGGCCGAGAAGCAATGGAAATACTGCTACCGATCCGTTTCAATGGATCAAAGTGTGGCTGCGTAAAGAAGAATGCCACTATGATTATGTAGTGTCATGCAAATATCTAGTCCTATTGTAACCGATATCAGTAAGGTTTTTACGATCAAGGAGACGATATTGCAGCTAAACCGGATGGTTTATATCGATGGCCATCAATATTAGGTAACTTCACTTTGATTTCATCCATAAGGCCGAGAAGCAATGGAAATACTGCTACCGAACCGTTTCAATGGATCAAAGTGTGGCTGCGTAAAGAAGAATGCCACTATGATTATGTAGTGTCATGCAAATGTCTAGTATTATTGTAACCGGTATCAGTAAGGTTTTTGAGATCAAGGAGACGATATCGCAGCTAAGCCGGATGGTTTACATCGATGGCCATCAATATTAGTTAACTTCACTTTCATCTTAGTCATACGGCCGAGAAGCAATGGACATACTGCTACCGAACCGTGGCAATGGATGAAAGTGTGGCTGCGTAAAGAAGAATGCCACTATGATTATGTAGTGCCATGCAAATATCTAGTCTTATTGTAACCGATATCAGTAAGGTTTTTACGATCAAGGAGACAATATCGCAGCTAAACCGGATGGTTTATATCGACGGCCATCAATATTAGTTAACTTCACTTTGATCTCAACCATAGGGCCGGGAAGCTATGCAAATACTGCTACCGAACCGTGGCAATGGATCAAAGTGTGGCTGCGTAAAGAAGAATGCCACTATGATTATGTAGGGCCATGCAAATATCTAGTCTTATTGTAACCGATATCAGGAAGGTTTTTACGATCAAGGAGACAATATCGCAGCTAAACTGCATGGTTTATATCGATGGCCATCAATATTAGTTAACTTCACTTTGATCTTAGGCATAGGGCCGAGAAGAAATGGAAATACTGCTACCGAACCGTGGCAATGGATCAAAGTGAGGCTGCGTAAAGAAGAATGCCACTATGATTATGTAGTGCCATGCAAATATCTAGTCCTATTGTAACCGATATCAGTAAGGTTTTTGAGATCAAGGAGACGATATCGCAGCTAAGCCGGATGGTTTACATCGATGGCCATCAATATTAGTTAACTTCACTTTCATCTTAGTCATACGGCCGAGAAGCAATGGACATACTGCTACCGAACCGTGGCAATGGATGAAAGTGTGGCTGCGTAAAGAAGAATGCCACTATGATTATGTAGTGCCATGCAAATATCTAGTCTTATTGTAACCGATATCAGTAAGGTTTTTACGATCAAGGAGACAATATCGCAGCTAAACCGCATGGTTTATATCGATGGCCATCAATATTAGTTAACTTCACTTTGATCTTAGGCATAGGGCCGAGAAGCAATGGAAATACTGCTACCGAACCGTGGCAATGGATCAAAGTGTGGCTGCGTAAAGAAGCATGCCACTATGATTATGTAGTGCCATGCAAATATCTAGTCCTATTGTAACCGATATCAGTAAGGTTTTTACGACCAAGGAGACGATATCGCAGCTAAACCGGATGGTTTATATCGATGGCCATCAATATTAGTTCACTTCACTTTGATTTCATCCATAAGTCCGAGAAGCAATGGAAATACTGCTACCGGACCGTTTCAATGGATGAAAGTGTGGCTGCGTAAAGAAGAATGCCACTATGATTATGTAGTGTCATGCAAATATCCAGTATTATTGTAACCGGTATCAGTAAGGTTTTTGAGATCAAGGAGACGATATCGCAGCTAAACCGGATGGTTTATATCGATGGCCATCAATATAAGTTAACTTCACTTTCATCTTAGTCATACGGCCGAGAAGCAATGGAAATACTGCTACCGATCCGTTTCAATGGATCAAAGTGTGGCTGCGTAAAGAAGAATGCCACTATGATTATGTAGTGTCATGCAAATGTCTAGTATTAGTGTAACCGGTACCAGAAGGTTTTTGAGATCAAGGAAACGATATCGCAGCTAAACCGGATGGTTTATATCGATGGCCATCAATATTAGTTAACTTCACTTCGATCCCAGCCATAGGGACCAGAACCAATGGACATACTGCTACCGAACGGTGGCAATGGATGAAAGTGTGGCTGCGTAAAGAAGAATGCTACTATGATTATGTAGTGTCATGCAAATGTCTAGTATTATTGTAACCGGTATCAGTAAGGTTTTTGAGATCAAGGAGACGATATCGCAGCTAAACCGGATGGTTTACATCGATGGCCATCAATATTAGTTAACTTCACTTTCATCTTAGTCATACGGCCGAGAAGCAATGGAAATACTGCTACCGAACCGTGGCAATGGATCAAAGTGTGCCTGCGTAAAGAAGAATGCCACTATGATTATGTAGTGTCATGCAAATATCTAGTCCTGTTGTAACCGATATCAGTAAGGTTTTTACGGCCGAGAAGCAATGGAAATACTGCTACCGAACCGTGGCAATGGATCAAAGTGTGCCTGCGTAAAGAAGAATGCCACTATGATTATGTAGTGTCATGCAAATATCTAGTCCTGTTGTAACCGATATCAGTAAGGTTTTTACGATCAAGGAGACGATATCGCAGCTAAACCGGATGGTTTATATCGATGGCCATCAATATTAGTTAACTTCACTTTGATCTCAGGCATAGGGCCGGGAAGCAATGGAAATACTGCTACCGAACCGCGGTAATGGATCAAAGTGTGGCTGCGTAAAGTAGAATGCCACTATGATTATGTAGTGCCATGCAAATATCTAGTCTTATTGTAACCGATATCAGTAAGGTTTTTACGATCAAGGAGACGATATCGCAGCTAAACCGGATGGTTTATATCGATGGCCATGAATATTAGTTAACTTCACTTTGATTTCATCCATAAGGCCGAGAAGCAATGGAAATACTGCTACCGAACCGTTTCAATGGATCAAAGTGCGGCTGCGTAAAGAAGAATGCCACTATGATTATGTAGTGTCATGCAAATGTCTAGTATTATTGTAACCGGTATCAGTAAGGTTTTTGGGATCAAGGAGACGATATCGCAGCTAAACCGGATGGTTTATATCGATGGCCATCAATATTAGTTAACTTCACTTCGATCTCAGCCATAGGGACCAGAAGCAATAGAAATACTGCTACCGAACCGTTTCAATGGATCAAAGTGTGGCTGTGTAAAGAAGCATGCCACTATGATTATGTAGTGCCATGCAAATATCTAGTCCTATTGTAACCGATATCAGTAAGGTTTTTACGATCAAGGAGACGATATCCCAGCTAAACCGGATGGTTTATATCAATGGCCATCAATATTAGTACCACTTCACTTTGATCTTAGTCAGAAGGCCGAGAAGCAATGGAAATACTGCTACCGAACCGTGGCAATGGATCAAAGTTAAGCTGCGTAAAGAAGAATGCCACTATGATTATGTAGTGTCATGCAAATGTCTAGTATTATTGTAACCGGTATCAGTAAGGTTTTTGAGATCAAGGAGACGATATCGCAGCTAAACCAGATGGTTTACATCGATGGCCATCAATATTAGTTAACTTCACTTTCATCATAGTCATACGGCCGAGAAGCAATGGAAATACTGCTACCGATCCGTTTCAATGGATCAAAGTGTGGCTGCGTAAAGAAGAATGCCACTATGATTATGTAGTGTCATGCAAATATCTAGTCCTATTGTAACCGATATCAGTAAGGTTTTTACGATCAAGGAGACGATATTGCAGCTAAACCGGATGGTTTATATCGATGGCCATCAATATTAGGTAACTTCACTTTGATTTCATCCATAAGGCCGAGAAGCAATGGAAATACTGCTACCGAACCGTTTCAATGGATCAAAGTGTGGCTGCGTAAAGAAGAATGCCACTATGATTATGTAGTGTCATGCAAATGTCTAGTATTATTGTAACCGGTATCAGTAAGGTTTTTGAGATCAAGGAGACGATATCGCAGCTAAGCCGGATGGTTTACATCGATGGCCATCAATATTAGTTAACTTCACTTTCATCTTAGTCATACGGCCGAGAAGCAATGGACATACTGCTACCGAACCGTGGCAATGGATGAAAGTGTGGCTGCGTAAAGAAGAATGCCACTATGATTATGTAGTGCCATGCAAATATCTAGTCTTATTGTAACCGATATCAGTAAGGTTTTTACGATCAAGGAGACAATATCGCAGCTAAACCGGATGGTTTATATCGACGGCCATCAATATTAGTTAACTTCACTTTGATCTCAACCATAGGGCCGGGAAGCTATGCAAATACTGCTACCGAACCGTGGCAATGGATCAAAGTGTGGCTGCGTAAAGAAGAATGCCACTATGATTATGTAGGGCCATGCAAATATCTAGTCTTATTGTAACCGATATCAGGAAGGTTTTTACGATCAAGGAGACAATATCGCAGCTAAACTGCATGGTTTATATCGATGGCCATCAATATTAGTTAACTTCACTTTGATCTTAGGCATAGGGCCGAGAAGAAATGGAAATACTGCTACCGAACCGTGGCAATGGATCAAAGTGAGGCTGCGTAAAGAAGAATGCCACTATGATTATGTAGTGCCATGCAAATATCTAGTCCTATTGTAACCGATATCAGTAAGGTTTTTACGATCAAGGAGACGATATCGCAGCTAAACCGGATGGTTTATATCGATGGCCATCAATATTAGTTAACTTCACTTTCATCTTAGTCATACGGCCGAGAAGCAATGGAAATACTTCTACCGATCCGTTTCAATGGATCAAAGTGTGGCTGCGTAAAGAAGAATGCCACTATGATTATGTAGTGTCATGCTAATGTCTAGTATTATTGTAACCGGTACCAGTAAGGTTTTTGTGATCAAGGAGACGATATCGCAGCTAAACCGGATGGTTTATATCGATGGCCATCAATATTAGTTAACTTCACTTCGATCTCAGCCATAGGGACCAGAAGCAATGGAAATACTGCTACCGAACCGTGGCAATGGATGAAAGTGTGGCTGCGTAAAGAAGAATGCCACTATGATTATGTAGTGTCATGCAAATGTCTAGTATTATTGTAACCGGTATCAGTAAGGTTTTTGAGATCAAGGAGACGATATCGCAGCTAAACCGGATGGTTTACATCGATGGCCATCAATATTAGTTAACTTCACTTTCATCTTAGTCATTCGGCCGAGAAGCAATGGAAATACTGCTACCGAACCGTGGCAATGGATCAAAGTGTGCCTGCGTAAAGAAGAATGCCACTATGATTATGTAGTGTCATGAAAATATCTAGTCCTGTTGTAACTGATATCAGTAAGGTTTTTACGATCAAGGAGACAATATCGCAGCTAAACCGCATGGTTTATATCGATGGCCATCAATATTAGTTAACTTCACTTCGATCTCAGCCATAGGGGCCAGAAGCAATGGAAATACTGCTACCGAACCGTTTCAATGGATCAAAGTGTGGCTGCGTAAAGAAGCATGCCACTATGATTATGTAGTGCCATGCAAATATCTAGTCCTATTGTAACCGATATCAGTAAGGGTTTTACGATTAAGGAGACGATATCGCAGCTAAACCGGATGGTTTATATCGATGGCCATCAATATTAGTTAACTTCACTTTGATTTCATCCATAAGGCCGAGAAGCAATGGAAATACTGCTACCGAACCGTTTCAATGGATGAAAGTGTGGCTGCGTAAAGAAGAATGCCACTATGATTATGTAGTGTCATGCAAATGTCTAGTATTATTGTAACCGGTATCAGTAAGGTTTTTGAGATCAAGGAGACGATATCGCAGCTAAACCGGATGGTTTATATCGATGGCCATCAATATTAGTTAACTTCACTTCGATCTCAGCCATAGGGTCCAGAAGCAATGGACATACTGCTACCGATCCGTTTCAATGGATCAAAGTGCGGCTGCGTAAAGAAGAATGCCACTATGATTATGTAGTGTCATGCAAATGTCTAGTATTATTGTAACCGGTATCAGTAAGGTTTTTGGGATCAAGGAGACAATATCGCAGCTAAACCGGATGGTTTATATCGATGGCCATCAATATTAGTTAACTTCACTTCGATCTCAGCCATAGGGACCAGAAGCAATGGAAATACTGCTACCGAACCGTTTCAATGGATCAAAGTGTGGCTGCGTAAAGAAGCATGACACTAAGATAATGTAGTGCCATGCAAATATCTAGTCCTATTGTAACCGATATCAGCAAGGTTTTTACGATCAAGGAGACGATATCGCAGCTAAACCGGATGGTTTATATCGATGGCCATCAATATTAGTTAACTTCACTTTGATTTCATCCATAAGGCCGAGAAGCAATGGAAATACTGCTACCGAACCGTTTCAATGGATCAAAGTGTGGCTGCGTAAAGAAGAATGCCACTATGATTATGTAGTGTCATGCAAATGTCTAGTATTATTGTAACCGGTATCAGTAAGGTTTTTGAGATCAAGGAGACGTTATCGCAGCTAAACCGGATGGTTTACATCGATGGCCATCAATATTAGTTAACTTCACTTTCATCTTAGTCATATGGCCGAGAAGCAATGGAAATACTGCTACCGATCCGTTTCAATGGATCAAAGTGTGGCTGCGTAAAGAAGAATGCCACTATGATTATGTAGTGTCATGCAAATGTCTAGTATTATTGTAACCGGTACCAGTAAGGTTTTTGAGGTCAAGGAAACGATATCGCAGCTAAACCGGATGGTTTATATCGATGGCCATCAATATTAGTTAACTTCACTTCGATCTCAGCCATAGGGACCAGAAGCAATGGAAATATCGCTACCGAACCGTTTCAATGGATGAAAGTGTGGCTGCGTAAAGAAGAATGCCACTATGATTATGTAGTGTCATGCAAATGTCTAGTATTATTGTAACCGGTATCAGTAAGGTTTTTGAGATCAAGGAGACGATATCGCAGCTAAACCGGATGGTTTATATCGATGTCCATCAATATTAGTTAACTTCACTTTGATCTCAGCCATAGGGCCGGGAAGCAATGGAAATGCTGCTACCGAACCGTGGCAATGGATCAAAGTGTGGCTGCGTAAAGAAGCATGCCACTATGATTATGTAGTGCCATGCAAATAACTAGTCCTATTGTAACCGATATTAGTAAGGCTTTTACGATCAAGGAGACAATATCGCAGGTAAACCGGATGGTTTATATCGATGGCCATCAATATTAGTTAACTTCACTTCGATCTCAGCCATAGGGACCAGAAGCAATATAAATACTGCTACCGAACCGTTTCAATGGATCAAAGTGTGGCTGCGTAAAGAAGCATGCCACTAAGATTATGTAGTGCCATGCAAATATCTAGTCCTATTGTAACCGATATCAGTAAGGTTTTTACGATCAAGGAGACGATATTGCAGCTAAACCGGATGGTTTATATCGATGGCGATCAATATTAGGTAACTTCACTTTGATTTCATCCATAAGGCCGAGAAGCAATGGAAATACTGCTACCGAACCGTTTCAATGGCTCAAAGTGTGGCTGCGTAAAGAAGAATGCCACTATGATTATGTAGTGTCATGCAAATGTCTAGTATTATTGTAACCGGTATCAGTAAGGTTTTTGAGATCAAGGAGACGATATCGCAGCTAAGCCGGATGGTTTACATCGATGGCCATCAATATTAGTTAACTTTACTTTCATCTTAGTCATACGGCCGAGAAGCAATGGAAATACTGCTACCGAACCGTGACAATGGATCAAAGTGTGCCTGCGTAAAGAAGAATGCCACTATGATTATGTAGTGTCATGCAAATGTCTAGTATTATTGTAACCGATATCAATAAGGTTTTTACGATCAAGGAGACAATATCGCAGCTAAACCAGGTGGTTTATCTCGATGGCCATCAATATTAGTTAACTTCACTTTGATCTCAGGCATAGGGCCGGGAAGCAATGGAAATACTGCTACCGAACCGCGGCAATGGATCAAAGTGTGGCTGCGTAAAGTAGAATGCCACTATGATTATGTAGTCTCATCCAAATATCTAGTCTTATTGTAACCGATATTGGTAAGGCTTTTACGATCAAGGAGACAATATTAAAGGTAAACCGGATGGTATATATCGACGGCCATCAATATTAGTTAACTTCACTTTGATCTCAGCCATAGGGCCGGGAAGCAATGGAAATGCTGCTACCGAACCGTGGCAATGGATCAAAGTGTGGCTGCGTAAAGTAGAATGCCACTATGATTATGCAGTCTCATCCAAATATCTAGTCTTATTGTAACCGATATTGGTAAGGCTTTTACGATCAAGGAGACAATATTAAAGGTAAACCGGATGGTTTATATCGATGGCCATGAATATTAGTCAACTTCACTTTGATTTCATCCATAAGGCCGAGAAGCAATGGAAATATTGCTACCGAACCGTTTCAATGGATCAAAGTGCGGCTGCGTAAAGAAGAATGCCACTATGATTATGTAGTGTCATGCAAATGTCTAGTATTATTGTAACCGGTATCAGTAAGGTTTTTGGGATCAAGGAGACGATATCGCAGCTAAACCGGATGGTTTATATCGATGGCCATCAATATTAGTTAACTTCACTTCGATCTCAGCCATAGGGACCAGAAGCAATAGAAATACTGCTACCGAACCGTTTCAATGGATCAAAGTGTGGCTGCGTAAAGAAGCATGCCACTATGATTATGTAGTGCCATGCAAATATCTAGTCCTATTGTAACCGATATCAGTAAGGTTTTTACGATCAAGGAGACGATATCGCAGCTAAACCGGATGGTTTATATCGATGGCCATCAATATTAGGTAACTTCACTTTGATTTCATCCATAAGGCCGAGAAGCAATGGAAATACTGCTACCGAACCGTTTCAATGGATCAAAGTGTGGCTGCGTAAAGAAGAATGCCACTATGATTATGTAGTGTCATGCAAATGTCTAGTATTATTGTAACCGGTATCAGTAAGGTTTTTGAGATCAAGGAGACGATATCGCAGCTAAGCCGGATGGTTTACATCGATGGCCATCAATATTAGTTAACTTCACTTTCATCTTAGTCATACGGCCGAGAAGCAATGGAAATACTGCTACCGAACCGTGACAATGGATCAAAGTGTGCCTGCGTAAAGAAGAATGCCACTATGATTATGTAGTGTCATGCAAATGTCTAGTATTATTGTAACCGATATCAATAAGGTTTTTACGATCAAGGAGACAATATCGCAGCTAAACCGGATGGTTTATATCGATGGCCATCAATATTAGTTAACTTCACTTTGATCTTAGTCATAAGGCTGAGAAGCAATGGAAATGCTGCTACCGAACCGTGGCAATGGATCAAAGATAAGCTGCGTAAAGAAGCATGCCACTATGATTATGTAGTGCCATGCAAATATCTAGTCCTATTGTAACCGATATCAGTAAGGTTTTTACGATCAAGGAGACGATATCGCAGCTAAACCGGATGGTTTATATCGATGGCCATCAATATTAGTTAACTTCACTTTGATTTTATCCATAAGGCCGAGAAGCAATGGAAATACTGCTACCGAACCGTTTCAATGGATCAAAGTGTGGCTGCGTAAAGAAGAATGCCACTATGATTATGTAGTGTCATGCAAATGTCTAGTATTATTGTAACCGGTATCAGTAAGGTTTTTTAGATCAAGGAGACGATATCGCAGCTAAACCGGATGGTTTACATCGATGGCCATCAATATTAGTTAACTTCACTTTCATCTTAGTCATACGGCCGAGAAGCAATGGAAGTACTGCTACCGATCCGTTTCAATGGATCAAAGTGTGGCTGCGTAAAGAAGAATGCCACTATGATTATGTAGTGCCATGCAAATGTCTAGTATTATTGTAACCGGTACCAGTAAGGTTTTTGAGGTCAAGGAAACGATATCGCAGCTAAACCGGATGGTTTATATCGATGGCCATCAATATTAGTTAACTTCACTTCGATCTCAGCCATAGGGACCAGAAGCAATGGAAATACCGCTACCGAACCGTTTCAATGGATGAAAGTGTGGCTGCGTAAAGAAGAATGCCACTATGATTATGTAGTGTCATGCAAATGTCTAGTATTATTGTAACCGATATCAATAAGGTTTTTACGATCAAGGAGACAATATCGCAGCTAAACCGGATGGTTTATATCGATGGCCATCAATATTAGTTAACTTCACTTTGATCTTAGTCATAAGGCTGAGAAGCAATGGAAATACTGCTACCGAACCGTGGCAATGGATCAAAGATAAGCTGCGTAAAGAAGAATGCCACTATGATTATGTAGTGCCATGCAAATATCTAGTCCTATTGTAACCGATATCAGTAAGGTTTTTACGATCAAGGAGACGATATCGCAGCTAAACCGGATGGTTTATATCGATGGCCATCAATATTAGTTAACTTCACTTTGATTTCATCCATAAGGCCGAGAAGCAATGGAAATACTGCTACCGAACCGTTTCAATGGATCAAAGTGTGGCTGCGTAAAGAAGAATGCCACTATGATTATGTAGTGTCATGCAAATGTCTAGTATTATTGTAACCGGTATCAGTAAGGTTTTTGAGATCAAGGAGACGATATCGCAGCTAAACCGGATGGTTTACATCGATGGCCATCAATATTAGTTAACTTCACTTTCATCTTAGTCATACGGCCGAGAAGCAATGGAAGTACTGCTACCGATCCGTTTCAATGGATCAAAGTGTGGCTGCGTAAAGAAGAATGCCACTATGATTATGTAGTGCCATGCAAATGTCTAGTATTATTGTAACCGGTACCAGTAAGGTTTTTGAGGTCAAGGAAACGATATCGCAGCTAAACCGGATGGTTTATATCGATGGCCATCAATATTAGTTAACTTCACTTCGATCTCAGCCATAGGGACCAGAAGCAATGGAAATACCGCTACCGAACCGTTTCAATGGATGAAAGTGTGGCTGCGTAAAGAAGAATGCCACTATGATTATGTAGTGTCATGCAAATGTCTAGTATTATTGTAACCGATATCAATAAGGTTTTTACGATCAAGGAGACAATATCGCAGCTAAACCGGATGGTTTATATCGATGGCCATCAATATTAGTTAACTTCAGTTTGATCTTAGTCATAAGGCTGAGAAGCAATGGAAATACTGCTACCGAACCGTGGCAATGGATCAAAGATAAGCTGCGTAAAGAAGAACGCCACTATGATTATGTAGTGCCATGCAAATATCTAGTCCTATTGTAACCGATATCAGTAAGGTTTTTACGATCAAGGAGACGATATCGCAGCTAAACTGGATGGTTTATATCGATGGCCATCAATATTAGTTAACTTCACTTTGATTTCATCCATAAGGCCGAGAAGCAATGGAAATACTGCTACCGAACCGTTTCAATGGATCAAAGTGCGGCTGCGTAAAGAAGAATGCCACTATGATTATGTAGTGTCATGCAAATGTCTAGTATTATTGTAACCGGTATCAGTAAGGTTTTTGAGGTCAAGGAAACGATATCGCAGCTAAACCGGATGGTTTATATCGATGGCCATCAATATTAGTTAACTTCACTTCGATCTCAGCCATAGGGACCAGAAGGAATGGAAATATCGCTACCGAACCGTTTCAATGGATGAAAGTGTGGCTGCGTAAAGAAGAATGCCACTATGATTATGTAGTGTCATGCAAATGTCTAGTATTATTGTAACCGGTACCAGTAATGTTTTTGGGATCAAGGAGACGATATCGCAGCTAAACCGGATGGTGTACATCGATGGCCATCAATATTAGTTAACTTCACTTTCATCTTAGTCATACGGCCGAGAAGCAATGGAAATACTGCTACCGAACCGTGACAATGGATCAAAGTGTGCCTTAAAGAAGAATGCCACTATGATTATGTAGTCTCATGCAAATGTCTAGTATTATTGTAACCGATATCAATAAGGTTTTTACGATCAAGGAGACAATATCGCAGCTAAACCGGATGGTTTATATCGATGGCCATCAATATTGGTTAACTTCACTTCGATCTCAGCCATAGGGACCAGAAGCAATGGACATACTGCTACCGATCCGTTTCAATGGATCAAAGTGTGGCTGCGTAAAGAAGAATGCCACTATGATTATGTAGTGTCATGCAAATGTCTAGTCCTATTGTACCCGATATCAGTAAGGTTGTTACAATCAGGGAGACGATATCGCAGCTAAACCGGATGGTTTATATCGATGGCCATCAATATTAGTTAACTTCACTTTGATTTCATCCATAAGGCCGAGAAGCAATGGAAATACTGCTACCGAACCGTTTCAATGGATCAAAGTGCGGCTGCGTAAAGAAGAATGCCACTATGATTATGTAGTGTCATGCAAATGTCTAGTAATATTGTAACCGGTATCAGTAATGTTTTTGGGATCAAGGAGACGATATCGCAGCTAAACCGGATGGTTTATATCGATGGCCATCAATATTAGTTAACTTCACTTCGATCTCAGCCATAGGGACCAGAAGCAATGGAAATACTGCTACCGAACCGTTTCAATGGATCAAAGTGTGCCTGCGTAAAGAAGAATGCCACTATGATTATGTAGTGTCATAAAATGTCTAGTATTATTGTAACCGATATCAATAAGGTTTTTACGATCAAGGAGACAATATCGCAGCTAAACCGGATGGTTTATATCGATGGCCATCAATATTAGTTAACTTCACTTTGATCTTAGTCATAAGGCTGAGAAGCAATGGAAATACTGCTACCGAACCGTGGCAATGGATCAAAGATAAGCTGCGTAAAGAAGAACGCCACTATGATTATGTAGTGCCATGCAAATATCTAGTCCTATTGTAACCGATATCAGTAAGGTTTTTACGATCAAGGAGACGATATCGCAGCTAAACTGGATGGTTTATATCGATGGCCATCAATATTAGTTAACTTCACTTTGATTTCATCCATAAGGCCGAGAAGCAATGGAAATACTGCTACCGAACCGTTTCAATGGATCAAAGTGCGGCTGCGTAAAGAAGAATGCCACTATGATTATGTAGTGTCATGCAAATGTCTAGTATTATTGTAACCGGTATCAGTAAGGTTTTTGGGATCACGGAGTCGATATCGCAGCTAAACCGGATGGTTTATATCGATGGCCATCAATATTAGTTAACTTCACTTCGATCTCAGCCATAGGGACCAGAAGCAATGGAAATACTGCTACCGAACCGTTTCAATGGATCAAAGTGTGGCTGCGTAAAGAAGCATGCCACTAAGATTATGTAGTGCCATGCAAATATCTAGTCCTATTGTAACCGATATCAGTAAGGTTTTTACGATCAAGGAGACGATATCGCAGCTAAACCGGATGGTTTACGTCGATGGCCATCAATATTAGTTAACTTCACTTTCATCTTAGTCATACGGCCGAGAAGCAATGGAAATACTGCTACCGAACCGTGGCAATGGATCAAAGTGTGGCTGCGTAAAGAAGAATGCCACTATGATTATGTAGTGTCATGCAAATGTCTAGTATTATTGTAACCGGTACCAGTAAGGTTTTTGAGATCAAGGAGACGATATCGCAGCTAAACCGGATGGTTTATATCGATGGCCATCAATATTAGTTAACTTCACTTCGATCTCAGCCATAGGGACCAGAAGCAATGGATATACTGCTACCGAACCGTGGCAATGGATGAAAGTGTGGCTGCGTAAAGAAGAGTGCCACTATGATTATGTAGTGTCATGCAAATGTCTAGTATTATTGGAACCGGTATCAGTAAGATTTTTGGGATCAAGGAGACGATATCGCAGCTAAACCGGATGGTTTATATCGATGGCCATCAATATTAGTTAACTTCACTTCGATCTCAGCCATAGGGACCAGAAGCAATGGAAATACTGCTACCGAACCGTTTCAATGGATCAAAGTGTGGCTGCGTAAAGACGCATGCCACTATGATTATGTAATGCCATGCAAATATATAGTCCTATTGTAACCGATATCAGTAAGGTTTTTACGATCAAGGAGACGATATCGCAGCTAAACCGGATGGTTTATATCGATGGCCATCAATATTAGTTAACTTCACTTCGATCTCAGCCATAGGGACCAGAAGCAATGGACATACTGCTACCGAACCGTGGCAATGGATGAAAGTGTGGCTGCGTAAAGAAGAATGCCACTATGATTATGTAGTGTCATGCAAATGTCTAGTATTATTGTAACCGGTATCACTAAGGTTTTTGAGATCAAGGAGACGATATCGCAGCTAAGCCGGATGGTTTACATCGATGGCCATCAATATTAGTTAACTTCACTTTCATCTTAGTCATACGGCCGAGAAGCAATGGAAATACTGCTACCGAACCGTGACAATGGATCAAAGTGTGCCTGCGTAAAGAAGAATGCCACTATGATTATGTAGTATCATGCAAATGTCTAGTATTATTGTAACCGATATCAATAAGGTTTTTACGATCAAGGAGACAATATCGCAGCTAAACCGGATGGTTTATATCGATGGCCATCAATATTAGTTAACTTCACTTTGATCTTAGTCATAAGGCTGAGAAGCAATGGAAATACTGCTACCGAACCGTGGCAATGGATCAAAGATAAGCTGCGTAAAGAAGCATGCCACTATGATTATGTAGTGCCATGCAAATATCTAGTCCTATTGTAACCGATATCGGTAAGGTTTTTACGATCAAGGAGACGATATCGCAGCTAAACCGGATGGTTTATATCGATGGCCATCAATATTAGTTAACTTCACTTTGATTTCATCCATAAGGCCGAGAAGAAATGGAAATACTGCTACCGAACCGTTTCAATGGATCAAAGTGTGGCTGCGTAAAGAAGAATGCCACTATGATTATGTAGTGTCATGCAAATGTCTAGTATTATTGTAACCGGTATCAGTAAGGTTTTTGAGATCAAGGAGACGAAATCGCAGCTAAACCGGATGGTTTACATCGATGGCCATCAATATTAGTTAACTTCACTTTCATCTTAGTCATATGGCCGAGAAGCAATGGAAATACTGCTACCGATCCGTTTCAATGGATCAAAGTGTGGCTGCGTAAAGAAGAATGCCACTATGATTATGTAGTGTCATGCAAATGTCTAGTATTATTGTAACCGGTACCAGTAAGGTTTTTGAGGTCAAGGAAACGATATCGCAGCTAAACCGGATGGTTTATATCGATGGCCATCAATATTAGTTAACTTCACTTCGATCTCAGCCATAGGGACCAGAAGGAATGGAAATATCGCTACCGAACCGTTTCAATGGATGAAAGTGTGGCTGCGTAAAGAAGAATGCCACTATGATTATGTAGTGTCATGCAAATGTCTAGTATTATTGTAACCGGTACCAGTAATGTTTTTGGGATCAAGGAGACGATATCGCAGCTAAACCGGATGGTGTACATCGATGGCCATCAATATTAGTTAACTTCACTTTCATCTTAGTCATACGGCCGAGAAGCAATGGAAATACTGCTACCGAACCGTGACAATGGATCAAAGTGTGCCTGCGTAAAGAAGAATGCCACTATGATTATGTAGTCTCATGCAAATGTCTAGTATTATTGTAACCGATATCAATAAGGTTTTTACGATCAAGGAGACAATATCGCAGCTAAACCGGATGGTTTATATCGATGGCCATCAATATTGGTTAACTTCACTTCGATCTCAGCCATAGGGACCAGAAGCAATGGACATACTGCTACCGATCCGTTTCAATGGATCAAAGTGTGGCTGCGTAAAGAAGAATGCCACTATGATTATGTAGTGTCATGCAAATGTCTAGTCCTATTGTACCCGATATCAGTAAGGTTGTTACAATCAGGGAGACGATATCGCAGCTAAACCGGATGGTTTATATCGATGGCCATCAATATTAGTTAACTTCACTTTGATTTCATCCATAAGGCCGAGAAGCAATGGAAATACTGCTACCGAACCGTTTCAATGGATCAAAGTGCGGCTGCGTAAAGAAGAATGCCACTATGATTATGTAGTGTCATGCAAATGTCTAGTAATATTGTAACCGGTATCAGTAATGTTTTTGGGATCAAGGAGACGATATCGCAGCTAAACCGGATGGTTTATATCGATGGCCATCAATATTAGTTAACTTCACTTCGATCTCAGCCATAGGGACCAGAAGCAATGGAAATACTGCTACCGAACCGTTTCAATGGATCAAAGTGTGCCTGCGTAAAGAAGAATGCCACTATGATTATGTAGTGTCATAAAATGTCTAGTATTATTGTAACCGATATCAATAAGGTTTTTACGATCAAGGAGACAATATCGCAGCTAAACCGGATGGTTTATATCGATGGCCATCAATATTAGTTAACTTCACTTTGATCTTAGTCATAAGGCTGAGAAGCAATGGAAATACTGCTAACGAACCGTGGCAATGGATCAAAGATAAGCTGCGTAAAGAAGCATGCCACTATGATTATGTAGTGCCATGCAAATATCTAGTCCTATTGTAACCGATATCAGTAAGGTTTTTACGATCAAGGAGACGATATCGCAGCTAAACCGGATGGTTTATATCGATGGCCATCAATATTAGTTAACTTCACTTTGATTTCATCCATAAGGCCGAGAAGCAATGGAAATACTGCTACCGAACCGTTTCAATGGCTCAAAGTGTGGCTGCGTAAAGAAGAATGCCACTATGATTATGTAGTGTCATGCAAATGTCTAGTATTATTGTAACCGGTATCAGTAAGGTTTTTGAGATCAAGGAGACGATATCGCAGCTAAGCCGGATGGTTTACATCGATGGCCATCAATATTAGTTAACTTTACTTTCATCTTAGTCATACGGCCGAGAAGCAATGGAAATACTGCTACCGAACCGTGACAATGGATCAAAGTGTGCCTGCGTAAAGAAGAATGCCACTATGATTATGTAGTGTCATGCAAATGTCTAGTATTATTGTAACCGATATCAATAAGGTTTTTACGATCAAGGAGACAATATCGCAGCTAAACCAGGTGGTTTATCTCGATGGCCATCAATATTAGTTAACTTCACTTTGATCTCAGGCATAGGGCCGGGAAGCAATGGAAATACTGCTACCGAACCGCGGCAATGGATCAAAGTGTGGCTGCGTAAAGTAGAATGCCACTATGATTATGTAGTCTCATCCAAATATCTAGTCTTATTGTAACCGATATTGGTAAGGCTTTTACGATCAAGGAGACAATATTAAAGGTAAACCGGATGGTTTATATCGACGGCCATCAATATTAGTTAACTTCACTTTGATCTCAGCCATAGGGCCGGGAAGCAATGGAAATGCTGCTACCGAACCGTGGCAATGGATCAAAGTGTGGCTGCGTAAAGTAGAATGCCACTATGATTATGCAGTCTCATCCAAATATCTAGTCTTATTGTAACCGATATTGGTAAGGCTTTTACGATCAAGGAGACAATATTAAAGGTAAACCGGATGGTTTATATCGATGGCCATGAATATTAGTTAACTTCACTTTGATTTCATCCATAAGGCCGAGAAGCAATGGAAATATTGCTACCGAACCGTTTCAATGGATCAAAGTGCGGCTGCGTAAAGAAGAATGCCACTATGATTATGTAGTGTCATGCAAATGTCTAGTATTATTGTAACCGGTATCAGTAAGGTTTTTGGGATCAAGGAGACGATATCGCAGCTAAACCGGATGGTTTATATCGATGGCCATCGATATTAGTTAACTTCACTTCGATCTCAGCCATAGGGACCAGAAGCAATAGAAATACTGCTACCGAACCGTTTCAATGGATCAAAGTGTGGCTGCGTAAAGAAGCATGCCACTATGATTATGTAGTGCCATGCAAATATCTAGTCCTATTGTAACCGATATCAGTAAGGTTTTTACGATCAAGGAGACGATATCGCAGCTAAACCGGATGGTTTATATCGATGGCCATCAATATTAGGTAACTTCACTTTGATTTCATCCATAAGGCCGAGAAGCAATGGAAATACTGCTACCGAACCGTTTCAATGGATCAAAGTGTGGCTGCGTAAAGAAGAATGCCACTATGATTATGTAGTGTCATGCAAATGTCTAGTATTATTGTAACCGGTATCAGTAAGGTTTTTGAGATCAAGGAGACGATATCGCAGCTAAGCCGGATGGTTTACATCGATGGCCATCAATATTAGTTAACTTCACTTTCATCTTAGTCATACGGCCGAGAAGCAATGGAAATACTGCTACCGAACCGTGACAATGGATCAAAGTGTGCCTGCGTAAAGAAGAATGCCACTATGATTATGTAGTGTCATGCAAATGTCTAGTATTATTGTAACCGATATCAATAAGGTTTTTACGATCAAGGAGACAATATCGCAGCTAAACCGGATGGTTTATATCGATGGCCATCAATATTAGTTAACTTCACTTTGATCTTAGTCATAAGGCTGAGAAGCAATGGAAATACTGCTACCGAACCGTGGCAATGGATCAAAGATAAGCTGCGTAAAGAAGAACGCCACTATGATTATGTAGTGCCATGCAAATATCTAGTCCTATTGTAACCGATATCAGTAAGGTTTTTACGATCAAGGAGACGATATCGCAGCTAAACTGGATGGTTTATATCGATGGCCATCAATATTAGTTAACTTCACTTTGATTTCATCCATAAGGCCGAGAAGCAATGGAAATACTGCTACCGAACCGTTTCAATGGATCAAAGTGCGGCTGCGTAAAGAAGAATGCCACTATGATTATGTAGTGTCAGGCAAATGTCTAGTATTATTGTAACCGGTATCAGTAAGGTTTTTGGGATCACGGAGACGATATCGCAGCTAAACCGGATGGTTTATATCGATGGCCATCAATATTAGTTAACTTCACTTCGATCTCAGCCATAGGGACCAGAAGCAATGGAAATACTGCTACCGAACCGTTTCAATGGATCAAAGTGTGGCTGCGTAAAGAAGCATGCCACTAAGATTATGTAGTGCCATGCAAATATCTAGTCCTATTGTAACCGATATCAGTAAGGTTTTTACGATCAAGGAGACGATATCGCAGCTAAACCGGATGGTTTACGTCGATGGCCATCAATATTAGTTAACTTCACTTTCATCTTAGTCATACGGCCGAGAAGCAATGGAAATACTGCTACCGAACCGTGGCAATGGATCAAAGTGTGGCTGCGTAAAGAAGAATGCCACTATGATTATGTAGTGTCATGCAAATGTCTAGTATTATTGTAACCGGTACCAGTAAGGTTTTTGAGATCAAGGAGACGATATCGCAGCTAAACCGGATGGTTTATATCGATGGCCATCAATATTAGTTAACTTCACTTTCATCTTAGTCATACGGCCGAGAAGCAATGGAAGTACTGCTACCGATCCGTTTCAATGGATCAAAGTGTGGCTGCGTAAAGAAGAATGCCACTATGATTATGTAGTGCCATGCAAATGTCTAGTATTATTGTAACCGGTACCAGTAAGGTTTTTGAGGTCAAGGAAACGATATCGCAGCTAAACCGGATGGTTTATATCGATGGCCATCAATATTAGTTAACTTCACTTCGATCTCAGCCATAGGGACCAGAAGCAATGGAAATACCGCTACCGAACCGTTTCAATGGATGAAAGTGTGGCTGCGTAAAGAAGAATGCCACTATGATTATGTAGTGTCATGCAAATGTCTAGTATTATTGTAACCGATATCAATAAGGTTTTTACGATCAAGGAGACAATATCGCAGCTAAACCGGATGGTTTATATCGATGGCCATCAATATTAGTTAACTTCACTTTGATCTTAGTCATAAGGCTGAGAAGCAATGGAAATACTGCTACCGAACCGTGGCAATGGATCAAAGATAAGCTGCGTAAAGAAGAACGCCACTATGATTATGTAGTGCCATGCAAATATCTAGTCCTATTGTAACCGATATCAGTAAGGTTTTTACGATCAAGGAGACGATATCGCAGCTAAACTGGATGGTTTATATCGATGGCCATCAATATTAGTTAACTTCACTTTGATTTCATCCATAAGGCCGAGAAGCAATGGAAATACTGCTACCGAACCGTTTCAATGGATCAAAGTGCGGCTGCGTAAAGAAGAATGCCACTATGATTATGTAGTGTCAGGCAAATGTCTAGTATTATTGTAACCGGTATCAGTAAGGTTTTTGGGATCACGGAGACGATATCGCAGCTAAACCGGATGGTTTATATCGATGGCCATCAATATTAGTTAACTTCACTTCGATCTCAGCCATAGGGACCAGAAGCAATGGAAATACTGCTACCGAACCGTTTCAATGGATCAAAGTGTGGCTGCGTAAAGAAGCATGCCACTAAGATTATGTAGTGCCATGCAAATATCTAGTCCTATTGTAACCGATATCAGTAAGGTTTTTACGATCAAGGAGACGATATCGCAGCTAAACCGGATGGTTTACGTCGATGGCCATCAATATTAGTTAACTTCACTTTCATCTTAGTCATACGGCCGAGAAGCAATGGAAATACTGCTACCGAACCGTGGCAATGGATCAAAGTGTGGCTGCGTAAAGAAGAATGCCACTATGATTATGTAGTGTCATGCAAATGTCTAGTATTATTGTAACCGGTACCAGTAAGGTTTTTGAGATCAAGGAGACGATATCGCAGCTAAACCGGATGGTTTATATCGATGGCCATCAATATTAGTTAACTTCACTTTCATCTTAGTCATACGGCCGAGAAGCAATGGAAGTACTGCTACCGATCCGTTTCAATGGATCAAAGTGTGGCTGCGTAAAGAAGAATGCCACTATGATTATGTAGTGCCATGCAAATGTCTAGTATTATTGTAACCGGTACCAGTAAGGTTTTTGAGGTCAAGGAAACGATATCGCAGCTAAACCGGATGGTTTATATCGATGGCCATCAATATTAGTTAACTTCACTTCGATCTCAGCCATAGGGACCAGAAGCAATGGAAATACCGCTACCGAACCGTTTCAATGGATGAAAGTGTGGCTGCGTAAAGAAGAATGCCACTATGATTATGTAGTGTCATGCAAATGTCTAGTATTATTGTAACCGATATCAATAAGGTTTTTACGATCAAGGAGACAATATCGCAGCTAAACCGGATGGTTTATATCGATGGCCATCAATATTAGTTAACTTCACTTTGATCTTAGTCATAAGGCTGAGAAGCAATGGAAATACTGCTACCGAACCGTGGCAATGGATCAAAGATAAGCTGCGTAAAGAAGAATGCCACTATGATTATGTAGTGCCATGCAAATATCTAGTCCTATTGTAACCGATATCAGTAAGGTTTTTACGATCAAGGAGACGATATCGCAGCTAAACTGGATGGTTTATATCGATGGCCATCAATATTAGTTAACTTCACTTTGATTTCATCCATAAGGCCGAGAAGCAATGGAAATACTGCTACCGAACCGTTTCAATGGATCAAAGTGCGGCTGCGTAAAGAAGAATGCCACTATGATTATGTAGTGTCATGCAAATGTCTAGTATTATTGTAACCGGTATCAGTAAGGTTTTTGGGATCACGGAGACGATATCGCAGCTAAACCGGATGGTTTATATCGATGGCCATCAATATTAGTTAACTTCACTTCGATCTCAGCCATAGGGACCAGAAGCAATGGAAATACTGCTACCGAACCGTTTCAATGGATCAAAGTGTGGCTGCGTAAAGAAGCATGCCACTAAGATTATGTAGTGCCATGCAAATATCTAGTCCTATTGTAACCGATATCAGTAAGGTTTTTACGATCAAGGAGACAATATCGCAGCTAAACCGGATGGTTTACGTCGATGGCCATCAATATTAGTTAACTTCACTTTCATCTTAGTCATACGGCCGAGAAGCAATGGAAATACTGCTACCGAACCGTGGCAATGGATGAAAGTGTGGCTGCGTAAAGAAGAATGCCACTATGATTATGTAGTGTCATGCAAATGTCTAGTATTATTGTAACCGGTATCACTAAGGTTTTTGAGATCAAGGAGACGATATCGCAGCTAAGCCGGATGGTTTACATCGATGGCCATCAATATTGGTTAACTTCACTTTGATTTCATCCATAAGGCCGAGAAGCAATGGAAATACTGCTACCGAACCGTGGCAATGGATCAAAGATAAGCTGCGTAAAGAAGCATGCCACTATGATTATGTAGTGCCATGCAAATATCTAGTCCTATTGTAACCGATATCAGTAAGGTTTTTACGATCAAGGAGACGATATCGCAGCTAAACCGGATGGTTTATATCGATGGCCATCAATATTGGTTAACTTCACTTTGATTTCATCCATAAGGCTGAGAAGCAATGGAAATACTGCTACCGAACCGTTTCAATGGATCAAAGTGTGGCTGCGTAAAGAAGAATGCCACTATGATTATGTAGTGTCATGCAAATGTCTAGTATTATTGTAACCGGTATCAGTAAGGTTTTTGAGATCAAGGAGACGAAATCGCAGCTAAACCGGATGGTTTACATCGATGGCCATCAATATTAGTTAACTTCACTTTCATCTTAGTCATATGGCCGAGAAGCAATGGAAATACTGCTACCGATCCGTTTCAATGGATCAAAGTGTGGCTGCGTAAAGAAGAATGCCACTATGATTATGTAGTGTCATGCAAATGTCTAGTATTATTGTAACCGGTACCAGTAAGGTTTTTGAGGTCAAGGAAACGATATCGCAGCTAAACCGGATGGTTTATATCGATGGCCATCAATATTAGTAAACTTCACTTCGATCTCAGCTATAGGGACCAGAAGGAATGGAAATATCGCTACCGAACCGTTTCAATGGATGAAAGTGTGGCTGCGTAAAGAAGAATGCCACTATGATTATGTAGTGTCATGCAAATGTCTAGTATTATTGTAACCGGTACCAGTAATGTTTTTGGGATCAAGGAGACGATATCGCAGCTAAACTGGATGGTGTACATCGATGGCCATCAATATTAGTTAACTTCACTTTCATCTTAGTCATACGGCCGAGAAGCAATGGAAATACTGCTACCGAACCGTGACAATGGATCAAAGTGTGCCTGCGTAAAGAAGATTGCCACTATGATTATGTAGTCTCATGCAAATGTCTAGTATTATTGTAACCGATATCAATAAGGTTTTTACGATCAAGGAGACAATATCGCAGCTAAACCGGATGGTTTATATCGATGGCCATCAATATTAGTTAACTTCACTTCGATCTCAGCCATAGGGACCAGAAGCAATGGACATACTGCTACCGATCCGTTTCAATGGATCAAAGTGTGGCTGCGTAAAGAAGAATGCCACTATGATTATGTAGTGTCATGCAAATGTCTAGTCCTATTGTACCCGATATCAGTAAGGTTGTTACAATCAGGGAGACGATATCGCAGCTAAACCGGATGGTTTATATCGATGGCCATCAATATTAGTTAACTTCACTTTGATTTCATCCATAAGGCCGAGAAGCAATGGAAATACTGCTACCGAACCGTTTCAATGGATCAAAGTGCGGCTGCGTAAAGAAGAATGCCACTATGATTATGTAGTGTCATGCAAATGTCTAGTAATATTGTAACCGGTATCAGTAATGTTTTTGGGATCAAGGAGACGATATCGCAGCTAAACCGGATGGTTTATATCGATGGCCATCAATATTAGTTAACTTCACTTCGATCTCAGCCATAGGGACCAGAAGCAATGGAAATACTGCTACCGAACCGTTTCAATGGATCAAAGTGTGCCTGCGTAAAGAAGAATGCCACTATGATTATGTAGTGTCATGCAAATGTCTAGTATTATTGTAACCGATATCAATAAGGTTTTTACGATCAAGGAGACAATATCGCAGCTAAACCGGATGGTTTATATCGATGGCCATCAATATTAGTTAACTTCACTTTGATCTTAGTCATAAGGCTGAGAAGCAATGGAAATACTGCTAACGAACCGTGGCAATGGATCAAAGATAAGCTGCGTAAAGAAGCATGCCACTATGATTATGTAGTGCCATGCAAATATCTAGTCCTATTGTAACCGATATCAGTAAGGTTTTTACGATCAAGGAGACGATATCGCAGCTAAACCGGATGGTTTATATCGATGGCCATCAATATTAGTTAACTTCACTTTGATTTCATCCATAAGGCCGAGAAGCAATGGAAATACTGCTACCGAACCGTTTCAATGGATCAAAGTGTGGCTGCGTAAAGAAGAATGCCACTATGATTATGTAGTGTCATGCAAATGTCTAGTATTATTGTAACCGGTATCAGTAAGGTTTTTGAGATCAAGGAGACAATATCGCAGCTAAACCGGATGGTTTACATCGATGGCCATCAATATTAGTTAACTTCACTTTCATCTTAGTCATATGGCCGAGAAGCAATGGAAATACTGCTACCGATCCGTTTCAATGGATCAAAGTGTGGCTGCGTAAAGAAGAATGCCACTATGATTATGTAGTGTCATGCAAATGTCTAGTATTATTGTAACCGGTACCAGTAAGGTTTTTGAGATCAAGGAGACGATATCGCAGCTAAACCGGATGGTTTATATCGATGGCCATCAATATTAGTTAACTTCACTTTCATCTTAGTCATACGGCCGGGAAGCCATGGAAATACTGCTACCGAACCGCGGCAATGGATCAAAGTGTGGCTGCGTAAAGTAGAATGCCACTATGATTATGTAGTCTCATGCAAATATCTAGTCTTATTGTAACCGATATTAGTAAGGCTTTTACGATCAAGGAGACAATATCGCAGGTAAACCGGATGGTTTATATCGATGGCCATCAATATTAGTTAACTTCACTTTCATCTCAGCCATAGGACCGGGAAGCAATGGAAATACTACTACCGAACCGTGGTAATGGATCAAAGTGTGGCTGCGTAAAGAAGAATGCCACTATGATTATGTAGTGTCATGCAAATGTCTAGTATTATTGTAACCGGTATCAGTAAGGTTTTTGAGATCAAGGAGACGATATCGCAGCTAAACCGGATGGTTTATATCGATGGCCATCAATATTAGTTAACTTCACTTTGATTTCATCCATAAGGCCGAGAAGCAATGGAAATACTGCTACCGAACCGTTTCAATGGATCAAAGTGCGGCTGCGTAAAGAAGAATGCCACTATCATTATGTAGTGTCATGCAAATGTCTAGTATTATTGTAACCGGTATCAGTAAGGTTTTTGGGATCACAGAGACGATATCGCAGCTAAACCGGATGGTTTATATCGATGGCCATCAATATTAGTTAACATCACTTCGATCTCAGCCATAGGGACCAGAAGCAATGGAAATACTGCTACCGAACCGTTTCAATGGATCAAAGTGTGGCTGCGTAAAGAAGCATGCCACTAAGATTATGTAGTGCCATGCAAATATCTAGTCCTATTGTAACCGATATCAGTAAGGTTTTTACGATCAAGGAGACGATATCGCAGCTAAACCGGATGGTTTATATCGATGGCCATCAATATTAGGTAACTTCACTTTGATTTCATCCATAAGGCCGAGAAGCAATGGAAATACTGCTACCGAACCGTTTCAATGGATGAAAGTGTGGCTGCGTAAAGAAGAATGCCACTATGATTATGTAGTGTCATGCAAATGTCTAGTATTATTGTAACAGGTATCAGTAAGGTTTTTGAGATCAAGGAGACGATATCGCAGCTAAACCGGATGGTTTATATCGATGGCCATCAATATTAGTTAACTTCACTTCGATCTCAGCCATAGGGACCAGAAGCAATGGACATAATGGTACCGATGTAACGTACCGCGCCGCCGAGCGCCGCTGAGCGCCGCCGACCAGCGCTGCGGCCCATGCCGTCGTACGCGCCTGCCTGCCGTGACGTCATCATGCATCGCCCGAGCTAGTGACGCGCCTGAGTTAGTGACGCGCCCGGGCTAGTGACGTAGCCCCGCGTGAAGCGCAGCAGCCACGCGCGATCACGTGCACAGCGAGTGCCCGGCGCATGCACAGCGGGTGCGTGCCGACGTTTGGGGACGTTCGGGAACGTGATGCCCCCCGAAAAAGCGCCCCACCTCAATGCACTGTTTCCTTGCATCTCGCTACCCCTGGCCTGAGATCTAGCCATATAAAAGAGGGCCCCGCCAGGGCTCGCGAGTCTCAGACAGCTTTAGAAAAGGGCCGTGCAAGGGTCTGCGTACGAAATTCCCGAGCGTTTATAAATACTTAGAAAAGCGATTCCAGAATCGCTAAAAAGCGTCTTTTTCGCTGTTTGTCCTCATTGCAAGGAACAACCTGTGCGTGTTCCGAGCGTTATTAGTCTAAATTCAAAGTCCGGCAGCTGTAGGAAAGAGTATCTTTTCGCTGTCCGTGATTTATTGCGAGGAATAACTTGTGAATATTCCGAGCGTTATTAGTCTCAGTCGTTTTGCCACACTCCTGTGTGTAGGTTTAGTTCTCAATTTAGCTCAATTTCCTTAAAAGAACCAAATATTATTTTACTAGTCATTAAACGTTTTCTGTATACTTATTTGCGTCGCATTATAATCGCGTTATTAGAAATAGTAGTTGAATTATTGTTTTGTTCGTTTTACCTAACTGCTTTTTCTGTATTTATTTTTCTCAATATAGTTCATTTTATTGTTTTCCATATTCCTTTGCTATCACGTTATTTAATCGCCTAGAACTCGAATCACACGAACGAGGTTTCCCTTTACCGCTCGAGGGAACCAACGAGCCTAAAAAGAGTTACAAAATCCAATATCCTCAAAGTTGCGCAAGGGGTGCAGCCGTGAAAAATCGGACGAGGCCCTTGTCAGCTATCCTTTCGAGTTTACTTGCCTGGGGTGCAGCCGTGAAAAATCGGACGAGGCCTGGGTTAGTAGCTCAAAAACCGAATCTACTGATAGGTGCAGCCGTGAAAAACCGGCCGAGGCTTGAAGTGATTTTCCTAAACCCCCTCTCTCCTCCTTTCGACCAGCGACACGTATTTCCGCGAGGGAGTACGCAGAGCTGTTAGAAAGGCATCACTAAGGGTAGCGACGTGCAGGGTGCAGCCGTGAAAAATCGGACGAGGCCTGTAAATAGCTGCTCACTCCTCTCACATTTACTCATTCCTAACGGCACTGACAAAAATCCTCACCACGTCAGGCCGTGGCTCGTAACAAACTGGTGACAGCGGTGGGATTCGAGTCAGAGAAATCTGGGCGTATCGATTACCGAGATGGCTCAGGATAATGGTCACAACGCGAGTAACGTCACCGCGGATATCGCTAGTTTAACGCTAACGATGGCACAGTCCATGGCGTTATTTACGCTACAAAATAGTTTACAGAGTGCGACGGCTAGTATTCCTACCTTTGACGGGTTTAACCCCCCAATATCTCAGTTCCTTCAGAGCGTTGAGAACGGCCGCACATTGATCGCAGAGTCGGGTGAGGCCAGTTATACGGCTATCGTTCTGACGAAACTGACCGGGTCGGCAAGAACGGCTATACACGGGAAAAATATCACCACTCTTCCCGAGTTAATCAAAACCCTCAAGAAACGCTTCGCAACGGGCAAAAATCTAGCCTATTACCAGGGCGAGGTGGCGAGACTAAAAATTCGCGAGGACGAGTCATTGCGGTCATACATCGACCGTACCAGCCGCCTCCATCAAGCGACACGCAGCGCTCTTCTGGACAGATACGGACCCAAAAACATCGACCTCCTGGAAGGATTAGAAACCGACTTACTGGAAAATTTCATGGACGGTCTACCCGAACGTATCGCATGGCGAGTGGCGACCGACGATAGCGCAGCAACTCTGGACGAGGCATACGAGTCCGTCATTCAGGTAGAGCAGCGACTGAAAAATCGTCGAGGGAACTACGAAAACCGATCCCCGACATATCGTGCCGAAGACCGCACGCATGAGTCGCGACCGTACGCCGAGGACCGCCAATCGAGACCGAGGTACCCGTTATCGCCCGTCGGACGCTCATATGAGCAGTATCGAGGGAGATCCGGATCGGAGCCCGAACGGAATCAGGAGGCTCCAACACCCGCTATGACCGCCCGCACGAGCGATCATTCACCGCACTACGAACGAGACCAATCACCTAACGAACGAGGACAATCGCCGCATTACGAACGAAGGGTGTCACCATCAGCACCTAGGCGAAATAACAGCCCCTCTCCAGCGCGAGATCTGTACTGCTGGAATTGTGGCCTGCAGGGACACGACCGCAAAGACTGTCGAAGAAATTACCGACATCTCGACGATCGGCCCGATACGTCAAAAACCACCTCACGAAGACCAACGTCGCCGGCTTTAAACTGGCAGCGAACTCGTCACGAGAGCGACGTGGCGAGCAATCGCGCGACTCGCTCGAGGAATGTCCGATTCGAGGAGTTCCCGTCGGACAGCTCTCAATTAAGACAGGAGAATTATGCAGGGAAGCAGCAGCACCCCGAATCCGAGCAACAGTACCGGAAATGGAAGGGGAAACAGGCGAGTTTTTACTCGACGGAGGAGCGGCCGTAAATTTGGTCAAATTTGCCGCCCTCAATTCAACCGCCGACGTTTTGTCGCGAGAAGAACTAGAAGTGACGGGACTGACACACGCCTCTATCCGTACATTGGGAGCTACCCTTCTCCACATTAACGGAATTGCAGCATATTTTTACGTAGTGGAGGAGCTACAATTACCCGTCGATGGACTAATCGGCAGCCCATTTTTAAAACAGGAAAAGGCCGAAATATCGTATCACCATAACACCTTAGTGACGATCAGCAAACCAGTGAAGCCAATTCGCTTCACGAATTATCCTATAATCGAAAAAGCCGTCAATCCGATTACTACGGCAAGACATCGCATCGACGGAAGAACGAGACAGCAGGTCTCCATACCCGTCACTAATCCGGAAATAAAAGAAGGTTACCTGGCACGCGTCAGAACACCCGAAGGCGTGTACATGGGCGAAGCCGCTGTTTATACCGACAACGGGCAATGCCAGGTATTTGCCACTAACACCGGCGAAGAGACGATTGAATTCGACACCCCGCCGCAGGAAATTACGCCGTATGAGATCTACACGACGTCCGAAGAAGAATTTCTTCATCCGGACATTACACCTGTCCATGATCCATCAAAAAGAATTGAAGAAATCTGGAATCAAATGGATACATCTCACCTAAACGCGGAAGAGCGACGTGCAACTAAAAAATTGATCGAAATGTTCCACGATCGTTTTTACATACCCGGAGATGACCTACCAAATGCACCCAACTTTCACCATTCCATCCACGTGACTGATGAAGTACCTGTGAATTGCCGAGGGTACCGATATCCTCCCCTACACCAAGAGGAAATCAACCGACAAGTAGACGCACTTTTGAACGCCGGAATTATTCAACCATCCACCTCGCCGTACAACTCACCGATATGGATAGTGCCGAAAAAACCCGATGCACGCGGAGAGAAAAAGTGGCGTATGGTGATCGACTTCCGTGCGCTTAATGAAAAAACAGTGGGAGACCGATATCCGCTCCCATTGATATCCGAAATCTTGGACAAATTAGGAGGCGCCAAATATTTTACGGTATTCGATCTCGCAAGCGGATTCCACCAGATCCGTATGGACCCAAAGGATCAACAAAAAACCGCATTTACTACCCATCGCGGACATTTTGAGTACGTGAGAATGCCGTTTGGACTGAAAAACGCACCACCCACGTTTCAACGACTCATGGATCAAGTACTGACCGGACTGCAAGGCACAGAGCTGTTCGTGTACCTTGACGATATAGTCGTCTATTCGTCATCTTTAGAAGAACATCACATAAAGGTCGCCAAATTATTAACCCGATTACGTGAACACGGCCTCACGTTACAAACCAGCAAATGTGGATTCCTGAAAAAAGAGGTGGCATATTTGGGTCATATTGTTTCGGAGCAAGGAGTCCGCCCGAATCCGGAGAAACTCATCGCCGTACAGCGGTTTCCGACACCGAAAAATCAAAAGAACATACAGCAGTTCCTAGGACTTACCGGATACTACCGCCGGTTCATCGAAAATTATTCCACCAAGGCAAAACCTTTAATCCAGCTGCTGGGAAAAGGCATACGATTTAATTGGGCACCGGAACAGGAAAGAAGTTTCCAACAGTTAAAGAAAGAGCTGTGTGAGCAACCCATTTTGCAATATCCGGACTTTACTCAGCCTTTTATTATTACCACCGATGCTTCCGAATACGCACTGGGAGCAATACTCAGCCAAGGGGAAATTGGAAACGACCTGCCCATCGCCTACGCCTCCAGGAGTCTCAATCGTGCGGAAAGGAACTATTCGGCAACCGAAAAGGAATGTCTCGCGATGGTCTACGCGGTAAAATACTTCAGACCATACGTTTTCGGGACCAAGTTTACATTAATAACGGATCACCGCCCCCTCGTTTGGCTACACTCCGTCAAGGATCCCACATCGCGTCTTGTAAAGTGGCGATTGCGCCTCGCCGAGTGCGAATACCGGGTAGTGCACAAGGAAGGGAAAACCAACAAAAACGCGGACGCGCTATCACGTAACCCCATCGCGTGCCTTCCTTTGACAAACGAGACCGTAAACAACGAGAGTATCGCGCAACGGGTAAAAATTCTAAGAAGAGGTTGTGGGGCCAACTCATTACCGACCGATACAGGCAGCCCGGCCGTCACCCCCCCACCTGCGCATTCGACCCCGCGCCCGGGACGGCAAGGAGGACCGAGGAAACATCTTGCTGCCACTCCATCTGCAAAAGCTGAAATCGCGAAAACGAGCACACCCGCAACCCCGCCGGTGGATCATCTTTCAGAAATATCAGACCCCGATGACGCACTCATTCAGGAGGCAGCGAGTGCCGACGAACGAGAGGACGAACATCCGGAAAACGCCAGCCCTCTTTTCAACATCCCAGCCGCGGCTACACCGTTCACCTTTGACCGATACGACTCGGAAGACTCAACTAGTGACAAAACGGTGTGCGTAATACGTCAAACCAATGAGGCATTAACCGCCATCAAAGGAAATTTCGGGCATTTCATCACCTTGACACCGCGCCCGAAGAGTCGAGTCGAACGAACGCTGAGCGAATTGGAGTACATTAATATCCACGCAATCCGGAAAACGCTCCCACATGAAGAACAAGTATGCATATCGGAAGCTGAGAACAACAGCGTGTACTCCATTCTAACGGAGCACGACCAAATAACCGAAGGGGAATTAATCCGGGGAATGCGAGCTTTGAACAAGGCGTTACAAACCGACCAGAAGAACTCGGTCAGATTACCAGTTCTAGGAGATCGACACGACCAAATTACGACCCCGCGATTCCTTGAAATTGTAACCCGCGAATTCAAGAACGGTACAATCAACGTTACCATCTGTAAAAATACCGATTCATCGATTAAGGAATCTCGCCGCAAGGAAATCATCGCCGAAGCACATGAAAGTAGAATAGGAGGTCACAAGGGGGTATCAAAAACATACCAACGGATCAGAGCGCAACACCACTGGACGAACATGAGGGACGACATCAGGGAGTACATTCGAAAATGCGCCGGCTGTCAAGAGCAGAAGCTGGTACGAGCGAAGACCCGACAACCAATGGTAATAACCGACACACCTGAGACCGGACCGCTACCTGAGACATACAGCGGAAACAAGCACCTGCTTACAATGCAGGATAATCTGACTAAATATTGCGTTGCCGTCCCGATCCCGGATACAAAGGCCACAACTATCGCAGACGCCTTCTCTAGAAATTTTGTGTCAATTTTCGGAACACCGAAGAGTATCTTATCCGATCGTGGAGCAAGTTTCATCGGAAATGTAATGACTGAATTAGCGCAACTATTCGAAATCGACCAAATTACTACTTCCGGCTACCGACCGCAAACCAATGGATCGCTCGAAAGAACTCACATCGTCTTAATCGAGTACTTGAAACATTATTTAAAGGATCAAGGGGAATGGGATTTGCTCGTCCCGTATGCTATGTTCTCCTATAATACATCTGTACATGAAGGAACGAATTTTACACCACACGAACTGATTTTTGGACGACCAGCCCGCGTTCCGAGCGCCTACGCCGACACCGACCTCCCTACCTACGGCGCACGGCTAATGGAACTACTTTCCCACATGTCCGAGATCAGGATACAAGCAGCGGACAATTTAAACCAGGCGAAACGAAAGTCGAAGAAATATTATGATCAAAAAGTGAATCATGTGAAGTATAAGGAGGGAGAGGCAGTATACGTTTTAAAGGAACCGCGCATACATAAGCTAGATCCACGATACATCGGACCATACCGCATTATCGACATTACCGACCGCCGCAACGTGATGCTAAAAGGACCCGGCGGGAAACTATTCCGAAAACATCAGGATAAGATCAAGAAGGCCCGCGGGTTTGACGAAGTGAACAGGTTGCAACCTACGAACGATGCGCCCTTCACCTCTTCTTCCCCCTCGCCCGAGAGCGACAGCTCGTCAACTTGAAACGCCACTCTAGACAAAAATGGCAACGATGCAGGACGTGTGCACGCAAACGGAGCAAAACGAAGGATTTCGTACCATCACGACACAAGTTGGTGAAGTAGGGCAGTGGCTAAAGGAGGCTCGAATCGGAACGCTCACTCGGCCTGGAGAGTATATAGCGGTATCCGGAAAACCAAAGAAAGGGCAAGCTACCCAGACGCCAAAAATCAAGAAAAGAATGACCATGACGCAAACACCGGATTTATGCAGAAAACGACAGAATACCATCAACGTTGCCGAAACGATTTTAACCGACGAAAGCATAAAGGGCTGGATGCCGGGAGAGGGTATACCACCACTCTAGCGGCCACACACGATCACGCAGCAGGTAGCCGGGCCACACGCGTCATAACGCAAATCATATCGACCATGAGAGGTTTAACCGTAGAAGGCTTTTGCAATACGGGGAGTTTATTCGCCGTCAGTATTGGATGGGGACATTGGTCCGGGAGAGCTTGTGGAACCTGTGCAAAAGTGGGGAACGGAATGTTCGACATGGGATATCAGGAAGTGTATATCCATTCATTAACGACTGCGCCGTGGCCGGACCTGCCATGCTGCGTATGCAAAGAAAGGATGATATCGACACGACCCGTGGAGGAGTGCAGGAAGTGCGTATATGCATCCATCCATCGCAAGGAGCGCAGCCCAGATGAAGTAGTGGAACAGTTTATCCATTCAGAAGTGGAAATATTATGGGCACAATACCACCCGCAGCACCAGCGTATCGGTCTAAAAAAGACGAGATGAGCGCCCGATCAACCGGCGAAGAAGTAAAAAACCCGCCAATAATTCATTAATGAAATATGCCCGAACATCCGGCAGGGGTACGCCGAAGATCCGCGGCCCCGGGGAAATGCGCATAGGCGCCAACACCCCCATCATCATTGCAGCAAGGCGACGCAGCATGCGGATGGAATTCCGGGACCACAGAAGGTGCGAAAAGGAAGGAGCGCGCCGAGCGCGACACGTAAACACAAAGATGGACGTTTAGGGGAGAGGTACCCCACCACCGATTCCTGAGCCGGCACCCGAGCAGCCGACCACGGGCCCTCATTAGTAGATCCTGCATCATGAAGGGCGAACAGATAAATGGTTTTTGCGCAACAGGCGTATTCTACGATACGGACACCAGACCCGGAAGCTGGGGCGGTGGGTTCTGCATAGTGTGTGTTGACTGGGCAAATTATGCCTACGGTCGGGATTATCCCGAGACAATGGTGCACTCGTTGGTGGTGCATCCGTGGCCGGATATTCGGTGCAGTGGTTGCGGTATGCCGTTAGTGACGTCGATACCTGTGGAGGAGTGCGAGATGTGTACGTTCGCGTACACGCATCGTACGGACGAAGAGGTGATACCCGCTGGACGGTTCTATGTGCGCCACGTAGAAAGGTTATGGGCACAATACCATCAGGCGTCCGAAGACGTGGGACGCTAAGCAGCCATGCCCGAACATCAGGCAAAGGGAATCAGATGAGAAGAAAAGTGTAGTGCCCGAACATCCGGCAGGGGTACGCCGACGATCCGCGGCCCCGGGGGAAATGCGCAAAAGCGCCAGTCCCGTCGTCGTTACAACGAAGGCGACGCCGCGTGCGGATGGAAAATTCCGGTGCCACCAGGAGGTAGCAATGAAAGAAAGGTGTCCGAACTAACGGCCCGGCCATTACACGCCGGTGAGCTGTATTTACCGCCCAGAGAACCAATGGTTGACCGAAACAGGTCAGAAGGAAGAGGAGGGCGCAACGGGCACCCATATATATTGACAGGATTTCCAACGCCACAGCCAGAATTAAAATTAGCACGGGAATAAACTAGAGCAACGACACCGCAGCCATCTGATACCAGCCATCCACCATCAGAGAAGGACGACATCATGGGCGACTCAGAAAGCGCCACTCATGGAGCGACGTTTCATCGGGGGAGGATGCTGTAACGTACCGCGCCGCCGAGCGCCGCTGAGCGCCGCCGACCAGCGCTGCGGCCCATGCCGTCGTACGCGCCTGCCTGCCGTGACGTCATCATGCATCGCCCGAGCTAGTGACGCGCCTGAGTTAGTGACGCGCCCGGGCTAGTGACGTAGCCCCGCGTGAAGCGCAGCAGCCACGCGCGATCACGTGCACAGCGAGTGCCCGGCGCATGCACAGCGGGTGCGTGCCGACGTTTGGGGACGTTCGGGAACGTGATGCCCCCCGAAAAAGCGCCCCACCTCAATGCACTGTTTCCTTGCATCTCGCTACCCCTGGCCTGAGATCTAGCCATATAAAAGAGGGCCCCGCCAGGGCTCGCGAGTCTCAGACAGCTTTAGAAAAGGGCCGTGCAAGGGTCTGCGTACGAAATTCCCGAGCGTTTATAAATACTTAGAAAAGCGATTCCAGAATCGCTAAAAAGCGTCTTTTTCGCTGTTTGTCCTCATTGCAAGGAACAACCTGTGCGTGTTCCGAGCGTTATTAGTCTAAATTCAAAGTCCGGCAGCTGTAGGAAAGAGTATCTTTTCGCTGTCCGTGATTTATTGCGAGGAATAACTTGTGAATATTCCGAGCGTTATTAGTCTCAGTCGTTTTGCCACACTCCTGTGTGTAGGTTTAGTTCTCAATTTAGCTCAATTTCCTTAAAAGAACCAAATATTATTTTACTAGTCATTAAACGTTTTCTGTATACTTATTTGCGTCGCATTATAATCGCGTTATTAGAAATAGTAGTTGAATTATTGTTTTGTTCGTTATACCTAACTGCTTTTTCTGTATTTATTTTTCTCAATATAGTTCATTTTATTGTTTTCCATATTCCTTTGCTATCACGTTATTTAATCGCCTAGAACTCGAATCACACGAACGAGGTTTCCCTTTACCGCTCGAGGGAACCAACGAGCCTAAAAAGAGTTACAAAATCCAATATCCTCAAAGTTGCGCAAGGGGTGCAGCCGTGAAAAATCGGACGAGGCCCTTGTCAGCTATCCTTTCGAGTTTACTTGCCTGGGGTGCAGCCGTGAAAAATCGGACGAGGCCTGGGTTAGTAGCTCAAAAACCGAATCTACTGATAGGTGCAGCCGTGAAAAACCGGCCGAGGCTTGAAGTGATTTTCCTAAACCCCCTCTCTCCTCCTTTCGACCAGCGACACGTATTTCCGCGAGGGAGTACGCAGAGCTGTTAGAAAGGCATCACTAAGGGTAGCGACGTGCAGGGTGCAGCCGTGAAAAATCGGACGAGGCCTGTAAATAGCTGCTCACTCCTCTCACATTTACTCATTCCTAACGGCACTGACAAAAATCCTCACCACGTCAGGCCGTGGCTCGTAACACCGAACCGTGGCAATGGATGAAAGTGTGGCTGCGTAAAGAAGAATGCCACTATGATTATGTAGTGTCATGCAAATGTATAGTATTATTGTAACCGGTATCAGTAAAAGTTTTTGAGATCAAGGAGACGATATCGCAGCTAAACCGGATGGTTTACATCGATGGCCATCAATATTAGTTAACTTCACTTCGATCTCAGCCATAGGGACCAGAAGCAATGGAAATACTGCTACCGAACCGTTTCAATGGATCAAAGTGTGGCCGCGTAAAGACGCATGCCACTATGATTATGTAATGCCATGCAAATATATAGTCCTATTGTAACCGATATCAGTAAGGTTTTTACGATCAAGGAGACGATATCGCAGCTAAACCGGATGGTTTATATCGATGGCCATCAATATTAGTTAACTTCACTTCGATCTCAGCCATAGGGACCAGTAGCAATGGACATACTGCTACCGAACCGTGGCAATGGATGAAAGTGTGGCTGCGTAAAGAAGAATGCCACTATGATTATGTAGTGTCATGCAAATGTCTAGTATTATTGTAACAGGTATCAGTAAGGTTTTTGAGATCAAGGAGACGATATCGCAGCTAAACCGGATGGTTTATATCGATGGCCATCAATATTAGTTAACTTCACTTTCATCTTAGTCATACGGCCGAGAAGCAATGGAAATACTGTACCGATCCGTTTCAATGGATCAAAGTGTGGCTGCGTAAAGAAGAATGCCACTATGATTATGTAGTGTCATGCAAATGTATAGTATTATTGTAACCGGTATCAGTAAAAGTTTTTGAGATCAAGGAGACGATATCGCAGCTAAACCGGATGGTTTACATCGATGGCCATCAATATTAGTTAACTTCACTTTCATCTTAGTCATACGGCCGAGAAGCAATGGAAATACTGCTACCGAACCGTGGCAATGGATCAAAGTGTGCCTGCGTAAAGAAGAATGCCACTATGATTATGTAGTGTCATGCAAATATCTAGTCCTGTTGTAACCGATATCAGTAAGGTTTTTACGATCAAGGAGACGATATCGCAGCTAAACCGGATGGTTTATATCGATGGCCATCAATATTAGTTAACTTCACTTCGATCTGAGCCATAGGGACCAGAAGCAATGGACATAATGGTACCGAACCGTGGCAATGGATGAAAGTGTGGCTGCGTAAAGAAGAATGCCACTATGATTATGTAGTGTCATGCAAATGTATAGTATTATTGTAACCGGTATCAGTAAAAGTTTTTGAGATCAAGGAGACGATATCGCAGCTAAACCGGATGGTTTACATCGATGGCCATCAATATTAGTTAACTTCACTTTCATCTTAGTCATACGGCCGAGAAGCAATGGAAATACTGCTACCGAACCGCGGCAATGGATCAAAGTGTGGCTGCGTAAAGAAGAATGCCACTATGATTATGTAGTCTCATGCAAATATCTAGTCTTATTGTAACCGATATTAGTAAGGCTTTTACGATCAAGGAGACAATATCGCAGGTAAACCGGATGGTTTATATCGATGGCCATCAATATTAGTTAACTTCACTTCGATCTCAGCCATAGGGACCAGAAGCAAAGGGACATAATGGTACCGAACCGTGGCAATGGATGAAAGTGTGGCTGCGTAAAGAAGAATGCCACTATGATTATATAGTGTCATGCAAATGTATAGTATTATTGTAACCGGTATCAGTAAAAGTTTTTGAGATCAAGGAGACGATATCGCAGCTAAACCGGATGGTTTACATCGATGGCCATCAATATTAGTTAACTTCACTTTCATCTTAGTCATACGGCCGAGAAGCAATGGAAATACTGCTACCGAACCGTGGCAATGGATCAAAGTGTGCCTGCGTAAAGAAGAATGCCACTATGATTATGTAGTGTCATGCAAATATCTAGTCCTGTTGTAACCGATATCAGTAAGGTTTTTACGATCAAGGAGACGATATCGCAGCTAAACCGGATGGTTTATATCGATGGCCATCAATATTAGTTAACTTCACTTTGATCTCAGGCATAGGGCCGGGAAGCCATGGAAATACTGCTACCGAACCGCGGCAATGGATCAAAGTGTGGCTGCGTAAAATAGAATGCCACTATGATTATGTAGTCTCATGCAAATATCTAGTCTTATTGTAACCGATATTAGTAAGGCTTTTACGATCAAGGAGACAATATCGCAGGTAAACCGGATGGTTTATATCGATGGCCATCAATATTAGTTAACTTCACTTTGATCTCAGCCATAGGACCGGGAAGCAATGGAAATACTACTACCGAACCGTGGCAATGGATCAAAGTGTGCCTGCGTAAAGAAGAATGCCACTATGATTATGTAGTGTCATGCAAATATCTAGTCCTGTTGTAACCGATATCAGTAAGGTTTTTACGATCAAGGAGACGATATCGCAGCTAAACCGGATGGTTTATATCGATGGCCATCAATATTAGTTAACTTCACTTTGATCTCAGGCATAGGGCCGGGAAGCCATGGAAATACTGCTACCGAACCGCGGCAATGGATCAAAGTGTGGCTGCGTAAAATAGAATGCCACTATGATTATGTAGTCTCATGCAAATATCTAGTCTTATTGTAACCGATATTAGTAAGGCTTTTACGATCAAGGAGACAATATCGCAGGTAAACCGGATGGTTTATATCGATGGCCATCAATATTAGTTAACTTCACTTTGATCTCAGCCATAGGACCGGGAAGCAATGGAAATACTACTACCGAACCGTGGCAATGGATCAAAGTGTGGCTGCGTAATGAAGAATGCCACTATGATTATGTAGTGTCATGCAAATGTCTAGTATTATTGTAACCGGTATCAGTAAGGTTTTTGGGATCAAGGAGACGATATCGCAGCTAAACCGGATGGTTTATATCGATGGCCATCAATATTAGTTAACTTCATTTTCATCTTAGTCATACGGCCGAGAAGCAATGGAAATACTGTACCGATCCGTTTCAATGGATCAAAGTGTGGCTGCGTAAAGAAGAATGCCACTATGATTATGTCGTGTCATGCAAATGTCTAGTATTATTGTAACCGGTACCAGTAAGGTTTTTGAGATCAAGGAGACGATATCGCAGCTAAACCGGATGGTTTATATCGATGGCCATCAATATTAGTTAACTTCACTTTGATTTCATCCATAAGGCCGAGAAGCAATGGAAATACTGCTACCGAACCGTTTCAATGGATCAAAGTGCGGCTGCGTAAAGAAGAATGCCACAATGATTATGTAGTGTCATGCAAATGTCTAGTATTATTGTAACCGGTATCAGTAAGGTTTTTGGGATCACGGAGACGATATCGCAGCTAAACCGGATGGTTTATATCGATGGCCATCAATATTAGTTAACTTCACTTCGATCTCAGCCATAGGGACCAGAAGCAATGGAAATACTGCTACCGAACCGTGGCAATGGATCAAAGTGTGGCTGCGTAAAGAAGAATGCCACTATGATTATGTAGTGTCATGCAAATGTCTAGTATTATTGTAACCGGTACCAGTAAGGTTTTTGAGATCAAGGAGACGATATCGCAGCTAAACCGGATGGTTTATATCGATGGCCATCAATATTAGTTAACTTCACTTCGATTTCAGCCATAGGGACCAGAAGCAATGGACATACTGCTACCGAACCGTGGCAATGGATGAAAGTGTGGCTGCGTAAAGAAGAATGCCACTATGATTATGTAGTGTCATGCAAATGTCTAGTATTATTGTAACCGGTATCAGTAAGGCTTTTGGGATCAAGGAGACGATATCGCAGCTAAACCGGATGGTTTATATCGATGGCCATCAATATTAGTTAACTTCACTTCGATCTCAGCCATAGGGACCAGAAGCAATGGAAATACTGCTACCGAACCGTTTCAATGGATCAAAGTGTGGCTGCGTAAAGAAGCATGCCACTATGATTATGTAATGCCATGCAAATATATAGTCCTATTGTAACCGATATCAGTAAGGTTTTTACGATCAAGGAGACGATATCGCAGCTAAACCGGATGGTTTATATCGATGGCCATCAATATTAGTTAACTTCACTTTGATTTCATCCATAAGGCCGAGAAGCAATGGAAATACTGCTACCGAACCGTTTCAATGGATGAAAGTGTGGCTGCGTAAAGAAGAATGCCACTATGATTATGTAGTGTCATGCAAATGTCTAGTATTATTGTAACCGGTATCAGTAAGGTTTTTGAGATCAAGGAGACGATATCGCAGCTAAACCGGATGGTTTACATCGATGGCCATCAATATTAGTTAACTTCACTTTGATTTCATCCATAAGGCCGAGAAGCAATGGAAATACTGCTACCGAACCGTTTCAATAGATGAAAGTGTGGCTGCGTAAAGAAGAATGCCACTATGATTATGTAGTGTCATGCAAATGTCTAGTATTATTGTAACCGGTATCAGTAACGTTTTTGAGATCAAGGAGACGATATCGCAGCTAAACCGGATGGTTTATATCGATGGCCATCAATATTAGTTAACTTCACTTTCATCTTAGTCATACGGCCGAGAAGCAATGGAAATACTGTACCGATCCGTTTCAATGGATCAAAGTGTGGCTGCGTAAAGTAGAATGTCACTATGATTATGTAGTGTCATGCAAATGTCTAGTATTATTTTAACCGGTACCAGTAAGGTTTTTGAGATCAAGGAGACGATATCGCAGCTAAACCGGATGGTTTATATCGATGGCCATCAATATTAGTTAACTTCACTTCGATCTCAGCCATAGGGACCAGAAGCAATGGACATAATGGTACCGAACCGTGGCAATGGATGAAAGTGTGGCTGCGTAAAGAAGAATGCCACTATGATTATATAGTGTCATGCAAATGTATAGTATTATTGTAACCGGTATCAGTAAAAGTTTTTGAGATCAAGGAGACGATATCGCTGCTAAACCGGATGGTTTACATCGATGGCCATCAATATTAGTTAACTTCACTTTCATCTTAGTCATACGGCCGAGAAGCAATGGAAATACTGCTACCGAACCGTGGCAATGGATCAAAGTGTGCCTGCGTAAAGAAGAATGCCACTATGATTATGTAGTGTCATGCAAATATCTAGTCCTGTTGTAACCGATATCAGTAAGGTTTTTACGATCAAGGAGACGATATCGCAGCTAAACCGGATGGTTTATATCGATGGCCATCAATATTAGTTAACTTCACTTTGATCTCAGGCATAGGGCCGGGAAGCCATGGAAATACTGCTACCGAACCGCGGCAATGGATCAAAGTGTGGCTGCGTAAAATAGAATGCCACTATGATTATGTAGTCTCATGCAAATATCTAGTCTTATTGTAACCGATATTAGTAAGGCTTTTACGATCAAGGAGACAATATCGCAGGTAAACCGGATGGTTTATATCGATGGCCATCAATATTAGTTAACTTCACTTTGATCTCAGCCATAGGACCGGGAAGCAATGGAAATACTACTCCCGAACCGTGGCAATGGATCAAAGTGTGGCTGCGTAAAGAAGAATGCCACTATGATTATGTAGTGTCATGCAAATGTCTAGTATTATTGTAACCGGTATCAGTAAGGTTTTTGGGATCAAGGAGACGATATCGCAGCTAAACCGGATGGTTTATATCGATGGCCATCAATATTAGTTAACTTCATTTTCATCTTAGTCATACGGCCGAGAAGCAATGGAAATACTGTACCGGTCCGTTTCAATGGATCAAAGTGTGGCTGCCTAAAGAAGAATGCCACTATGATTATGTCGTGTCATGCAAATGTCTAGTATTATTGTAACCGGTACCAGTAAGGTTTTTGAGATCAAGGAGACGATATCGCAGCTAAACCGGATGATTTATATCGATGGCCATCAATATTAGTTAACTTCACTTCGATCTCAGCCATAGGGACCAGAAGCAATGGAAATACTGCTACCGAACCGTGGCAATGGATCAAAGTGTGGCTGTGTAAAGAAGAATGCCACTATGATTATGTAGTGTCATGCAAATGTCTAGTATTATTGTAACCGGGACCAGTAAGGTTTTTGAGATCAAGGAGACGATATCGCAGCTAAACCGGATGGTTTATATCGATGGCCATCAATATTAGTTAACTTCACTTCGATTTCAGCCATAGGGACCAGAAGCAATGGACATACTGCTACCGAACCGTGGCAATGGATGAAAGTGTGGCTGCGTAAAGAAGAATGCCACTATGATTATGTAGTGTCATGCAAATGTCTAGTATTATTGTAACCGGTATCAGTAAGGCTTTTGGGATCAAGGAGACGATATCGCAGCTAAACCGGATGGTTTATATCGATGGCCATCAATATTAGTTAACTTCACTTCGATCTCAGCCATAGGGACCAGAAGCAATGGAAATACTGCTACCGAACCGTTTCAATGGATCAAAGTGTGGCTGCGTAAAGAAGCATGCCACTATGATTATGTAATGCCATGCAAATATATAGTCCTATTGTAACCGATATCAGTAAGGTTTTTACGATCAAGGAGACGATATCGCAGCTAAACCGGATGGTTTATATCGATGGCCATCAATATTAGTTAACTTCACTTTGATTTCATCCATAAGGCCGAGAAGCAATGGAAATACTGCTACCGAACCGTTTCAATGGATGAAAGTGTGGCTGCGTAAAGAAGAATGCCACTATGATTATGTAGTGTCATGCAAATGTCTAGTATTATTGTAACCGGTATCAGTAAGGTTTTTGAGATCAAGGAGACGATATCGCAGCTAAACCCGATGGTTTATATCGATGGCCATCAATATTAGTTAACTTCACTTTGATTTCATCCATAAGGCCGAGAAGCAATGGAAATACTGCTACCGAACCGTTTCAATTGATCAAAGAGCGGCTGCGTAAAGAAGAATGCCACTATGATTATGTGGTGTCATGCAAATGTCTAGTATTATTGTAACCGGTATCAGTAAGGTTTTTGGGATCAAGGAGACGATATCGCAGCTAAACCGGATGGTTTATATCGATGGCCATCAATATTAGTTAACTTCACTTCGATCTCAGCCATAGGGCCCAGAAGCAATGGAAATACTGCTACCGAACCGCGGCAATGGATCAAAGTGTGGCTGCGTAAAGTAGAATACCACTATGATTATGTAGTCTCATGCAAATATCTAGTCTTATTGTAACCGATATTAGTAAGGCTTTTACGATCAAGGAGACAATATCGCAGGTATACCGGATGGTTTATATCGATGGCCATCAATATTAGTTAACTTCACTTCGATCTCAGCCATAGGACCGGGAAGCAATGGAAATACTACTACCGAACCGTGGCAATGGATCAAAGTGTGGCTGCGTAAAGAAGAATGCCACTATGATTATGTAGAGTCATGCAAATGTCTAGTATTATTGTAACCGGTATCAGTAAGGTTTTTGGGATCAAGGAGACGATATCGCAGCTAAACCGGATGGTTTATATCGATGGCCATCAATATTAGTTAACTTCATTTTCATCTTAGTCATACGGCCGAGAAGCAATGGAAATACTGTACCGATCCGTTTCAATGGATCAAAGTGTGGCTGCGTAAAGAAGAATGCCACTATGATTATATCGTGTCATGCAAATGTCTGGTATTATTGTAACCGGTATCAGTAAGGTTTTTGGGATCAAGGAGACGATATCGGAGCTAAACCGGATGGTTTATATCGATGGCCATCAATATTAGTTAACTTCACTTCGATCTCAGCCATAGGGCCCAGAAGCAATGGAAATACTGCTACCGAACCGTTTCAATGGATCAAAGTGTGGCTGCGTAAAGAAGCATGCCACTATGATTATGTAGTGCCATGCAAATATCGAGTCCTATTGTTACCGATATCAGTAAGGTTTTTACGATCAAGGAGACGATATCGCAGCTAAACCGGATGGTTTATATCGATGGCCATCAATATTAGTTAACTTCACTTTGATTTCATCCATAAGGCCGAGAAGCAATGGAAATACTGCTACCGAACCGTTTCAATGGATGAAAGTGTGGCTGCGTAAAGAAGAATGCCACTATGATTATGTAGTGTCATGCAAATGTCTAGTATTATTGTAACCGGTATCAGTAAGGTTTTTGAGATCAAGGAGACGATATCGCAGCTAAACCGGATGGTTTATATCGATGGCCATCAATATTAGTTAACTTCACTTTGATCTCAGGCATAGGGCCGGGAAGCCATGGAAATACTGCTACCGAACCGCGGCAATGGATCAAAGTGTGGCTGCGTAAAGTAGAATACCACTATGATTATGTAGTCTCATGCAAATATCTAGTCTTATTGTAACCGATATTAGTAAGGCTTTTACGATCAAGGAGACAATATCGCAGGTATACCGGATGGTTTATATCGATGGCCATCAATATTAGTTAACTTCACTTCGATCTCAGCCATAGGACCGGGAAGCAATGGAAATACTACTACCGAACCGTTTCAATGGATGAAAGTGTGGCTGCGTAAAGAAGAATGCCACTATGATTATGTAGTGTCATGCAAATGTCTAGTATTATTGTAACCGGTATCAGTAAGGTTTTTGAGATCAAGGAGACGATATCGCAGCTAAACCGGATGGTTTATATCGATGGCCATCAATATTAGTTAACTTCACTTTCATCTTAGTCATACGGCCGAGAAGCAATGGAAATACTGTACCGATCCGTTTCAATGGATCAAAGTGTGGCTGCGTAAAGTAGAATGTCACTATGATTATGTAGTGTCATGCAAATGTCTAGTATTATTTTAACCGGTACCAGTAAGGTTTTTGAGATCAAGGAGACGATATCGCAGCTAAACCGGATGGTTTATATCGATGGCCATCAATATTAGTTAACTTCACTTCGATCTCAGCCATAGGGACCAGAAGCAATGGACATACTGGTACCGAACCGTGGCAATGGATCAAAGTGTGGCTGCGTAAAGAAGAATGCCACTATGATTATGTAGTGTCATGCAAATGTCTAGTATTATTGTAACCGGTATCAGTAAGGTTTTTGGGATCAAGGAGACGATATCGCAGCTAAACCGGATGGTTTATATCGATGGCCATCAATATTAGTTAACTTCATTTTCATCTTAGTCATACGGCCGAGAAGCAATGGAAATACTGTACCGGTCCGTTTCAATGGATCAAAGTGTGGCTGCCTAAAGAAGAATGCCACTATGATTATGTCGTGTCATGCAAATGTCTAGTATTATTGTAACCGGTACCAGTAAGGTTTTTGAGATCAAGGAGACGATATCGCAGCTAAACCGGATGATTTATATCGATGGCCATCAATATTAGTTAACTTCACTTCGATCTCAGCCATAGGGACCAGAAGCAATGGAAATACTGCTACCGAACCGTGGCAATGGATCAAAGTGTGGCTGTGTAAAGAAGAATGCCACTATGATTATGTAGTGTCATGCAAATGTCTAGTATTATTGTAACCGGGACCAGTAAGGTTTTTGAGATCAAGGAGACGATATCGCAGCTAAACCGGATGGTTTATATCGATGGCCATCAATATTAGTTAACTTCACTTCGATTTCAGCCATAGGGACCAGAAGCAATGGACATACTGCTACCGAACCGTGGCAATGGATGAAAGTGTGGCTGCGTAAAGAAGAATGCCACTATGATTATGTAGTGTCATGCAAATGTCTAGTATTATTGTAACCGGTATCAGTAAGGCTTTTGGGATCAAGGAGACGATATCGCAGCTAAACCGGATGGTTTATATCGATGGCCATCAATATTAGTTAACTTCACTTCGATCTCAGCCATAGGGACCAGAAGCAATGGAAATACTGCTACCGAACCGTTTCAATGGATCAAAGTGTGGCTGCGTAAAGAAGCATGCCACTATGATTATGTAATGCCATGCAAATATATAGTCCTATTGTAACCGATATCAGTAAGGTTTTTACGATCAAGGAGACGATATCGCAGCTAAACCGGATGGTTTATATCGATGGCCATCAATATTAGTTAACTTCACTTTGATTTCATCCATAAGGCCGAGAAGCAATGGAAATACTGCTACCGAACCGTTTCAATGGATGAAAGTGTGGCTGCGTAAAGAAGAATGCCACTATGATTATGTAGTGTCATGCAAATGTCTAGTATTATTGTAACCGGTATCAGTAAGGTTTTTGAGATCAAGGAGACGATATCGCAGCTAAACCCGATGGTTTATATCGATGGCCATCAATATTAGTTAACTTCACTTTGATTTCATCCATAAGGCCGAGAAGCAATGGAAATACTGCTACCGAACCGTTTCAATTGATCAAAGAGCGGCTGCGTAAAGAAGAATGCCACTATGATTATGTGGTGTCATGCAAATGTCTAGTATTATTGTAACCGGTATCAGTAAGGTTTTTGGGATCAAGGAGACGATATCGCAGCTAAACCGGATGGTTTATATCGATGGCCATCAATATTAGTTAACTTCACTTCGATCTCAGCCATAGGGCCCAGAAGCAATGGAAATACTGCTACCGAACCGTTTCAATGGATCAAAGTGTGGCTGCGTAAAGAAGCATGCCACTATGATTATGTAGTGCCATGCAAATATCGAGTCCTATTGTTACCGATATCAGTAAGGTTTTTACGATCAAGGAGACGATATCGCAGCTAAACCGGATGGTTTATATCGATGGCCATCAATATTAGTTAACTTCACTTTGATTTCATCCATAAGGCCGAGAAGCAATGGAAATACTGCTACCGAACCGTTTCAATGGATGAAAGTGTGGCTGCGTAAAGAAGAATGCCACTATGATTATGTAGTGTCATGCAAATGTCTAGTATTATTGTAACCGGTATCAGTAAGGTTTTTGAGATCAAGGAGACGATATCGCAGCTAAACCGGATGGTTTATATCGATGGCCATCAATATTAGTTAACTTCACTTTGATCTCAGGCATAGGGCCGGGAAGCCATGGAAATACTGCTACCGAACCGCGGCAATGGATCAAAGTGTGGCTGCGTAAAGTAGAATACCACTATGATTATGTAGTCTCATGCAAATATCTAGTCTTATTGTAACCGATATTAGTAAGGCTTTTACGATCAAGGAGACAATATCGCAGGTATACCGGATGGTTTATATCGATGGCCATCAATATTAGTTAACTTCACTTCGATCTCAGCCATAGGACCGGGAAGCAATGGAAATACTACTACCGAACCGTGGCAATGGATCAAAGTGTGGCTGCGTAAAGAAGAATGCCACTATGATTATGTAGAGTCATGCAAATGTCTAGTATTATTGTAACCGGTATCAGTAAGGTTTTTGGGATCAAGGAGACGATATCGCAGCTAAACCGGATGGTTTATATCGATGGCCATCAATATTAGTTAACTTCATTTTCATCTTAGTCATACGGCCGAGAAGCAATGGAAATACTGTACCGATCCGTTTCAATGGATCAAAGTGTGGCTGCGTAAAGAAGAATGCCACTATGATTATATCGTGTCATGCAAATGTCTGGTATTATTGTAACCGGTACCAGTAAGGTTTTTGAGATCAAGGAGACGATATCGCAGCTAAACCGGATGGTTTATATCGATGGCCATCAATATTAGTTAACTTCACTTCGATCTCAGCCATAGGGACCAGAAGCAATGGACATACTGGTACCGAACCGTGGCAATGGATGAAAGTGTGGCTGCGTAAAGAAGAATGCCACTATGATTATGTAGTGTCATGCAAATGTCTAGTATTATTGTAACCGGTATCAGTAAGGTTTTTGAGATCAAGGAGACGATATCGCAGCTAAACCGGATGGTTTACATCGATGGCCATCAATATTAGTTAACTTCACTTTGATTTCATCCATAAGGCCGTGAAGCAATGGAAATACTGCTACCGAACCGTTTCAATAGATGAAAGTGTGGCTGCGTAAAGAAGAATGCCACTATGATTATGTAGTGTCATGCAAATGTCTAGTATTATTGTAACCGGTATCAGTAACGTTTTTGAGATCAAGGAGACGATATCGCAGCTAAACCGGATGGTTTATATCGATGGCCATCAATATTAGTTAACTTCACTTTCATCTTAGTCATACGGCCGAGAAGCAATGGAAATACTGTACCGATCCGTTTCAATGGATCAAAGTGTGGCTGCGTAAAGTAGAATGTCACTATGATTATGTAGTGTCATGCAAATGTCTAGTATTATTTTAACCGGTACCAGTAAGGTTTTTGAGATCAAGGAGACGATATCGCAGCTAAACCGGATGGTTTATATCGATGGCCATCAATATTAGTTAACTTCACTTCGATCTCAGCCATAGGGACCAGAAGCAATGGACATACTGGTACCGAACCGTGGCAATGGATGAAAGTGTGGCTGCGTGAAGAAGAATGCCACTATGATTATGTAGTGTCATGCAAATGTCTAGTATTATTGTAACCGGTATCAGTCAGGTTTTTGAGATCAAGGAGACGATATCGCAGCTAAACAGGATGGTTTACATCGATGGCCATCAATATTAGTTAACTTCACTTTCATCTTAGTCATACGGCCGAGAAGCAATGGAAATACTGCTACCGAACCGTGGCAATGGATCAAAGTGTGCCTGCGTAAAGAAGAATGCCACTATGATTATGTAGTGTCATGCAAATATCTAGTCCTGTTGTAACCGATATCAGTAAGGTTTTTACGATCAAGGAGACGATATCGCAGCTAAACCGGATGGTTTATATCGATGGCCATCAATATTAGTTAACTTCACTTCGATCTCAGGCATAGGGACCAGAAGCAATGGAAATACTGCTACCGAACCGTGGCAATGGATCAAAGTGTGGCTGCGTAAAGAAGAATGCCACTATGATTATGTAGTGTCATGCAAATGTCTAGTATTATTGTAACCGGTACCAGTAAGGTTTTTGAGATCAAGGAGACGATATCGCAGCTAAACCGGATGGTTTATATCGATGGCCATCAATATTAGTTAACTTCACTTCGATTTCAGCCATAGGGACCAGAAGCAATGGACATACTGCTACCGAACCGTGGCAATGGATGAAAGTGTGGCTGCGTAAAGAAGAATGCCACTATGATTATGTAGTGTCATGCAAATGTCTAGTATTATTGTAACCGGTATCAGTAAGGCTTTTGGGATCAAGGAGACGATATCGCAGCTAAACCGGATGGTTTATATCGATGGCCATCAATATTAGTTAACTTCACTTCGATCTCAGCCATAGGGACCAGAAGCAATGGAAATACTGCTACCGAACCGTTTCAATGGATCAAAGTGTGGCTGCGTAAAGAAGCATGCCACTATGATTATGTAAGGCCATGCAAATATATAGTCCTATTGTAACCGATATCAGTAAGGTTTTTACGATCAAGGAGACGATATCGCAGCTAAACCGGATGGTTTATATCGATGGCCATCAATATTAGTTAACTTCACTTTGATTTCATCCATAAGGCCGAGAAGCAATGGAAATACTGCTACCGAACCGTTTCAATGGATGAAAGTGTGGCTGCGTAAAGAAGAATGCCACTATGATTATGTAGTGTCATGCAAATGTCTAGTATTATTGTAACCGGTATCAGTAAGGTTTTTGAGATCAAGGAGACGATATCGCAGCTAAACCCGATGGTTTATATCGATGGCCATCAATATTAGTTAACTTCACTTTGATTTCATCCATAAGGCCGAGAAGCAATGGAAATACTGCTACCGAACCGTTTCAATTGATCAAAGAGCGGCTGCGTAAAGAAGAATGCCACTATGATTATGTGGTGTCATGCAAATGTCTAGTATTATTGTAACCGGTATCAGTAAGGTTTTTGGGATCAAGGAGACGATATCGCAGCTAAACCGGATGGTTTATATCGATGGCCATCAATATTAGTTAACTTCACTTCGATCTCAGCCATAGGGCCCAGAAGCAATGGAAATACTGCTACCGAACCGTTTCAATGGATCAAAGTGTGGCTGCGTAAAGAAGCATGCCACTATGATCATGTAGTGCCATGCAAATATCTAGTCCTATTGTAACCGATATCAGTAAGGTTTTTACGATCAAGGAGACGATATCGCAGCTAAACCGGATGGTTTATATCGATGGCCATCAATATTAGTTAACTTCACTTTGATTTCATCCATAAGGCCGAGAAGCAATGGAAATACTGCTACCGAACCGTTTCAATGGATGAAAGTGTGGCTGCGTAAAGAAGAATGCCACTATGATTATGTAGTGTCATGCAAATGTCTAGTATTATTGTAACCGGTATCAGTAAGGTTTTTGGGATCAAGGAGACGATATCGCAGCTAAACCGGATGGTTTATATCGATGGCCATCAATATTAGTTAACTTCACTTCGATCTCAGCCATAGGGACCAGAAGCAATGGACATACTGGTACCGAACCGTGGCAATGGATGAAAGTGTGGCTGCGTAAAGAAGAATGCCACTATGATTATGTAGTGTCATGCAAATGTCTAGTATTATTGTAACCGGTATCAGTAAGGTTTTTGGGATCAAGGAGACGATATCGCAGCTAAACCGAATGGTTTATATCGATGGCCATCAATATTAGTTAACTTCACTTCGATCTCAGCCATAGGGCCCAGAAGAAATGGAAATACTGCTACCGAATCGTTTCAATGGATCAAAGTGTGGCTGCGTAAAGAAGCATGCCACTATGATTATGTAGTGCCATGCAAATATCTAGTCCTATTGTAACCGATATCAGTAAGGTTTTTACGATCAAGGAGACGATATCGCAGCTAAACCGGATGGTTTATATCGATGGCCATCAATAATAGTTAACTTCACTTTCATCTTAGTCATACGGCCGAGAAGCAATGGAAATACTGTACCGATCCGTTTCAATGGATCAAAGTGTGGCTGCGTAAAGAAGAATGCCACTATGATTATGTAGTGTCATGCAAATGTCTAGTATTATTGTAACCGGTATCAGTAAGGTTTTTGAGATCAAGGAGACGATATCGCAGCTAAACCGGATGGTTTACATCGATGGCCATCAATATTAGTTAACTTCACTTTCATCTTAGTCATACGGCCGAGAAGCAATGGAAATACTGCTACCGATCCGTTTCAATGGATCAAAGTGTGGCTGCGTAAAGAAGAATGCCACTATGATTATGTAGTGTCATGCAAATGTCTAGTATTATTGTAACCGGTACCAGTAAGGTTTTTGAGATCAAGGAGAAGATATCGCAGCTAAACCGGATGGTTTATATCGATGGCCATCAATATTAGTTAACTTCACTTCGATCTCAGCCATAGGGACCAGAAGCAATGGACATACTGCTACCGAACCGTGGCAATGGATGAAAGTGTGGCTGCGTAAAGAAGAATGCCACTATGATTATGTAGTCTCATGCAAATATCTAGTCTTATTGTAACCGATATTAGTAAGGCTTTTACGATCAAGGAGACAATATTGCAGGTAAACCGGATGGTTTATATCGAGAGCCATCAATATTAGTTAACTTCACTTTGATCTCAGCCATAGGGCCGGGAAGCAATGGAAATACTGCTACCGAACCGTGGCAATGGATCAAAGTGTGGCTGCGTAAAGAAGAATGCCACTATGATTATGTAGTCTCATGCAAATGTCTAGTATTATTGTAACAGGTATCAATAAGGTTTTTGAGATCAAGGAGACGATATCGCAGCTAAACCGGATGGTTTATATCGATGGCCATCAATATTAGTTAACTTCACTTTCATCTTAGTCATACGGCCGAGAAGCAATGGAAATACTGTACCGATCCGTTTCAATGGATCAAAGTGTGGCTGCGTAAAGAAGAATGCCACTATGATTATGTCGTGTCATGCAAATGTCTAGTATTATTGTAACCGGTACCAGTAAGGTTTTTGAGATCAAGGAGACGATATCGCAGCTAAACCGGATGGTTTATATCGATGGCTATCAATATTAGTTAACTTCACTTCGATCTCAGCCATAGGGACCAGAAGCAATGGACATACTGCTACCGAACCGTGGCAATGGATGAAAGTGTGGCTGCGTAAAGAAGAATGCCACTATGATTATGTAGTCTCATGCAAATATCTAGTCTTATTGTAACCGATATTAGTAAGGCTTTTACGATCAAGGAGACAATATTGCAGGTAAACCGGATGGGTTATATCGACAGCCATCAATATTAGTTAACTTCACTTTGATCTCAGCCATAGGGCCGGGAAGCAATGGAAATACTGCTACCGAACCGTGGCAATGGATCAAAGTGTGGCTGCGTAAAGAAGAATGTCACTATGATTATGTAGTCTCATGCAAATATCTAGTCTTATTGTAACCGATATTAGTAAGGCCTTTACGATCAAGGAGACAATATCGCAGGTAAACCGGATGGTTTATATCGATGGCCATCAATATTAGTTAACTTCACTTTGATCTCAGCCATAGGGCCGAGAAGCAATGGAAATACTACTACCGAACCGTGGCAATGGATCAAAGTGTGGCTGCGTAAAGAAGAATGCCACTATGATTATGTACTGTCATGCAAATGTCTAGTATTATTGTAACAGGTATCAGTAAGGTTTTTGAGATCAAGGAGACGATATCGCAGCTAAACCGGATGGTTTATATCGATGGCCATCAATATTAGTTAACTTCAATTTCATCTTAGTCATACGGCCGAGAAGCAATGGAAATACTGTACCGATCCGTTTCAATGGATCAAAGTGTGGCTGCGTAAAGAAGAATGCCACTATGATTATGTCGTGTCATGCAAATGTCTAGTGTTATTGTAACCGGTACCAGTAAGGTTTTTGAGATCAAGGAGACGATATCGCAGCTAAACCGGATGGTTTATATCGATGGCCATCAATATTAGTTAACTTCACTTTGATCTCAGGCATAGGGCCGGGAAGCCATGGAAATACTGCTACCGAACCGTGGCAATGGATCAAAGTGAGGCTGCGTAAAGAAGAATGCCACTATGATTATGTAGTGCCATGCAAATATCTTGTCCTATTGTAACCGATATCAGTAAGGTTTTTACGACCAAGGAGACGATATCGCAGCTAAACCGGATGGTTTATATCGACAGCCATCAATATTAGTTAACTTCACTTTGATCTCAGCCATAGGGCCGGGAAGCAATGGAAATACTGCTACCGAATCGTTGCAATGGATCGAAGTTAAGCTGCGTAAAGAAGCATGCCACTATGATTATGTAGTGCCATGCAAATATCTAGTCCTATTATAACCGATATCAGTAAGGTTTTTACGATCAAGGAGACGATATCGCAGCTAAACCGGATGGTTTATATCGATGGCCATCAATATTAGTTAACTTCACTTTCATCTTAGTCATACGGCCGAGAAGCAATGGAAATACTGTACCGATCCGTTTCAATGGATCAAAGTGTGGCTGCGTAAAGAAGAATGCCACTATGATTATGTCGTGTCATGCAAATGTCTAGTATTATTGTAACCGGTACCAGTAAGGTTTTTGAGATCAAGGAGACGATATCGCAGCTAAACCGGATGGTTTACATCGATGGCCATCAATATTAGTTAACTTCACTTTCATCTTAGTCATACGGCCGAGAAGCAATGGAAATACTGCTACCGAACCGTGGCAATGGATCAAAGCGTGCCTGCGTAAAGAAGAATGCCACTATGATTATGTAGTGTCATGCGAATATCTAGTCCTGTTGTAACCGATATCAGTAAGGTTTTTACGATCAAGGAGACGATATCGCAGCTAAACCGGATGGTTTATATCGATGGCCATCAATATTAGTTAACTTCACTTTGATCTCAGGCATAGGGCCGGGAAGCCATGGAAATACTGCTACCGAACCGTGGCAATGGATCAAAGTGAGGCTGCGTAAAGAAGAATGCCACTATGATTATGTAGTGCCATGCAAATATCTTGTCCTATTGTAACCGATATCAGTAAGGTTTTTACGACCAAGGAGACGATATCGCAGCTAAACCGGATGGTTTATATCGATGGCCATCAATATTAGTTCACTTCACTTTGATCTTAGTCATAAGGCCGAGAAGCAATGGAAATACTGCTACCGAATCGTTGCAATGGATCAAAGTTAAGCTGCGTAAAGAAGCATGCCACTATGATTATGTAGTGCCATGCAAATATCTAGTCCTATTATAACGGATATCAGTAAGGTTTTTACGATCAAGGAGACGATATCGCAGCTAAACCGGATGGTTTATATCGATGGCCATCAATATTAGTTAACTTTACTTTGATTTCATCCATAAGGACGAGAAGCAATGGAAATACTGCTACCGAACCGTTTCAAATGATCAAAGTGCGGCTGCGTAAAGAAGAATGCCACTATGATTATGTAGTGTCATGCAAATGTCTAGTATTATTGTAACCGGTATCAGTAAGGTTTTTGGCATCAAGGAGACGATATCGCAGCTAAACCGGATGGTTTATATCGATGGCCATCAATATTAGTTAACTTCACTTCGATCTCAGCCATAGGGCCCAGAAGCAATGGAAATACTGCTACCGAATCGTTTCAATGGATTAAAGTGTGGCTGCGTAAAGAAGCATGCCACTATGATCATGTAGTGCCATGCAAATATCTAGTCCTATTGTAACCGATATCAGTAAGGTTTTTACGATCAAGGAGACGATATCGCAGCTAAACCGGATGGTTTATATCGATGGCCATCAATATTAGTTAACTTCACTTTGATTTCATCCATAAGGCCGAGAAGCAATGGAAATACTGCTACCGAACCGTTTCAATGGATGAAAGTGTGGCTGCGTATAGAAGAATGCCACTATGATTATGTAGTGTCATGCAAATGTCTAGTATTATTGTAACCGGTACCAGTAAGGTTTTTGAGATCAAGGAGACGATATCGCAGCTAAACCGGATGGTTTATATCGATGGCCATCAATATTAGTTAACTTCACTTCGATCTCAGCCATAGGGCCGGGAAGCAATGGAAATACTACTACCGAACCGTGGCAATGGATCAAAGTGTGGCTGCGTAAAGAAGAATGCCACTATGATTATGTACTGTCATGCAAATGTCTAGTATTATTGTAACAGGTATCAGTAAGGTTTTTGAGATCAAGGAGACGATATCGCAGCTAAACCGGATGGCTTATATCGATGGCCATCAATATTAGTTAACTTCACTTTGATCTCAGGCATAGGGCCGGGAAGCAATGGAAATACTGCTACCGAACCGCGGCAATGGATCAAAGTTTGGCTGCGTAAAGTAGAATGCCACTATGATTATGTAGTCTCATGCAAATATCTAGTCTTATTGTAACCGATGTCAGTAAGGTTTTTACGATCAAGGAGACAATATCGCAGCTAAACCGCATTGTTTATATCGATGGCCATCAATATTAGTTAACTTCACTTTGATCTTAGGCATAGGGCCGAGAAGCAATGGAAATACTGCTACCGAACCGTGGCAATGGATCAAAGTGAGGCTGCGTAAAGAAGAATGCCACTATAATTATGTAGTGCCATGCAAATATCTAGTCCTATTGTAACCGATATCAGTAAGGTTTTTACGACCAAGGAGACGATATCGCAGCTAAACCGGATGGTTTATATCGATGGCCATCAATATTAGTTCACTTCACTTTGATCTTAGTCATAAGGCCGAGAAGCAATGGAAATACTGCTACCGAACGGTTTCAATGGATGAAAGTATGGCTGCGTAAAGAAGAATGCCACTATGATTATGTAGTGTCATGCAAATGTCTAGTATTATTGTAACCGGTATCAGTAAGGTTTTTACGATCAAGGAGACAATATCGCAGCTAAACCGCATGGTTTATATCGATGGCCATCAATATTAGTTAACTTCACTTTGATCTTAGGCATAGGGCCGAGAAGCAATGGAAATACTGCTACCGAACCGTGGCAATGGATCAAAGTGAGGCTGCGTAAAGAAGAATACCACTATGATTATTTAGTGCAATGCAAATATCTAGTCCTATTGTAACCGATATCAGTAAGGTTTTTACGACCAAGGAGACGATATGGCAGCTAAACCGGATGGTTTATATCGATGGCCATCAATATTAGTTAACTTCACTTTCATCTTAGTCATACGGCCGAGAAGCAATGGAAATCCTGCTACCGAACCGTTGCAATGGATCAACGTGTGGCTGCGTAAAGAAGAATGCCACTGTGATTATGTAGTGCCATGCAAATATCTAGTCTTATTGTAACCGATGTCAGTAAGGTTTTTACGATCAAGGAGACAATATCGCAGCTAAACCGCATTGTTTATATCGATGGCCATCAATATTAGTTAACTTCACTTTGATCTTAGGCATAGGGCCGAGAAGCAATGGAAATACTGCTACCGAACCGTGGCAATGGATCAAAGTGAGGCTGCGTAAAGAAGAATACCACTATGATTATTTAGTGCAATGCAAATATCTAGTCCTATTGTAACCGATATCAGTAAGGTTTTTACGACCAAGGAGACGATATGGCAGCTAAACCGGATGGTTTATATCGATGGCCATCAATATTAGTTCACTTCACTTTGATCTTAGTCATAAGGCCGAGAAGCAATGGAAATACTGCTACCGAATCGTGGCAATGGATCAAAGTTAAGCTGCGTAAAGAAGCATGCCACTATGATTATGTAGTGCCGTGCAAATATCTAGTCCTATTGTAACCGATATCAGTAAGGTTTTTACGATCAAGGAGACGATATCGCAGCTAAACCGGATGGTTTATATCGATGGCCATCAATATTAGTTAACTTCACTTTGATCTCAGGCATAGGGCCGGGAAGCAATGGAAATACTGCTACCGAACCGCGGCAATGGATCAAAGTGTGGCTGCGTAAAGTAGAATGCCACTATGATTATGTAGTCTCATGCAAATATCTAGTCTTATTGTAACCGATATTAGTAAGGCTTTTACGATCAAGGAGACAATATTGCAGGTAAACCGGATGGTTTATATCGACGGCCATCAATATTAGTTAACTTCACTTTGATCTCAGCCATAGGGCGGGGAAGCAATGGAAATACTGCTACCGAACCGTGGCAATGGATCAAAGTGTGGCTGCGTAAAGAAGAATGTCACTATGATTATGTAGTCTCATGCAAACATCTAGTCTTATTGTAACCGATATTAGTAAGGCTTTTACGATCAAGGAGACAATATCGCAGGTAAACCGGATGGTTTATATCGATGGCCATCAATATTAGTTAACTTCACTTTGATCTCAGCCATAGGGCCGGGAAGCAATGGAAATACTGCTACCGAACCGTTTCAATGGATCAAAGTGTGGCTGCGTAAAGAAGCATGCCACTATGATTATGTATTGCCATGCAAATATCTAGTCCTATTGTAACCGATTTCAGTAAGGTTTTTACGATCAAGGAGACGCTATCGCAGCTAAACCGGATGGTTTATATCGATGGCCATCAATATTAGTTAACTTCACTTTGATTTCATCCATAAGGCCGAGAAGCAATGGAAATACTGCTACCGAACCGTTTCAATGGATGAAAGTGTGGCTGCGTAAAGAAGAATGCCACTATGATTATGTAGTGTCATGCAAATGTCTAGTATTATTGTAACCGGTATCAGTAAGGTTTTTGAGATCAAGGAGACGATATCACAACTAAACCGGATGGTTTATATCGATGGCCATCAATATTAGTTAACTTCACTTTCATCTTAGTCATACGGCCGAGAAGCAATGGAAATACTGTACCGATCCGTTTCAATGGATCAAAGTGTGGCTGCGTAAAGAAGAATGCCACTATGATTATGTAGTGTCATGCAAATGTCTAGTATTATTGTAACCGGTACCAGTAAGGTTTTTGAGATCAAGGAGACGATATCGCAGCTAAACCGGATGGTTTATATCGATGGCCATCAATATTAGTTAACTTCACTTCGATCTCAGCCATAGGGACCAGAAGCAATGGACATACTGGTACCGAACCGTGGCAATGGATGAAAGTGTGGCTGCGTGAAGAAGAATGCCACTATGATTATGTAGTGTCATGCAAATGTCTAGTATTATTGTAACCGGTATCAGTAAGGTTTTTACGATCAAGGAGACGATATCGCAGCTAAACCGGATGGTTTATATCGATGGCCATCAATATTAGTTAACTTCACTTTGATCTCAGGCATAGGGCCGGGAAGCCATGGAAATTCTGCTACCGAACCGCGGCAATGGATCAAAGTGTGGCTGCGTAAAGTAGAATGCCACTATGATTATGTAGTCTCATGCAAATATCTAGTCTTATTGTAACCGATATTAGTAAGGCTTTTACGATCAAGGAGACGATATCGCAGCTAAACCGGATGGTTTATATCGATGGCCATAAATATTAGTTAACTTCACTTTGATTTCATCCATAAGGCCGAGAAGCAATGGAAATACTGCTACCGAACCGTTTCAATTGATCAAAGTGCGGCTGCGTAAAGAAGAATGCCACTATGATTATGTAGTGTCATGCAAATGTCTAGTATTATTGTAACCGGTATCAGTAAGGTTTTTGGGATCAAGGAGACGATATCGCAGCTAAACCGGATGGTTTATATCGATGGCCATCAATATTAGTTAACTTCACTTCGATCTCAGCCATAGGGCCCAGAAGCAATGGAAATACTGCTACCGAACCGTTTCAATGGATCAAAGTGTGGCTGCGTAAAGTAGAATGCCACTATGATTATGTAGTCTCATGCAAATATCTAGTCTTATTGTAACCGATATTAGTAAGGCTTTTACGATCAAGGAGACGATATCGCAGCTAAACCGGATGGTTTATATCGATGGCCATCAATATTAGTTAACTTCACTTTGATTTCATCCATAAGGCCGAGAAGCAATGGAAATACTGCTACCGAACCGTTTCAATTGATCAAAGTGCGGCTGCGTAAAGAAGAATGCCACTATGATTATGTAGTGTCATGCAAATGTCTAGTATTATTGTAACCGGTATCAGTAAGGTTTTTGGGATCAAGGAGACGATATCGCAGCTAAACCGGATGGTTTATATCGATTGCCATCAATATTAGTTAACTTCACTTCGATCTCAGCCATAGGGCCCAGAAGCAATGGAAATACTGCTACCGAACCGTTTCAATGGATCAAAGTGTGGCTGCGTAAAGAAGCATGCCACTATGATTATGTAGTGCCATGCAAATATCTAGTCCTATTGTAACCGAAATCAGTAAGGTTTTTACGATCAAGGAGACGATATCGCAGGTAAACCGGATGGTTTATATCGATGGCCATTAATATTAGTTAACTTCACTTTGATCTCAGCCATAGGACCGGGAAGCAATGGAAATACTACTACCGAACCGTGGCAATGGATCAAAGTGTGGCTGCGTAAAGAAGAATGCCACTATGATTATTTAGTGTCATGCAAATGTCTAGTATTATTGTAACCGGTACCAGTAAGGTTTTTGAGATCAAGGAGACGATATCGCAGCTAAACCGGATGGTTTATATCGATGGCCATCAATATTAGTTAACTTCACTTCGATCTCAGCCATAGGGACCAGAAGCAATGGACATACTGCTACCGAACCGTGGCAATGGATGAAAGTGTGGCTGCGTAAAGAAGAATGCCACTATGATTATGTAGTGTCATGCAAATGTCTAGTATTATTGTAACCGGTATCAGTAAGGTTTTTGAGATCAAGGAGACGATATCGCAGCTAAACCGGATGGTTTACATCGATGGCCATCAATATTAGTTAACTTCACTTTCATCTTAGTCATACGGCCGAGAAGCAATGGAAATACTGCTACCGAACTGTGGCAATGGATCAAAGTGTGCCTGCGTAAAGAAGAATGCCACTATGATTATGTAGTGTCATGCAAATGTCTAGTATTATTGTAACCGGTATCAGTAAGGTTTTTGAGATCAAGGACACGATATCGCAGCTAAACCGGATGGTTTATATCGATGGCCATCAATATTAGTTAACTTCACTTCGATCTCAGCCATAGGGACCAGAAGCAATGGACATACTGCTACCGAACAGTGGCAATGGATGAAAGTGTGGCTGCGTAAAGAAGAATGCCACTATGATTATGTAGTGTCATGCAAATGTCTAGTATTATTGTAACCGGTATCAGTAAGGTTTTTGAGATCAAGGAGACGATATCGCAGCTAAACCGGATGGTTTACATCGATGGCCATCAATATTCGTTAACTTCACTTTCATCTTAGTCATACGGCCGAGAAGCATTGGAAATACTGCTACCGAACCGCGGCAATGGATCAAAGTGTGGCTGCGTAAAGTAGAATGCCACTATGATTATGTAGCCTCATGCAAATATCTAGTCTTATTGTAACCGATATTAGTAAGGCTTTTACGATCAAGGAGACAATATTGCAGGTAAACCGGATGGTTTATATCGACGGCCATCAATATTAGTTAACTTCACTTTGATCTCAGCCATAGGGCCGGGAGGCAATGGAAATACTGCTACCGAACCGTGGCAATGGATCAAAGTGTGGCTGCGTAAAGAAGAATGTCACTATGATTATGTAGTCTCATGCAAATATCTAGTCTTATTGTAACCGATATTAGTGAGGCTTTTACGATCAAGGAGACAATATCGCAGGTAAACCGGATGGTTTATATCGATGGCCATCAATATTAGTTAACTTCACTTTGATCTCAGCCATAGGGCCGGGAAGCAATGGAAATACTACTACCGAACCGTGGCAATGGATCAAAGTGTGGCTGCGTAAAGAAGAATGCCACTATGATTATGTACTGCCATGCAAATGTCTAGTATTATTGTAACAGGTATCAGTAAGGTTTTTGAGATCAAGGAGACGATATCGCAGGTAAACCCGATGGTTTATATCGATGGCCACCAATATTAATTAACTTCACTTTGATCTTAGTCACAGGGCCGAGAAGCAATGGAAATCCTGCTACCGAACCGTTGCAATGGATCAACGTGTGGCTGCGTAAAGAAGAATGCCACTGTGATTATGTAGTGCCATGCAAATATCTAGTCTTATTGTAACCGATATCAGTAAGGTTTTTACGATCAAGGAGACAATATCGCAGCTAAACCGCATTGTTTATATCGATGGCCATCAATATTAGTTAACTTCACTTTGATCTTTGCCATAGGGCCGAGAAGCAATGGAAATACTGCTACCGAACCGTGGCAATGGATCAAAGTGAGGCTGCGTAAAGAAGAATGCCACTATGATTATGTAGTGCCATGCAAATATCTAGTCCTATTGTAACCGATATCAGTAAGGTTTTTACGACCAAGGAGACGATATCGCAGCTAAACCGGATGGTTTATATCGATGGCCATCAATATTGGTTCACTTCACTTTGATCTTAGTCATAAGGCCGAGAAGCAATGGAAATACTGCTACCGAATCGTGGCAATGGATCAAAGTTAAGCTGCGTAAAGAAGCATGCCACTATGATTATGTAGTGTCATTCAAATGTCTAGTATTATTGTAACCGGTATCAGTAAGGTTTTTGGGATCAAGGAGACGATATCGCAGCTAAACCGGAAGGTTTATATGGATGGCCATCAATATTAGTTAACTTCACTTCGATCTCAGCCATAGGGACCAGAAGCAATGGAAATACTGCTACCGAACCGTTTCAATGGATCAAAGTGTGGCTGCGTAAAGAAGCATGCCACTATGATTATGTAGTGCCATGCAAATTTCTAGTCCTATTGTAACCGATATCAGTAAGGTTTTTACGATCAAGGAGACGATATCGCAGCTAAACCGGATGGTTTATATTGATGGCCATCAATATTAGTTAACTTCACTTTGATTTCATCCATAAGGCCGAGAAGCAATGGAAATACTGCTACCGAACCGTTTCAATGGATCAAAGTGCGGCTGCGTAAAGAAGAATGCCACTATGATTATGTAGTGTCATTCAAATGTCTAGTATTATTGTAACCGGTATCAGTAAGGTTTTTGGGATCAAGGAGACGATATCGCAGCTAAACCGGATGGTTTATATCGATGGCCATCAATATTAGTTAACTTCACTTCGATCTCAGCCATAGGGCCCAGAAGCAATGGAAATACTGCTACCGAACCGTTTCAATGGATCAAAGTGTGGCTGCGTAAAGTAGAATGCCACTATGATTATGTAGTCTCATGCAAATATCTAGTCTTATTGTAACCGATATTAGTAAGGCTTTTACGATCAAGGAGACGATATCGCAGCTAAACCGGATGGTTTATATCGATGGCCATCAATATTAGTTAACTTCACTTTGATTTCATCCATAAGGCCGAGAAGCAATGGAAATACTGCTACCGAACCGTTTCAATTGATCAAAGTGCGGCTGCGTAAAGAAGAATGCCACTATGATTATGTAGTGTCATGCAAATGTCTAGTATTATTGTAACCGGTATCAGTAAGGTTTTTGGGATCAAGGAGACGATATCGCAGCTAAACCGGATGGTTTATATCGATGGCCATCAATATTAGTTAACTTCACTTCGATCTCAGCCATAGGGCCCAGAAGCAATGGAAATACTGCTACCGAACCGTTTCAATGGATCAAAGTGTGGCTGCGTAAAGAAGCATGCCACTATGATTATGTAGTGCCATGCAAATATCTAGTCCTATTGTAACCGAAATCAGTAAGGTTTTTACGATCAAGGAGACGATATCGCAGCTAAACCGGATGGTTTATATCGATGGCCATCAATATTGGTTAACTTCACTTTGATTTCATCCATAAGGCCGAGAAGCAATGGAAATACTGCTACCGAACCGTTTCAATGGATGAAAGTGTGGCTGCGTAAAGAAGAATGCCACTATGATTATGTAGTGTCATGCAAATGTCTAGTATTATTGTAACCGGTATCAGTAAGGTTTTTGAGATCAAGGAGACGATATCGCAGCTAAACCGGATGGTTTATATCGATGGCCATCAATATTAGTTAACTTCACTTTCATCTTAGTCATACGGCCGAGAAGCAATGGAAATACTGTACCGATCCGTTTCAATGGATCAAAGTGTGGCTGCGTAAAGAAGAATGCCACTATGATTATGTCGTGTCATGCAAATGTCTAGTATTATTGTAACCGGTACCAGTAAGGTTTTTGGGATCAAGGAGACGATATCGCAGCTAAACCGGATGGTTTATATCGATGGCCATCAATATTAGTTAACTTCACTTTGATCTCAGGCATAGGGCCGGGAAGCCATGGAAATACTGCTACCGAACCGCGGCAATGGATCAAAGTGTGCCTGCGTAAAGCAGAATGCCACTATGATTATGTAGTCTCATGCAAATATCTAGTCTTATTGTAACCGATATTAGTAAGGCTTTTACAATCAAGGAGACAATATCGCAGGTAAACCGGATGGTTTATATCGATGGCCATTAATATTAGTTAACTTCACTTTGATCTCAGCCATAGGACCGGGAAGCAATGGAAATACTACTACCGAACCGTGGCAATGGATCAAAGTGTGGCTGCGTAAAGAAGAATGCCACTATGATTATTTAGTGTCATGCAAATGTCTAGTATTATTGTAACCGGTACCAGTAAGGTTTTTGAGATCAAGGAGACGATATCGCAGCTAAACCGGATGGTTTATATCGATGGCCATCAATATTAGTTAACTTCACTTCGATCTCAGCCATAGGGACCAGAAGCAATGGACATACTGCTACCGAACCGTGGCAATGGATGAAAGTGTGGCTGCGTAAAGAAGAATGCCACTATGATTATGTAGTGTCATGCAAATGTCTAGTATTATTGTAACCGGTATCAGTAAGGTTTTTGAGATCAAGGAGACGATATCGCAGCTAAACCGGATGGTTTACATCGATGGCCATCAATATTAGTTAACTTCACTTTCATCTTAGTCATACGGCCGAGAAGCAATGGAAATACTGCTACCGAACTGTGGCAATGGATCAAAGTGTGCCTGCGTAAAGAAGAATGCCACTATGATTATGTAGTGTCATGCAAATGTCTAGTATTATTGTAACCGGTATCAGTAAGGTTTTTGAGATCAAGGACACGATATCGCAGCTAAACCGGATGGTTTATATCGATGGCCATCAATATTAGTTAACTTCACTTCGATCTCAGCCATAGGGACCAGAAGCAATGGACATACTGCTACCGAACAGTGGCAATGGATGAAAGTGTGGCTGCGTAAAGAAGAATGCCACTATGATTATGTAGTGTCATGCAAATGTCTAGTATTATTGTAACCGGTATCAGTAAGGTTTTTGAGATCAAGGAGACGATATCGCAGCTAAACCGGATGGTTTACATCGATGGCCATCAATATTCGTTAACTTCACTTTCATCTTAGTCATACGGCCGAGAAGCATTGGAAATACTGCTACCGAACCGCGGCAATGGATCAAAGTGTGGCTGCGTAAAGTAGAATGCCACTATGATTATGTAGCCTCATGCAAATATCTAGTCTTATTGTAACCGATATTAGTAAGGCTTTTACGATCAAGGAGACAATATTGCAGGTAAACCGGATGGTTTATATCGACGGCCATCAATATTAGTTAACTTCACTTTGATCTCAGCCATAGGGCCGGGAGGCAATGGAAATACTGCTACCGAACCGTGGCAATGGATCAAAGTGTGGCTGCGTAAAGAAGAATGTCACTATGATTATGTAGTCTCATGCAAATATCTAGTCTTATTGTAACCGATATTAGTGAGGCTTTTACGATCAAGGAGACAATATCGCAGGTAAACCGGATGGTTTATATCGATGGCCATCAATATTAGTTAACTTCACTTTGATCTCAGCCATAGGGCCGGGAAGCAATGGAAATACTACTACCGAACCGTGGCAATGGATCAAAGTGTGGCTGCGTAAAGAAGAATGCCACTATGATTATGTACTGCCATGCAAATGTCTAGTATTATTGTAACAGGTATCAGTAAGGTTTTTGAGATCAAGGAGACGATATCGCAGGTAAACCCGATGGTTTATATCGATGGCCACCAATATTAATTAACTTCACTTTGATCTTAGTCACAGGGCCGAGAAGCAATGGAAATCCTGCTACCGAACCGTTGCAATGGATCAACGTGTGGCTGCGTAAAGAAGAATGCCACTGTGATTATGTAGTGCCATGCAAATATCTAGTCTTATTGTAACCGATATCAGTAAGGTTTTTACGATCAAGGAGACAATATCGCAGCTAAACCGCATTGTTTATATCGATGGCCATCAATATTAGTTAACTTCACTTTGATCTTTGCCATAGGGCCGAGAAGCAATGGAAATACTGCTACCGAACCGTGGCAATGGATCAAAGTGAGGCTGCGTAAAGAAGAATGCCACTATGATTATGTAGTGCCATGCAAATATCTAGTCCTATTGTAACCGATATCAGTAAGGTTTTTACGACCAAGGAGACGATATCGCAGCTAAACCGGATGGTTTATATCGATGGCCATCAATATTGGTTCACTTCACTTTGATCTTAGTCATAAGGCCGAGAAGCAATGGAAATACTGCTACCGAATCGTGGCAATGGATCAAAGTTAAGCTGCGTAAAGAAGCATGCCACTATGATTATGTAGTGTCATTCAAATGTCTAGTATTATTGTAACCGGTATCAGTAAGGTTTTTGGGATCAAGGAGACGATATCGCAGCTAAACCGGAAGGTTTATATCGATGGCCATCAATATTAGTTAACTTCACTTCGATCTCAGCCATAGGGACCAGAAGCAATGGAAATACTGCTACCGAACCGTTTCAATGGATCAAAGTGTGGCTGCGTAAAGAAGCATGCCACTATGATTATGTAGTGCCATGCAAATTTCTAGTCCTATTGTAACCGATATCAGTAAGGTTTTTACGATCAAGGAGACGATATCGCAGCTAAACCGGATGGTTTATATTGATGGCCATCAATATTAGTTAACTTCACTTTGATTTCATCCATAAGGCCGAGAAGCAATGGAAATACTGCTACCGAACCGTTTCAATGGATCAAAGTGCGGCTGCGTAAAGAAGAATGCCACTATGATTATGTAGTGTCATTCAAATGTCTAGTATTATTGTAACCGGTATCAGTAAGGTTTTTGGGATCAAGGAGACGATATCGCAGCTAAACCGGATGGTTTATATCGATGGCCATCAATATTAGTTAACTTCACTTCGATCTCAGCCATAGGGACCAGAAGCAATGGAAATACTGCTACCGAACCGTTTCAATGGATCAAAGTGTGGCTGCGTAAAGAAGCATGCCACTATGATTATGTAGTGCCATGCAAATATCTAGTCCTATTGTAACCGATATCAGTAAGGTTTTTACGATTAAGGAGACGATATCGCAGCTAAACCGGATGGTTTATATCGATGGCCATCAATATTAGTTAACTTCACTTTGATTTCATCCATAAGGCCGAGAAGCAATGGAAATACTGCTACCGAACCGTTTCAATGGATGAAAGTGTGGCTGCGTAAAGAAGAATGCCACTATGATTATGTAGTGTCATGCAAATGTCTAGTATTATTGTAACCGGTATCAGTAAGGTTTTTGAGATCAAGGAGACGATATCGCAGTTAAACCGGATGGTTTATATCGATGGCCATCAATATTAGTTAACTTCACTTCGATCTCAGCCATAGGGACCAGAAGCAATGGACATACTGGTACCGAACCGTGGCAATGGATGAAAGTGTGGCTGCGTGAAGAAGAATGCCACTATGATTATGTAGTGTCATGCAAATGTCTAGTATTATTGTAACCGGTATCAGTAAGGTTTTTACGATCAAGGAGACGATATCGCAGCTAAACCGGATGGTTTATATCGACGGCCATCAATATTAGTTAACTTCACTTTGATCTCAGGCATAGGGCCGGGAAGCCATGGAAATACTGCTACCGAACCGCGGCAATGGATCAAAGTGTGGTTGCGTAAAGTAGAATGCCACTATGATTATGTAGTCTCATGCAAATGTCTAGTATTATTGTAACCGGTACCAGTAAGGTTTTTGAGATCAAGGAGACGATATCGCAGCTAAACCGGATGGTTTATATCGATGGCCATCAATATTAGTTAACTTCACTTTGATCTTAGCCATAGGGCCGAGAAGCAATGGAAATACTGCTACCGAACCGTGGCAATGGATCAAAGTGAGGCTGCGTAAAGAAGAATGCCACTATGATTATGTAGTGCCATGCAAATATCTAGTCCTATTGTAACCGATATCAGTAAGGTTTTTACGACCAAGGAGACGATATCGCAGCTAAACCGGATGGTTTATATCGATGGCCATCAATATTGGTTCACTTCACTTTGATCTTAGTCATAAGGCCGAGAAGCAATGGAAATACTGCTACCGAATCGTGGCAATGGATCAAAGTTAAGCTGCGTAAAGAAGCATGCCACTATGATTATGTAGTGTCATTCAAATGTCTAGTATTATTGTAACCGGTATCAGTAAGGTTTTTGGGATCAAGGAGACGATATCGCAGCTAAACCGGAAGGTTTATATCGATGGCCATCAATACTAGTTAACTTCAGTGCGATCTCAGCCATAGGGACCAGAAGCAATGGAAATACTGCTACCGAACCGTTTCAATGGATCAAAGTGTGGCTGCGTAAAGAAGCATGCCACTATGATTATGTAGTGCCATGCAAATTTCTAGTCCTATTGTAACCGATATCAGTAAGGTTTTTACGATCAAGGAGACGATATCGCAGCTAAACCGGATGGTTTATATCGATGGCCATCAATATTAGTTAACTTCACTTTGATTTCATCCATAAGGCCGAGAAGCAATGCAAATACTGCTACCGAACCGTTTCAATCGATGAAAGTGTGGCTGCGTAAAGAAGAATGCCACTATGATTATGTAGTGTCATGCAAATGTCTAGTATTATTGTAACCGGTATCAGTAAGGTTTTTGAGATCAAGGAGACGATATCGCAGCTAAACCGGATGGTTTATATCGACGGCCATCAATATTAGTTAACTTCACTTTGATCTCAGGCATAGGGCCGGGAAGCCATGGAAATACTGCTACCGAACCGCGGCAATGGATCAAAGTGTGGTTGCGTAAAGTAGAATGCCACTATGATTATGTAGTCTCATGCAAATGTCTAGTATTATTGTAACCGGTACCAGTAAGGTTTTTGAGATCAAGGAGACGATATCGCAGCTAAACCGGATGGTTTATATCGATGGCCATCAATATTATTTAACTTCACTTCGATCTCAGCCATAGGGACCAGAAGCAATGGACATACTGGTACCGAACCGTGGCAATGGATGAAAGTGTGGCTGCGTGAAGAAGAATGCCACTATGATTATGTAGTGTCATGCAAATGTCTAGTATTATTGTAACCGGTATCAGTAAGGTTTTTACGATCAAGGAGACGATATCGCAGCTAAACCGGATGGTTTATATCGATGGCCATCAATATTAGTTAACTTCTCTTTGATCTCAGGCATAGGGCCGGGAAGCCATGGAAATACTGCTACCGAACCGCGGCAATGGATCAAAGTGTGGCTGCGTAAAGTAGAATGCCACTATGATTATGTAGTCTCATGCAAATATCTAGTCTTATTGTAACCGATATTAGTAAGGCTTTTACGATCAAGGAGACGATATCGCAGCTAAACCGGATGGTTTATATCGATGGCCATCAATATTAGTTAACTTCACTTTGATTTCATCCATAAGGCCGAGAAGCAATGGAAATACTGCTACCGAACCGTTTCAATGGATCAAAGTGCGGCTGCGTAAAGAAGAATGCCACTATGATTATGTAGTGTCATTCAAATGTCTAGTATTATTGTAACCGGTATCAGTAAGGTTTTTGGAATCAAGGAGACGATATCGCAGCTAAACCGGAAGGTTTATATCGATGGCCATCAATATTAGTTAACTTCACTTCGATCTCAGCCATAGGGACCAGAAGCAATGGAAATACTGCTACCGAACCGTTTCAATGGATCAAAGTGTGGCTGCGTAAAGAAGCATGCCACTATGATTATGTAGTGCCATGCAAATATCTAGTCCTTTTGTAACCGATATCAGTAAGGTTTTTACGATCAAGGAGACGATATCGCAGCTAAACCGGATGGTTTATATCGATGGCCATCAATATTAGTTAACTTCACTTTGATTTCATCCATAAGGCCGAGAAGCAATGGAAATACTGCTACCGAACCGTTTCAATGGATCAAAGTGCGGCTGCGTAAAGTAGAATGCCACTATGATTATGTAGTCTCATGCAAATATCTAGTCTTATTGTAACCGATATCAGTAAGGTTTTTACGACCAAGGAGACGATATCGCAGCTAAACCGGATGGTTTATATCGATGGCCATCAATATTAGTTAACTTCACTTTCATCTTAGTCATACGGCCGAGAAGCAATGGAAATACTTCTACCGATCCGTTTCAATGGATCAAAGCGTGGCTGCGTAAAGAAGAATGCCACTATGATTATGTAGTGTCATGCAAATGTCTAGTATTATTGTAACCGGTACCAGTAAGGTTTTTGTGATCAAGGAGACGATATCGCAGCTAAACCGGATGGTTTACATCGATGGCCATCAATATTAGTTAACTTCACTTTCATCTTAGTCATACGGCCGAGAAGCAATGGAAATACTGTACCGATCCGTTTCAATGGATCAAAGTGTGGCTGCGTAAAGAAGAATGCCACTATGATTATGTAGTGTCATGCAAATGTCTAGTATTATTGTAACCGGTACCAGTAAGGTTTTTGAGATCAAGGAGACGATATCGCAGCTAAACCGGATGGTTTATATCGATGGCCATCAATATTAGTTAACTTCACTTCGATCTCAGCCATAGGGACCAGAAGCAATGGACATACTGGTACCGAACCGTGGCAATGGATGAAAGTGTGGCTGCGTGAAGAAGAATGCCACTATGATTATGTAGTGTCATGCAAATGTCTAGTATTATTGTAACCGGTATCAGTAAGGTTTTTACGATCAAGGAAACGATATCGCAGCTAAACCGGATGGTTTATATCGATGGCCATCAATATTAGTTAACTTCACTTTGATCTCAGGCATAGGGCCGGGAAGCCATGGAAATACTGCTACCGAACCGCGGCAATGGATCAAAGTGTGGCTGCGTAAAGTAGAATGCCACTATGATTATGTAGTCTCATGCAAATATCTAGTCTTATTGTAACCGATATTAGTAAGGCTTTTACGATCAAGGAGACGATATCGCAGCTAAACCGGATGGTTTATATCGATGGCCATCAATATTAGTTAACTTCACTTTGATTTCATCCATAAGGCCGAGAAGCAATGGAAATACTGCTACCGAACCGTTTCAATGGATCAAAGTGCGGCTGCGTAAAGAAGAATGCCACTATGATTATGTAGTGTCATTCAAATGTCTAGTATTATTGTAACCGGTATCAGTAAGGTTTATACAATCAAGGAGACAATATCGCAGCTAAACCGCATGGTTTATACCGATGGCCATCAATATTAGTTAACTTCACTTTGATTTCATCCATAAGGCCGAGAAGCAATGGAAATACTGCTACCGAACCGTGGCAATGGATCAAAGTGTGGCTGCGTAAAGAAGAATGCCACTATGATTATGTACTGCCATGCAAATGTCTAGTATTATTGTAACAGGTATCAGTAAGGTTTTTGAGATCAAGGAGACGATATCGCAGGTAAACCCGATGGTTTATATCGATGGCCACCAATATTAATTAACTTCACTTTGATCTTAGTCACAGGGCCGAGAAGCAATGGAAATCCTGCTACCGAACCGTTGCAATGGATCAACGTGTGGCTGCGTAAAGAAGAATGCCACTGTGATTATGTAGTGCCATGCAAATATCTAGTCTTATTGTAACCGATATCAGTAAGGTTTTTACGATCAAGGAGACAATATCGCAGCTAAACCGCATTGTTTATATCGATGGCCATCAATATTAGTTAACTTCACTTTGATCTTTGCCATAGGGCCGAGAAGCAATGGAAATACTGCTACCGAACCGTGGCAATGGATCAAAGTGAGGCTGCGTAAAGAAGAATGCCACTATGATTATGTAGTGCCATGCAAATATCTAGTCCTATTGTAACCGATATCAGTAAGGTTTTTACGACCAAGGAGACGATATCGCAGCTAAACCGGATGGTTTATATCGATGGCCATCAATATTGGTTCACTTCACTTTGATCTTAGTCATAAGGCCGAGAAGCAATGGAAATACTGCTACCGAATCGTGGCAATGGATCAAAGTTAAGCTGCGTAAAGAAGCATGCCACTATGATTATGTAGTGTCATTCAAATGTCTAGTATTATTGTAACCGGTATCAGTAAGGTTTATACAATCAAGGAGACAATATCGCAGCTAAACCGCATGGTTTATACCGATGGCCATCAATATTAGTTAACTTCACTTTGATTTCATCCATAAGGCCGAGAAGCAATGGAAATACTGCTACCGAACCGTGGCAATGGATCAAAGTGTGGCTGCGTAAAGAAGAATGCCACTATGATTATGTACTGCCATGCAAATGTCTAGTATTATTGTAACAGGTATCAGTAAGGTTTTTGAGATCAAGGAGACGATATCGCAGGTAAACCCGATGGTTTATATCGATGGCCACCAATATTAATTAACTTCACTTTGATCTTAGTCACAGGGCCGAGAAGCAATGGAAATCCTGCTACCGAACCGTTGCAATGGATCAACGTGTGGCTGCGTAAAGAAGAATGCCACTGTGATTATGTAGTGCCATGCAAATATCTAGTCTTATTGTAACCGATATCAGTAAGGTTTTTACGATCAAGGAGACAATATCGCAGCTAAACCGCATTGTTTATATCGATGGCCATCAATATTAGTTAACTTCACTTTGATCTTTGCCATAGGGCCGAGAAGCAATGGAAATACTGCTACCGAACCGTGGCAATGGATCAAAGTGAGGCTGCGTAAAGAAGAATGCCACTATGATTATGTAGTGCCATGCAAATATCTAGTCCTATTGTAACCGATATCAGTAAGGTTTTTACGACCAAGGAGACGATATCGCAGCTAAACCGGATGGTTTATATCGATGGCCATCAATATTGGTTCACTTCACTTTGATCTTAGTCATAAGGCCGAGAAGCAATGGAAATACTGCTACCGAATCGTGGCAATGGATCAAAGTTAAGCTGCGTAAAGAAGCATGCCACTATGATTATGTAGTGTCATTCAAATGTCTAGTATTATTGTAACCGGTATCAGTAAGGTTTTTGGGATCAAGGAGACGATATCGCAGCTAAACCGGAAGGTTTATATCGATGGCCATCAATATTAGTTAACTTCACTTCGATCTCAGCCATAGGGACCAGAAGCAATGGAAATACTGCTACCGAACCGTTTCAATGGATCAAAGTGTGGCTGCGTAAAGAAGCATGCCACTATGATTATGTAGTGCCATGCAAATTTCTAGTCCTATTGTAACCGATATCAGTAAGGTTTTTACGATCAAGGAGACGGTATCGCAGCTAAACCGGATGGTTTATATCGATGGCCATCAATATTAGTTAACTTCACTTTGATTTCATCCATAAGGCCGAGAAGCAATGCAAATACTGCTACCGAACCGTTTCAATCGATGAAAGTGTGGCTGCGTAAAGAAGAATGCCACTATGATTATGTAGTGTCATGCAAATGTCTAGTATTATTGTAACCGGTATCAGTAAGGTTTTTGAGATCAAGGAGACGATATCGCAGCTAAACCGGATGGTTTATATTGATGGCCATCAATATTAGTTAACTTCACTTTGATTTCATCCATAAGGCCGAGAAGCAATGGAAATACTGCTACCGAACCGTTTCAATGGATCAAAGTGCGGCTGCGTAAAGAAGAATGCCACTATGATTATGTAGTGTCATTCAAATGTCTAGTATTATTGTAACCGGTATCAGTAAGGTTTTTACGACCAAGGAGACGATATCGCAGCTAAACCGGATGGTTTATATCGATGGCCATCAATATTGGTTCACTTCACTTTGATCTTAGTCATAAGGCCGAGAAGCAATGGAAATACTGCTACCGAATCGTGGCAATGGATCAAAGTTAAGCTGCGTAAAGAAGCATGCCACTATGATTATGTAGTGTCATTCAAATGTCTAGTATTATTGTAACCGGTATCAGTAAGGTTTTTACGACCAAGGAGACGATATCGCAGCTAAACCGGATGGTTTATATCGATGGCCATCAATATTATTTAACTTCACTTCGATCTCAGCCATAGGGACCAGAAGCAATGGACATACTGGTACCGAACCGTGGCAATGGATGAAAGTGTGGCTGCGTGAAGAAGAATGCCACTATGATTATGTAGTGTCATGCAAATGTCTAGTATTATTGTAACCGGTATCAGTAAGGTTTTTACGATCAAGGAGACGATATCGCAGCTAAACCGGATGGTTTATATCGATGGCCATCAATATTAGTTAACTTCTCTTTGATCTCAGGCATAGGGCCGGGAAGCCATGGAAATACTGCTACCGAACCGCGGCAATGGATCAAAGTGTGGCTGCGTAAAGTAGAATGCCACTATGATTATGTAGTCTCATGCAAATATCTAGTCTTATTGTAACCGATATTAGTAAGGCTTTTACGATCAAGGAGACGATATCGCAGCTAAACCGGATGGTTTATATCCATGGCCATCAATATTAGTTAACTTCACTTTGATTTCATCCATAAGGCCGAGAAGCAATGGAAATACTGCTACCGAACCGTTTCAATGGATCAAAGTGCGGCTGCGTAAAGAAGAATGCCACTATGATTATGTAGTGTCATTCAAATGTCTAGTATTATTGTAACCGGTATCAGTAAGGTTTTTGGGATCAAGGAGACGATATCGCAGCTAAACCGGATGGTTTATATCGATGGCCATCAATATTAGTTAACTTCACTTCGATCTCAGCCATAGGGACCAGAAGCAATGGAAATACTGCTACCGAACCGTTTCAATGGATCAAAGTGTGGCTGCGTAAAGAAGCATGCCACTATGATTATGTAGTGCCATGCAAATATCTAGTCCTATTGTAACCGATATCAGTAAGGTTTTTACGATTAAGGAGACGATATCGCAGCTAAACCGGATGGTTTATATCGATGGCCATCAATATTAGTTAACTTCACTTTGATTTCATCCATAAGGCCGAGAAGCAATGGAAATACTGCTACCGAACCGTTTCAATGGATGAAAGTGTGGCTGCGTAAAGAAGAATGCCACTATGATTATGTAGTGTCATGCAAATGTCTAGTATTATTGTAACCGGTATCAGTAAGGTTTTTGAGATCAAGGAGACGATATCGCAGTTAAACCGGATGGTTTATATCGATGGCCATCAATATTAGTTAACTTCACTTTGATCTTAGTCATAAGGCCGAGAAGCAATGGAAATACTGCTACCGAACGGTTTCAATGGATGAAAGTATGGCTGCGTAAAGAAGAATGCCACTATGATTATGTAGTGTCATGCAAATGTCTAGTATTATTGTAACCGGTATCAGTAAGGTTTTTACGATCAAGGAGACAATATCGCAGCTAAACCGCATGGTTTATATCGATGGCCATCAATATTAGATAACTTCACTTTGATCTTAGGCATAGGGCCGAGAAGCAATGGAAATACTGCTACCGAACCGTGGCAATGGATCAAAGTGAGGCTGCGTAAAGAAGAATACCACTATGATTATTTAGTGCAATGCAAATATCTAGTCCTATTGTAACCGATATCAGTAAGGTTTTTACGACCAAGGAGACGATATGGCAGCTAAACCGGATGGTTTATATCGATGGCCATCAATATTAGTTAACTTCACTTTCATCTTAGTCATACGGCCGAGAAGCAATGGAAATCCTGCTACCGAACCGTTGCAATGGATCAACGTGTGGCTGCGTAAAGAAGAATGCCACTGTGATTATGTAGTGCCATGCAAATATCTAGTCTTATTGTAACCGATGTCAGTAAGGTTTTTACGATCAAGGAGACAATATCGCAGCTAAACCGCATTGTTTATATCGATGGCCATCAATATTAGTTAACTTCACTTTGATCTTAGGCATAGGGCCGAGAAGCAATGGAAATACTGCTACCGAACCGTGGCAATGGATCAAAGTGAGGCTGCGTAAAGAAGAATACCACTATGATTATTTAGTGCAATGCAAATATCTAGTCCTATTGTAACCGATATCAGTAAGGTTTTTACGACCAAGGAGACGATATGGCAGCTAAACCGGATGGTTTATATCGATGGCCATCAATATTAGTTCACTTCACTTTGATCTTAGTCATAAGGCCGAGAAGCAATGGAAATACTGCTACCGAATCGTGGCAATGGATCAAAGTTAAGCTGCGTAAAGAAGCATGCCACTATGATTATGTAGTGCCGTGCAAATATCTAGTCCTATTGTAACCGATATCAGTAAGGTTTTTACGATCAAGGAGACGATATCGCAGCTAAACCGGATGGTTTATATCGATGGCCATCAATATTAGTTAACTTCACTTTGATCTCAGGCATAGGGCCGGGAAGCAATGGAAATACTGCTACCGAACCGCGGCAATGGATCAAAGTGTGGCTGCGTAAAGTAGAATGCCACTATGATTATGTAGTCTCATGCAAATATCTAGTCTTATTGTAACCGATATTAGTAAGGCTTTTACGATCAAGGAGACAATATTGCAGGTAAACCGGATGGTTTATATCGACGGCCATCAATATTAGTTAACTTCACTTTGATCTCAGCCATAGGGCGGGGAAGCAATGGAAATACTGCTACCGAACCGTGGCAATGGATCAAAGTGTGGCTGCGTAAAGAAGAATGTCACTATGATTATGTAGTCTCATGCAAACATCTAGTCTTATTGTAACCGATATTAGTAAGGCTTTTACGATCAAGGAGACAATATCGCAGGTAAACCGGATGGTTTATATCGATGGCCATCAATATTAGTTAACTTCACTTTGATCTCAGCCATAGGGCCGGGAAGCAATGGAAATACTGCTACCGAACCGTTTCAATGGATCAAAGTGTGGCTGCGTAAAGAAGCATGCCACTATGATTATGTATTGCCATGCAAATATCTAGTCCTATTGTAACCGATTTCAGTAAGGTTTTTACGATCAAGGAGACGATATCGCAGCTAAACCGGATGGTTTATATCGATGGCCATCAATATTAGTTAACTTCACTTTGATTTCATCCATAAGGCCGAGAAGCAATGGAAATACTGCTACCGAACCGTTTCAATGGATGAAAGTGTGGCTGCGTAAAGAAGAATGCCACTATGATTATGTAGTGTCATGCAAATGTCTAGTATTATTGTAACCGGTATCAGTAAGGTTTTTGAGATCAAGGAGACGATATCACAACTAAACCGGATGGTTTATATCGATGGCCATCAATATTAGTTAACTTCACTTTCATCTTAGTCATACGGCCGAGAAGCAATGGAAATACTGTACCGATCCGTTTCAATGGATCAAAGTGTGGCTGCGTAAAGAAGAATGCCACTATGATTATGTAGTGTCATGCAAATGTCTAGTATTATTGTAACCGGTACCAGTAAGGTTTTTGAGATCAAGGAGACGATATCGCAGCTAAACCGGATGGTTTATATCGATGGCCATCAATATTAGTTAACTTCACTTCGATCTCAGCCATAGGGACCAGAAGCAATGGACATACTGGTACCGAACCGTGGCAATGGATGAAAGTGTGGCTGCGTGAAGAAGAATGCCACTATGATTATGTAGTGTCATGCAAATGTCTAGTATTATTGTAACCGGTATCAGTAAGGTTTTTACGATCAAGGAGACGATATCGCAGCTAAACCGGATGGTTTATATCGATGGCCATCAATATTAGTTAACTTCACTTTGATCTCAGGCATAGGGCCGGGAAGCCATGGAAATTCTGCTACCGAACCGCGGCAATGGATCAAAGTGTGGCTGCGTAAAGTAGAATGCCACTATGATTATGTAGTCTCATGCAAATATCTAGTCTTATTGTAACCGATATTAGTAAGGCTTTTACGATCAAGGAGACGATATCGCAGCTAAACCGGATGGTTTATATCGATGGCCATCAATATTAGTTAACTTCACTTTGATTTCATCCATAAGGCCGAGAAGCAATGGAAATACTGCTACCGAACCGTTTCAATTGATCAAAGTGCGGCTGCGTAAAGAAGAATGCCACTATGATTATGTAGTGTCATGCAAATGTCTAGTATTATTGTAACCGGTATCAGTAAGGTTTTTACGATCAAGGAGACGATATCGCAGCTAAACCGGATGGTTTACATCGATGGCCATCAATATTAGTTAACTTCACTTTGATCTTAGTCATAAGGCCGAGAAGCAATGGAAATACTGCTACCGAACGGTTTCAATGGATGAAAGTATGGCTGCGTAAAGAAGAATGCCACTATGATTATGTAGTGTCATGCAAATGTCTAGTATTATTGTAACCGGTATCAGTAAGGTTTTTACGATCAAGGAGACAATATCGCAGCTAAACCGCATGGTTTATATCGATGGCCATCAATATTAGTTAACTTCACTTTGATCTTAGGCATAGGGCCGAGAAGCAATGGAAATACTGCTACCGAACCGTGGCAATGGATCAAAGTGAGGCTGCGTAAAGAAGAATACCACTATGATTATTTAGTGCAATGCAAATATCTAGTCCTATTGTAACCGATATCAGTAAGGTTTTTACGACCAAGGAGACGATATGGCAGCTAAACCGGATGGTTTATATCGATGGCCATCAATATTAGTTAACTTCACTTTCATCTTAGTCATACGGCCGAGAAGCAATGGAAATCCTGCTACCGAACCGTTGCAATGGATCAACGTGTGGCTGCGTAAAGAAGAATGCCACTGTGATTATGTAGTGCCATGCAAATATCTAGTCTTATTGTAACCGATGTCAGTAAGGTTTTTACGATCAAGGAGACAATATCGCAGCTAAACCGCATTGTTTATATCGATGGCCATCAATATTAGTTAACTTCACTTTGATCTTAGGCATAGGGCCGAGAAGCAATGGAAATACTGCTACCGAACCGTGGCAATGGATCAAAGTGAGGCTGCGTAAAGAAGAATACCACTATGATTATTTAGTGCAATGCAAATATCTAGTCCTATTGTAACCGATATCAGTAAGGTTTTTACGACCAAGGAGACGATATGGCAGCTAAACCGGATGGTTTATATCGATGGCCATCAATATTAGTTCACTTCACTTTGATCTTAGTCATAAGGCCGAGAAGCAATGGAAATACTGCTACCGAATCGTGGCAATGGATCAAAGTTAAGCTGCGTAAAGAAGCATGCCACTATGATTATGTAGTGCCGTGCAAATATCTAGTCCTATTGTAACCGATATCAGTAAGGTTTTTACGATCAAGGAGACGATATCGCAGCTAAACCGGATGGTTTATATCGATGGCCATCAATATTAGTTAACTTCACTTTGATCTCAGGCATAGGGCCGGGAAGCAATGGAAATACTGCTACCGAACCGCGGCAATGGATCAAAGTGTGGCTGCGTAAAGTAGAATGCCACTATGATTATGTAGTCTCATGCAAATATCTAGTCTTATTGTAACCGATATTAGTAAGGCTTTTACGATCAAGGAGACAATATTGCAGGTAAACCGGATGGTTTATATCGACGGCCATCAATATTAGTTAACTTCACTTTGATCTCAGCCATAGGGCGGGGAAGCAATGGAAATACTGCTACCGAACCGTGGCAATGGATCAAAGTGTGGCTGCGTAAAGAAGAATGTCACTATGATTATGTAGTCTCATGCAAACATCTAGTCTTATTGTAACCGATATCAGTAAGGTTTTTACGATCAAGGAGACAATATCGCAGCTAAACCGCATTGTTTATATCGATGGCCATCAATATTAGTTAACTTCACTTTGATCTTTGCCATAGGGCCGAGAAGCAATGGAAATACTGCTACCGAACCGTGGCAATGGATCAAAGTGAGGCTGCGTAAAGAAGAATGCCACTATGATTATGTAGTGCCATGCAAATATCTAGTCCTATTGTAACCGATATCAGTAAGGTTTTTACGACCAAGGAGACGATATCGCAGCTAAACCGGATGGTTTATATCGATGGCCATCAATATTGGTTCACTTCACTTTGATCTTAGTCATAAGGCCGAGAAGCAATGGAAATACTGCTACCGAATCGTGGCAATGGATCAAAGTTAAGCTGCGTAAAGAAGCATGCCACTATGATTATGTAGTGTCATTCAAATGTCTAGTATTATTGTAACCGGTATCAGTAAGGTTTTTGGGATCAAGGAGACGATATCGCAGCTAAACCGGAAGGTTTATATCGATGGCCATCAATATTAGTTAACTTCACTTCGATCTCAGCCATAGGGACCAGAAGCAATGGAAATACTGCTACCGAACCGTTTCAATGGATCAAAGTGTGGCTGCGTAAAGAAGCATGCCACTATGATTATGTAGTGCCATGCAAATTTCTAGTCCTATTGTAACCGATATCAGTAAGGTTTTTACGATCAAGGAGACGATATCGCAGCTAAACCGGATGGTTTATATTGATGGCCATCAATATTAGTTAACTTCACTTTGATTTCATCCATAAGGCCGAGAAGCAATGGAAATACTGCTACCGAACCGTTTCAATGGATCAAAGTGCGGCTGCGTAAAGAAGAATGCCACTATGATTATGTAGTGTCATTCAAATGTCTAGTATTATTGTAACCGGTATCAGTAAGGTTTTTGGGATCAAGGAGACGATATCGCAGCTAAACCGGATGGTTTATATCGATGGCCATCAATATTAGTTAACTTCACTTCGATCTCAGCCATAGGGACCAGAAGCAATGGAAATACTGCTACCGAACCGTTTCAATGGATCAAAGTGTGGCTGCGTAAAGAAGCATGCCACTATGATTATGTAGTGCCATGCAAATATCTAGTCCTATTGTAACCGATATCAGTAAGGTTTTTACGATTAAGGAGACGATATCGCAGCTAAACCGGATGGTTTATATCGATGGCCATCAATATTAGTTAACTTCACTTTGATTTCATCCATAAGGCCGAGAAGCAATGGAAATACTGCTACCGAACCGTTTCAATGGATGAAAGTGTGGCTGCGTAAAGAAGAATGCCACTATGATTATGTAGTGTCATGCAAATGTCTAGTATTATTGTAACCGGTATCAGTAAGGTTTTTGAGATCAAGGAGACGATATCGCAGTTAAACCGGATGGTTTATATCGATGGCCATCAATATTAGTTAACTTCACTTCGATCTCAGCCATAGGGACCAGAAGCAATGGACATACTGGTACCGAACCGTGGCAATGGATGAAAGTGTGGCTGCGTGAAGAAGAATGCCACTATGATTATGTAGTGTCATGCAAATGTCTAGTATTATTGTAACCGGTATCAGTAAGGTTTTTACGATCAAGGAGACGATATCGCAGCTAAACCGGATGGTTTATATCGACGGCCATCAATATTAGTTAACTTCACTTTGATCTCAGGCATAGGGCCGGGAAGCCATGGAAATACTGCTACCGAACCGCGGCAATGGATCAAAGTGTGGTTGCGTAAAGTAGAATGCCACTATGATTATGTAGTCTCATGCAAATGTCTAGTATTATTGTAACCGGTACCAGTAAGGTTTTTGAGATCAAGGAGACGATATCGCAGCTAAACCGGATGGTTTATATCGATGGCCATCAATATTAGTTAACTTCACTTTGATCTTAGCCATAGGGCCGAGAAGCAATGGAAATACTGCTACCGAACCGTGGCAATGGATCAAAGTGAGGCTGCGTAAAGAAGAATGCCACTATGATTATGTAGTGCCATGCAAATATCTAGTCCTATTGTAACCGATATCAGTAAGGTTTTTACGACCAAGGAGACGATATCGCAGCTAAACCGGATGGTTTATATCGATGGCCATCAATATTGGTTCACTTCACTTTGATCTTAGTCATAAGGCCGAGAAGCAATGGAAATACTGCTACCGAATCGTGGCAATGGATCAAAGTTAAGCTGCGTAAAGAAGCATGCCACTATGATTATGTAGTGTCATTCAAATGTCTAGTATTATTGTAACCGGTATCAGTAAGGTTTTTGGGATCAAGGAGACGATATCGCAGCTAAACCGGAAGGTTTATATCGATGGCCATCAATACTAGTTAACTTCAGTGCGATCTCAGCCATAGGGACCAGAAGCAATGGAAATACTGCTACCGAACCGTTTCAATGGATCAAAGTGTGGCTGCGTAAAGAAGCATGCCACTATGATTATGTAGTGCCATGCAAATTTCTAGTCCTATTGTAACCGATATCAGTAAGGTTTTTACGATCAAGGAGACGATATCGCAGCTAAACCGGATGGTTTATATCGATGGCCATCAATATTAGTTAACTTCACTTTGATTTCATCCATAAGGCCGAGAAGCAATGCAAATACTGCTACCGAACCGTTTCAATCGATGAAAGTGTGGCTGCGTAAAGAAGAATGCCACTATGATTATGTAGTGTCATGCAAATGTCTAGTATTATTGTAACCGGTATCAGTAAGGTTTTTGAGATCAAGGAGACGATATCGCAGCTAAACCGGATGGTTTATATCGACGGCCATCAATATTAGTTAACTTCACTTTGATCTCAGGCATAGGGCCGGGAAGCCATGGAAATACTGCTACCGAACCGCGGCAATGGATCAAAGTGTGGTTGCGTAAAGTAGAATGCCACTATGATTATGTAGTCTCATGCAAATGTCTAGTATTATTGTAACCGGTACCAGTAAGGTTTTTGAGATCAAGGAGACGATATCGCAGCTAAACCGGATGGTTTATATCGATGGCCATCAATATTATTTAACTTCACTTCGATCTCAGCCATAGGGACCAGAAGCAATGGACATACTGGTACCGAACCGTGGCAATGGATGAAAGTGTGGCTGCGTGAAGAAGAATGCCACTATGATTATGTAGTGTCATGCAAATGTCTAGTATTATTGTAACCGGTATCAGTAAGGTTTTTACGATCAAGGAGACGATATCGCAGCTAAACCGGATGGTTTATATCGATGGCCATCAATATTAGTTAACTTCTCTTTGATCTCAGGCATAGGGCCGGGAAGCCATGGAAATACTGCTACCGAACCGCGGCAATGGATCAAAGTGTGGCTGCGTAAAGTAGAATGCCACTATGATTATGTAGTCTCATGCAAATATCTAGTCTTATTGTAACCGATATTAGTAAGGCTTTTACGATCAAGGAGACGATATCGCAGCTAAACCGGATGGTTTATATCGATGGCCATCAATATTAGTTAACTTCACTTTGATTTCATCCATAAGGCCGAGAAGCAATGGAAATACTGCTACCGAACCGTTTCAATGGATCAAAGTGCGGCTGCGTAAAGAAGAATGCCACTATGATTATGTAGTGTCATTCAAATGTCTAGTATTATTGTAACCGGTATCAGTAAGGTTTTTGGAATCAAGGAGACGATATCGCAGCTAAACCGGAAGGTTTATATCGATGGCCATCAATATTAGTTAACTTCACTTCGATCTCAGCCATAGGGACCAGAAGCAATGGAAATACTGCTACCGAACCGTTTCAATGGATCAAAGTGTGGCTGCGTAAAGAAGCATGCCACTATGATTATGTAGTGCCATGCAAATATCTAGTCCTTTTGTAACCGATATCAGTAAGGTTTTTACGATCAAGGAGACGATATCGCAGCTAAACCGGATGGTTTATATCGATGGCCATCAATATTAGTTAACTTCACTTTGATTTCATCCATAAGACCGAGAAGCAATGGAAATACTGCTACCGAACCGTTTCAATGGATCAAAGTGCGGCTGCGTAAAGTAGAATGCCACTATGATTATGTAGTCTCATGCAAATATCTAGTCTTATTGTAACCGATATCAGTAAGGTTTTTACGACCAAGGAGACGATATCGCAGCTAAACCGGATGGTTTATATCGATGGCCATCAATATTAGTTAACTTCACTTTCATCTTAGTCATACGGCCGAGAAGCAATGGAAATACTTCTACCGATCCGTTTCAATGGATCAAAGCGTGGCTGCGTAAAGAAGAATGCCACTATGATTATGTAGTGTCATGCAAATGTCTAGTATTATTGTAACCGGTACCAGTAAGGTTTTTGTGATCAAGGAGACGATATCGCAGCTAAACCGGATGGTTTACATCGATGGCCATCAATATTAGTTAACTTCACTTTCATCTTAGTCATACGGCCGAGAAGCAATGGAAATACTGTACCGATCCGTTTCAATGGATCAAAGTGTGGCTGCGTAAAGAAGAATGCCACTATGATTATGTAGTGTCATGCAAATGTCTAGTATTATTGTAACCGGTACCAGTAAGGTTTTTGAGATCAAGGAGACGATATCGCAGCTAAACCGGATGGTTTATATCGATGGCCATCAATATTAGTTAACTTCACTTCGATCTCAGCCATAGGGACCAGAAGCAATGGACATACTGGTACCGAACCGTGGCAATGGATGAAAGTGTGGCTGCGTGAAGAAGAATGCCACTATGATTATGTAGTGTCATGCAAATGTCTAGTATTATTGTAACCGGTATCAGTAAGGTTTTTACGATCAAGGAAACGATATCGCAGCTAAACCGGATGGTTTATATCGATGGCCATCAATATTAGTTAACTTCACTTTGATCTCAGGCATAGGGCCGGGAAGCCATGGAAATACTGCTACCGAACCGCGGCAATGGATCAAAGTGTGGCTGCGTAAAGTAGAATGCCACTATGATTATGTAGTCTCATGCAAATATCTAGTCTTATTGTAACCGATATTAGTAAGGCTTTTACGATCAAGGAGACGATATCGCAGCTAAACCGGATGGTTTATATCGATGGCCATCAATATTAGTTAACTTCACTTTGATTTCATCCATAAGGCCGAGAAGCAATGGAAATACTGCTACCGAACCGTTTCAATGGATCAAAGTGCGGCTGCGTAAAGAAGAATGCCACTATGATTATGTAGTGTCATTCAAATGTCTAGTATTATTGTAACCGGTATCAGTAAGGTTTATACAATCAAGGAGACAATATCGCAGCTAAACCGCATGGTTTATACCGATGGCCATCAATATTAGTTAACTTCACTTTGATTTCATCCATAAGGCCGAGAAGCAATGGAAATACTGCTACCGAACCGTGGCAATGGATCAAAGTGTGGCTGCGTAAAGAAGAATGCCACTATGATTATGTACTGCCATGCAAATGTCTAGTATTATTGTAACAGGTATCAGTAAGGTTTTTGAGATCAAGGAGACGATATCGCAGGTAAACCCGATGGTTTATATCGATGGCCACCAATATTAATTAACTTCACTTTGATCTTAGTCACAGGGCCGAGAAGCAATGGAAATCCTGCTACCGAACCGTTGCAATGGATCAACGTGTGGCTGCGTAAAGAAGAATGCCACTGTGATTATGTAGTGCCATGCAAATATCTAGTCTTATTGTAACCGATATCAGTAAGGTTTTTACGATCAAGGAGACAATATCGCAGCTAAACCGCATTGTTTATATCGATGGCCATCAATATTAGTTAACTTCACTTTGATCTTTGCCATAGGGCCGAGAAGCAATGGAAATACTGCTACCGAACCGTGGCAATGGATCAAAGTGAGGCTGCGTAAAGAAGAATGCCACTATGATTATGTAGTGCCATGCAAATATCTAGTCCTATTGTAACCGATATCAGTAAGGTTTTTACGACCAAGGAGACGATATCGCAGCTAAACCGGATGGTTTATATCGATGGCCATCAATATTGGTTCACTTCACTTTGATCTTAGTCATAAGGCCGAGAAGCAATGGAAATACTGCTACCGAATCGTGGCAATGGATCAAAGTTAAGCTGCGTAAAGAAGCATGCCACTATGATTATGTAGTGTCATTCAAATGTCTAGTATTATTGTAACCGGTATCAGTAAGGTTTATACAATCAAGGAGACAATATCGCAGCTAAACCGCATGGTTTATACCGATGGCCATCAATATTAGTTAACTTCACTTTGATTTCATCCATAAGGCCGAGAAGCAATGGAAATACTGCTACCGAACCGTGGCAATGGATCAAAGTGTGGCTGCGTAAAGAAGAATGCCACTATGATTATGTACTGCCATGCAAATGTCTAGTATTATTGTAACAGGTATCAGTACGGTTTTTGAGATCAAGGAGACGATATCGCAGGTAAACCCGATGGTTTATATCGATGGCCACCAATATTAATTAACTTCACTTTGATCTTAGTCACAGGGCCGAGAAGCAATGGAAATCCTGCTACCGAACCGTTGCAATGGATCAACGTGTGGCTGCGTAAAGAAGAATGCCACTGTGATTATGTAGTGCCATGCAAATATCTAGTCTTATTGTAACCGATATCAGTAAGGTTTTTACGATCAAGGAGACAATATCGCAGCTAAACCGCATTGTTTATATCGATGGCCATCAATATTAGTTAACTTCACTTTGATCTTTGCCATAGGGCCGAGAAGCAATGGAAATACTGCTACCGAACCGTGGCAATGGATCAAAGTGAGGCTGCGTAAAGAAGAATGCCACTATGATTATGTAGTGCCATGCAAATATCTAGTCCTATTGTAACCGATATCAGTAAGGTTTTTACGACCAAGGAGACGATATCGCAGCTAAACCGGATGGTTTATATCGATGGCCATCAATATTGGTTCACTTCACTTTGATCTTAGTCATAAGGCCGAGAAGCAATGGAAATACTGCTACCGAATCGTGGCAATGGATCAAAGTTAAGCTGCGTAAAGAAGCATGCCACTATGATTATGTAGTGCCATGCAAATTTCTAGTCCTATTGTAACCGATATCAGTAAGGTTTTTACGATCAAGGAGACGGTATCGCAGCTAAACCGGATGGTTTATATCGATGGCCATCAATATTAGTTAACTTCACTTTGATTTCATCCATAAGGCCGAGAAGCAATGCAAATACTGCTACCGAACCGTTTCAATCGATGAAAGTGTGGCTGCGTAAAGAAGAATGCCACTATGATTATGTAGTGTCATGCAAATGTCTAGTATTATTGTAACCGGTATCAGTAAGGTTTTTGAGATCAAGGAGACGATATCGCAGCTAAACCGGATGGTTTATATTGATGGCCATCAATATTAGTTAACTTCACTTTGATTTCATCCATAAGGCCGAGAAGCAATGGAAATACTGCTACCGAACCGTTTCAATGGATCAAAGTGTGGCTGCGTAAAGAAGCATGCCACTATGATTATGTAGTGCCATGCAAATTTCTAGTCCTATTGTAACCGATATCAGTAAGGTTTTTACGATCAAGGAGACGGTATCGCAGCTAAACCGGATGGTTTATATCGATGGCCATCAATATTAGTTAACTTCACTTTGATTTCATCCATAAGGCCGAGAAGCAATGCAAATACTGCTACCGAACCGTTTCAATCGATGAAAGTGTGGCTGCGTAAAGAAGAATGCCACTATGATTATGTAGTGTCATGCAAATGTCTAGTATTATTGTAACCGGTATCAGTAAGGTTTTTGAGATCAAGGAGACGATATCGCAGCTAAACCGGATGGTTTATATTGATGGCCATCAATATTAGTTAACTTCACTTTGATTTCATCCATAAGGCCGAGAAGCAATGGAAATACTGCTACCGAACCGTTTCAATGGATCAAAGTGCGGCTGCGTAAAGAAGAATGCCACTATGATTATGTAGTGTCATTCAAATGTCTAGTATTATTGTAACCGGTATCAGTAAGGTTTTTACGACCAAGGAGACGATATCGCAGCTAAACCGGATGGTTTATATCGATGGCCATCAATATTGGTTCACTTCACTTTGATCTTAGTCATAAGGCCGAGAAGCAATGGAAATACTGCTACCGAATCGTGGCAATGGATCAAAGTTAAGCTGCGTAAAGAAGCATGCCACTATGATTATGTAGTGTCATTCAAATGTCTAGTATTATTGTAACCGGTATCAGTAAGGTTTTTACGACCAAGGAGACGATATCGCAGCTAAACCGGATGGTTTATATCGATGGCCATCAATATTATTTAACTTCACTTCGATCTCAGCCATAGGGACCAGAAGCAATGGACATACTGGTACCGAACCGTGGCAATGGATGAAAGTGTGGCTGCGTGAAGAAGAATGCCACTATGATTATGTAGTGTCATGCAAATGTCTAGTATTATTGTAACCGGTATCAGTAAGGTTTTTACGATCAAGGAGACGATATCGCAGCTAAACCGGATGGTTTATATCGATGGCCATCAATATTAGTTAACTTCTCTTTGATCTCAGGCATAGGGCCGGGAAGCCATGGAAATACTGCTACCGAACCGCGGCAATGGATCAAAGTGTGGCTGCGTAAAGTAGAATGCCACTATGATTATGTAGTCTCATGCAAATATCTAGTCTTATTGTAACCGATATTAGTAAGGCTTTTACGATCAAGGAGACGATATCGCAGCTAAACCGGATGGTTTATATCGATGGCCATCAATATTAGTTAACTTCACTTTGATTTCATCCATAAGGCCGAGAAGCAATGGAAATACTGCTACCGAACCGTTTCAATGGATCAAAGTGCGGCTGCGTAAAGAAGAATGCCACTATGATTATGTAGTGTCATTCAAATGTCTAGTATTATTGTAACCGGTATCAGTAAGGTTTTTGGGATCAAGGAGACGATATCGCAGCTAAACCGGATGGTTTATATCGATGGCCATCAATATTAGTTAACTTCACTTCGATCTCAGCCATAGGGACCAGAAGCAATGGAAATACTGCTACCGAACCGTTTCAATGGATCAAAGTGTGGCTGCGTAAAGAAGCATGCCACTATGATTATGTAGTGCCATGCAAATATCTAGTCCTATTGTAACCGATATCAGTAAGGTTTTTACGATTAAGGAGACGATATCGCAGCTAAACCGGATGGTTTATATCGATGGCCATCAATATTAGTTAACTTCACTTTGATTTCATCCATAAGGCCGAGAAGCAATGGAAATACTGCTACCGAACCGTTTCAATGGATGAAAGTGTGGCTGCGTAAAGAAGAATGCCACTATGATTATGTAGTGTCATGCAAATGTCTAGTATTATTGTAACCGGTATCAGTAAGGTTTTTGAGATCAAGGAGACGATATCGCAGTTAAACCGGATGGTTTATATCGATGGCCATCAATATTAGTTAACTTCACTTTGATCTTAGTCATAAGGCCGAGAAGCAATGGAAATACTGCTACCGAACGGTTTCAATGGATGAAAGTATGGCTGCGTAAAGAAGAATGCCACTATGATTATGTAGTGTCATGCAAATGTCTAGTATTATTGTAACCGGTATCAGTAAGGTTTTTACGATCAAGGAGACAATATCGCAGCTAAACCGCATGGTTTATATCGATGGCCATCAATATTAGTTAACTTCACTTTGATCTTAGGCATAGGGCCGAGAAGCAATGGAAATACTGCTACCGAACCGTGGCAATGGATCAAAGTGAGGCTGCGTAAAGAAGAATACCACTATGATTATTTAGTGCAATGCAAATATCTAGTCCTATTGTAACCGATATCAGTAAGGTTTTTACGACCAAGGAGACGATATGGCAGCTAAACCGGATGGTTTATATCGATGGCCATCAATATTAGTTAACTTCACTTTCATCTTAGTCATACGGCCGAGAAGCAATGGAAATCCTGCTACCGAACCGTTGCAATGGATCAACGTGTGGCTGCGTAAAGAAGAATGCCACTGTGATTATGTAGTGCCATGCAAATATCTAGTCTTATTGTAACCGATGTCAGTAAGGTTTTTACGATCAAGGAGACAATATCGCAGCTAAACCGCATTGTTTATATCGATGGCCATCAATATTAGTTAACTTCACTTTGATCTTAGGCATAGGGCCGAGAAGCAATGGAAATACTGCTACCGAACCGTGGCAATGGATCAAAGTGAGGCTGCGTAAAGAAGAATACCACTATGATTATTTAGTGCAATGCAAATATCTAGTCCTATTGTAACCGATATCAGTAAGGTTTTTACGACCAAGGAGACGATATGGCAGCTAAACCGGATGGTTTATATCGATGGCCATCAATATTAGTTCACTTCACTTTGATCTTAGTCATAAGGCCGAGAAGCAATGGAAATACTGCTACCGAATCGTGGCAATGGATCAAAGTTAAGCTGCGTAAAGAAGCATGCCACTATGATTATGTAGTGCCGTGCAAATATCTAGTCCTATTGTAACCGATATCAGTAAGGTTTTTACGATCAAGGAGACGATATCGCAGCTAAACCGGATGGTTTATATCGATGGCCATCAATATTAGTTAACTTCACTTTGATCTCAGGCATAGGGCCGGGAAGCAATGGAAATACTGCTACCGAACCGCGGCAATGGATCAAAGTGTGGCTGCGTAAAGTAGAATGCCACTATGATTATGTAGTCTCATGCAAATATCTAGTCTTATTGTAACCGATATTAGTAAGGCTTTTACGATCAAGGAGACAATATTGCAGGTAAACCGGATGGTTTATATCGACGGCCATCAATATTAGTTAACTTCACTTTGATCTCAGCCATAGGGCGGGGAAGCAATGGAAATACTGCTACCGAACCGTGGCAATGGATCAAAGTGTGGCTGCGTAAAGGAGAATGTCACTATGATTATGTAGTCTCATGCAAACATCTAGTCTTATTGTAACCGATATTAGTAAGGCTTTTACGATCAAGGAGACAATATCGCAGGTAAACCGGATGGTTTATATCGATGGCCATCAATATTAGTTAACTTCACTTTGATCTCAGCCATAGGGCCGGGAAGCAATGGAAATACTGCTACCGAACCGTTTCAATGGATCAAAGTGTGGCTGCGTAAAGAAGCATGCCACTATGATTATGTATTGCCATGCAAATATCTAGTCCTATTGTAACCGATTTCAGTAAGGTTTTTACGATCAAGGAGACGATATCGCAGCTAAACCGGATGGTTTATATCGATGGCCATCAATATTAGTTAACTTCACTTTGATTTCATCCATAAGGCCGAGAAGCAATGGAAATACTGCTACCGAACCGTTTCAATGGATGAAAGTGTGGCTGCGTAAAGAAGAATGCCACTATGATTATGTAGTGTCATGCAAATGTCTAGTATTATTGTAACCGGTATCAGTAAGGTTTTTGAGATCAAGGAGACGATATCACAACTAAACCGGATGGTTTATATCGATGGCCATCAATATTAGTTAACTTCACTTTCATCTTAGTCATACGGCCGAGAAGCAATGGAAATACTGTACCGATCCGTTTCAATGGATCAAAGTGTGGCTGCGTAAAGAAGAATGCCACTATGATTATGTAGTGTCATGCAAATGTCTAGTATTATTGTAACCGGTACCAGTAAGGTTTTTGAGATCAAGGAGACGATATCGCAGCTAAACCGGATGGTTTATATCGATGGCCATCAATATTAGTTAACTTCACTTCGATCTCAGCCATAGGGACCAGAAGCAATGGACATACTGGTACCGAACCGTGGCAATGGATGAAAGTGTGGCTGCGTGAAGAAGAATGCCACTATGATTATGTAGTGTCATGCAAATGTCTAGTATTATTGTAACCGGTATCAGTAAGGTTTTTACGATCAAGGAGACGATATCGCAGCTAAACCGGATGGTTTATATCGATGGCCATCAATATTAGTTAACTTCACTTTGATCTCAGGCATAGGGCCGGGAAGCCATGGAAATTCTGCTACCGAACCGCGGCAATGGATCAAAGTGTGGCTGCGTAAAGTAGAATGCCACTATGATTATGTAGTCTCATGCAAATATCTAGTCTTATTGTAACCGATATTAGTAAGGCTTTTACGATCAAGGAGACGATATCGCAGCTAAACCGGATGGTTTATATCGATGGCCATCAATATTAGTTAACTTCACTTTGATTTCATCCATAAGGCCGAGAAGCAATGGAAATACTGCTACCGAACCGTTTCAATTGATCAAAGTGCGGCTGCGTAAAGAAGAATGCCACTATGATTATGTAGTGTCATGCAAATGTCTAGTATTATTGTAACCGGTATCAGTAAGGTTTTTACGATCAAGGAGACGATATCGCAGCTAAACCGGATGGTTTACATCGATGGCCATCAATATTAGTTAACTTCACTTTGATCTTAGTCATAAGGCCGAGAAGCAATGGAAATACTGCTACCGAACGGTTTCAATGGATGAAAGTATGGCTGCGTAAAGAAGAATGCCACTATGATTATGTAGTGTCATGCAAATGTCTAGTATTATTGTAACCGGTATCAGTAAGGTTTTTACGATCAAGGAGACAATATCGCAGCTAAACCGCATGGTTTATATCGATGGCCATCAATATTAGTTAACTTCACTTTGATCTTAGGCATAGGGCCGAGAAGCAATGGAAATACTGCTACCGAACCGTGGCAATGGATCAAAGTGAGGCTGCGTAAAGAAGAATACCACTATGATTATTTAGTGCAATGCAAATATCTAGTCCTATTGTAACCGATATCAGTAAGGTTTTTACGACCAAGGAGACGATATGGCAGCTAAACCGGATGGTTTATATCGATGGCCATCAATATTAGTTAACTTCACTTTCATCTTAGTCATACGGCCGAGAAGCAATGGAAATCCTGCTACCGAACCGTTGCAATGGATCAACGTGTGGCTGCGTAAAGAAGAATGCCACTGTGATTATGTAGTGCCATGCAAATATCTAGTCTTATTGTAACCGATGTCAGTAAGGTTTTTACGATCAAGGAGACAATATCGCAGCTAAACCGCATTGTTTATATCGATGGCCATCAATATTAGTTAACTTCACTTTGATCTTAGGCATAGGGCCGAGAAGCAATGGAAATACTGCTACCGAACCGTGGCAATGGATCAAAGTGAGGCTGCGTAAAGAAGAATACCACTATGATTATTTAGTGCAATGCAAATATCTAGTCCTATTGTAACCGATATCAGTAAGGTTTTTACGACCAAGGAGTCGATATGGCAGCTAAACCGGATGGTTTATATCGATGGCCATCAATATTAGTTCACTTCACTTTGATCTTAGTCATAAGGCCGAGAAGCAATGGAAATACTGCTACCGAATCGTGGCAATGGATCAAAGTTAAGCTGCGTAAAGAAGCATGCCACTATGATTATGTAGTGCCGTGCAAATATCTAGTCCTATTGTAACCGATATCAGTAAGGTTTTTACGATCAAGGAGACGATATCGCAGCTAAACCGGATGGTTTATATCGATGGCCATCAATATTAGTTAACTTCACTTTGATCTCAGGCATAGGGCCGGGAAGCAATGGAAATACTGCTACCGAACCGCGGCAATGGATCAAAGTGTGGCTGCGTAAAGTAGAATGCCACTATGATTATGTAGTCTCATGCAAATATCTAGTCTTATTGTAACCGATATTAGTAAGGCTTTTACGATCAAGGAGACAATATTGCAGGTAAACCGGATGGTTTATATCGACGGCCATCAATATTAGTTAACTTCACTTTGATCTCAGCCATAGGGCGGGGAAGCAATGGAAATACTGCTACCGAACCGTGGCAATGGATCAAAGTGTGGCTGCGTAAAGAAGAATGTCACTATGATTATGTAGTCTCATGCAAACATCTAGTCTTATTGTAACCGATATTAGTAAGGCTTTTACGATCAAGGAGACAATATCGCAGGTAAACCGGATGGTTTATATCGATGGCCATCAATATTAGTTAACTTCACTTTGATCTCAGCCATAGGGCCGGGAAGCAATGGAAATACTGCTACCGAACCGTTTCAATGGATCAAAGTGTGGCTGCGTAAAGAAGCATGCCACTATGATTATGTATTGCCATGCAAATATCTAGTCCTATTGTAACCGATTTCAGTAAGGTTTTTACGATCAAGGAGACGATATCGCAGCTAAACCGGATGGTTTATATCGATGGCCATCAATATTAGTTAACTTCACTTTGATTTCATCCATAAGGCCGAGAAGCAATGGAAATACTGCTACCGAACCGTTTCAATGGATGAAAGTGTGGCTGCGTAAAGAAGAATGCCACTATGATTATGTAGTGTCATGCAAATGTCTAGTATTATTGTAACCGGTATCAGTAAGGTTTTTGAGATCAAGGAGACGATATCACAACTAAACCGGATGGTTTATATCGATGGCCATCAATATTAGTTAACTTCACTTTCATCTTAGTCATACGGCCGAGAAGCAATGGAAATACTGTACCGATCCGTTTCAATGGATCAAAGTGTGGCTGCGTAAAGAAGAATGCCACTATGATTATGTAGTGTCATGCAAATGTCTAGTATTATTGTAACCGGTACCAGTAAGGTTTTTGAGATCAAGGAGACGATATCGCAGCTAAACCGGATGGTTTATATCGATGGCCATCAATATTAGTTAACTTCACTTCGATCTCAGCCATAGGGACCAGAAGCAATGGACATACTGGTACCGAACCGTGGCAATGGATGAAAGTGTGGCTGCGTGAAGAAGAATGCCACTATGATTATGTAGTGTCATGCAAATGTCTAGTATTATTGTAACCGATATCAGTAAGGTTTTTACGATCAAGGAGACGATATCGCAGCTAAACCGGATGGTTTATATCGATGGCCATCAATATTAGTTAACTTCACTTTGATCTCAGGCATAGGGCCGGGAAGCAATGGAAATACTGCTACCGAACCGCGGCAATGGATCAAAGTGTGGCTGCGTAAAGTAGAATGCCACTATGATTATGTAGTCTCATGCAAATATCTAGTCTTATTGTAACCGATATTAGTAAGGCTTTTACGATCAAGGAGACAATATTGCAGGTAAACCGGATGGTTTATATCGACGGCCATCAATATTAGTTAACTTCACTTTGATCTCAGCCATAGGGCGGGGAAGCAATGGAAATACTGCTACCGAACCGTGGCAATGGATCAAAGTGTGGCTGCGTAAAGAAGAATGTCACTATGATTATGTAGTCTCATGCAAACATCTAGTCTTATTGTAACCGATATTAGTAAGGCTTTTACGATCAAGGAGACAATATCGCAGGTAAACCGGATGGTTTATATCGATGGCCATCAATATTAGTTAACTTCACTTTGATCTCAGCCATAGGGCCGGGAAGCAATGGAAATACTGCTACCGAACCGTTTCAATGGATCAAAGTGTGGCTGCGTAAAGAAGCATGCCACTATGATTATGTATTGCCATGCAAATATCTAGTCCTATTGTAACCGATTTCAGTAAGGTTTTTACGATCAAGGAGACGATATCGCAGCTAAACCGGATGGTTTATATCGATGGCCATCATATTAGTTAACTTCACTTTGATTTCATCCATAAGGCCGAGAAGCAATGGAAATACTGCTACCGAACCGTTTCAATGGATGAAAGTGTGGCTGCGTAAAGAAGAATGCCACTATGATTATGTAGTGTCATGCAAATGTCTAGTATTATTGTAACCGGTATCAGTAAGGTTTTTGAGATCAAGGAGACGATATCACAACTAAACCGGATGGTTTATATCGATGGCCATCAATATTAGTTAACTTCACTTTCATCTTAGTCATACGGCCGAGAAGCAATGGAAATACTGTACCGATCCGTTTCAATGGATCAAAGTGTGGCTGCGTAAAGAAGAATGCCACTATGATTATGTAGTGTCATGCAAATGTCTAGTATTATTGTAACCGGTACCAGTAAGGTCTTTGAGATCAAGGAGACGATATCGCAGCTAAACCGGATGGTTTATATCGATGGCCATCAATATTAGTTAACTTCACTTCGATCTCAGCCATAGGGACCAGAAGCAATGGACATACTGGTACCGAACCGTGGCAATGGATGAAAGTGTGGCTGCGTGAAGAAGAATGCCACTATGATTATGTAGTGTCATGCAAATGTCTAGTATTATTGTAACCGGTATCAGTAAGGTTTTTACGATCAAGGAGACGATATCGCAGCTAAACCGGATGGTTTATATCGATGGCCATCAATATTAGTTAACTTCACTTTGATCTCAGGCATAGGGCCGGGAAGCCATGGAAATTCTGCTACCGAACCGCGGCAATGGATCAAAGTGTGGCTGCGTAAAGTAGAATGCCACTATGATTATGTAGTCTCATGCAAATAACTAGTCTTATTGTAACCGATATTAGTAAGGCTTTTACGATCAAGGAGACGATATCGCAGCTAAACCGGATGGTTTATATCGATGGCCATCAATATTAGTTAACTTCACTTTGATTTCATCCATAAGGCCGAGAAGCAATGGAAATACTGCTACCGAACCGTTTCAATTGATCAAAGTGCGGCTGCGTAAAGAAGAATGCCACTATGATTATGTAGTGTCATGCAAATGTCTAGTATTATTGTAACCGGTATCAGTAAGGTTTTTGGGATCAAGGAGACGATATCGCAGCTAAACCGGATGGTTTATATCGATGGCCATCAATATTAGTTAACTTCACTTCGATCTCAGCCATAGGGCCCAGAAGCAATGGAAATACTGCTACCGAACCGTTTCAATGGATCAAAGTGTGGCTGCGTAAAGAAGCATGCCACTATGATTATGTAGTGCCATGCAAATATCTAGTCCTATTGTAACCGAAATCAGTAAGGTTTTTACGATCAAGGAGACGATATCGCAGCTAAACCGGATGGTTTATATCGATGGCCATCAATATTGGTTAACTTCACTTTGATTTCATCCATAAGGCCGAGAAGCAATGGAAATACTGCTACCGCACCGTTTCAATGGATGAAAGTGTGGCTGCGTAAAGAAGAATGCCACTATGATTATGTAGTGTCATGCAAATGTCTAGTATTATTGTAACCGGTATCAGTAAGGTTTTTGAGATCAAGGAGACGATATCGCAGCTAAACCGGATGGTTTATATCGATGGCCATCAATATTAGTTAACTTCACTTTCATCTTAGTCATACGGCCGAGAAGCAATGGAAATACTGTACCGATCCGTTTCAATGGATCAAAGTGTGGCTGCGTAAAGAAGAATGCCACTATGATTATGTCGTGTCATGCAAATGTCTAGTATTATTGTAACCGGTACCAGTAAGGTTTTTGGGATCAAGGAGACGATATCGCAGCTAAACCGGATGGTTTATATCGATGGCCATCAATATTAGTTAACTTCACTTCGATCTCAGCCATAGGGCCCAGAAGCAATGGAAATACTGCTACCGAACCGTTTCAATGGATCAAAGTGTGGCTGCGTAAAGAAGCATGCCACTATGATTATGTAGTGCCATGCAAATATCTAGTCCTATTGTAACCGGTATCAGTAAGGTTTTTGAGATCAAGGAGACGATATCGCAGCTAAACCGGATGGTTTACATCGATGGCCATCAATATTAGTTAACTTCACTTTCATCTTAGTCATACGGCCGAGAAGCAATGGAAATACTGCTACCGAACTGTGGCAATGGATCAAAGTGTGCCTGCGTAAAGAAGAATGCCACTATGATTATGTAGTGTCATGCAAATGTCTAGTATTATTGTAACCGGTATCAGTAAGGTTTTTGAGATCAAGGACACGATATCGCAGCTAAACCGGATGGTTTATATCGATGGCCATCAATATTAGTTAACTTCACTTCGATCTCAGCCATAGGGACCAGAAGCAATGGACATACTGCTACCGAACAGTGGCAATGGATGAAAGTGTGGCTGCGTAAAGAAGAATGCCACTATGATTATGTAGTGTCATGCAAATGTCTAGTATTATTGTAACCGGTATCAGTAAGGTTTTTGAGATCAAGGAGACGATATCGCAGCTAAACCGGATGGTTTACATCGATGGCCATCAATATTCGTTAACTTCACTTTCATCTTAGTCATACGGCCGAGAAGCATTGGAAATACTGCTACCGAACCGCGGCAATGGATCAAAGTGTGGCTGCGTAAAGTAGAATGCCACTATGATTATGTAGCCTCATGCAAATATCTAGTCTTATTGTAACCGATATTAGTAAGGCTTTTACGATCAAGGAGACAATATTGCAGGTAAACCGGATGGTTTATATCGACGGCCATCAATATTAGTTAACTTCACTTTGATCTCAGCCATAGGGCCGGGAGGCAATGGAAATACTGCTACCGAACCGTGGCAATGGATCAAAGTGTGGCTGCGTAAAGAAGAATGTCACTATGATTATGTAGTCTCATGCAAATATCTAGTCTTATTGTAACCGATATTAGTGAGGCTTTTACGATCAAGGAGACAATATCGCAGGTAAACCGGATGGTTTATATCGATGGCCATCAATATTAGTTAACTTCACTTTGATCTCAGCCATAGGGCCGGGAAGCAATGGAAATACTACTACCGAACCGTGGCAATGGATCAAAGTGTGGCTGCGTAAAGAAGAATGCCACTATGATTATGTACTGCCATGCAAATGTCTAGTATTATTGTAACAGGTATCAGTAAGGTTTTTGAGATCAAGGAGACGATATCGCAGGTAAACCCGATGGTTTATATCGATGGCCACCAATATTAATTAACTTCACTTTGATCTTAGTCACAGGGCCGAGAAGCAATGGAAATCCTGCTACCGAACCGTTGCAATGGATCAACGTGTGGCTGCGTAAAGAAGAATGCCACTGTGATTATGTAGTGCCATGCAAATATCTAGTCTTATTGTAACCGATATCAGTAAGGTTTTTACGATCAAGGAGACAATATCGCAGCTAAACCGCATTGTTTATATCGATGGCCATCAATATTAGTTAACTTCACTTTGATCTTTGCCATAGGGCCGAGAAGCAATGGAAATACTGCTACCGAACCGTGGCAATGGATCAAAGTGAGGCTGCGTAAAGAAGAATGCCACTATGATTATGTAGTGCCATGCAAATATCTAGTCCTATTGTAACCGATATCAGTAAGGTTTTTACGACCAAGGAGACGATATCGCAGCTAAACCGGATGGTTTATATCGATGGCCATCAATATTGGTTCACTTCACTTTGATCTTAGTCATAAGGCCGAGAAGCAATGGAAATACTGCTACCGAATCGTGGCAATGGATCAAAGTTAAGCTGCGTAAAGAAGCATGCCACTATGATTATGTAGTGTCATTCAAATGTCTAGTATTATTGTAACCGGTATCAGTAAGGTTTTTGGGATCAAGGAGACGATATCGCAGCTAAACCGGAAGGTTTATATCGATGGCCATCAATATTAGTTAACTTCACTTCGATCTCAGCCATAGGGACCAGAAGCAATGGAAATACTGCTACCGAACCGTTTCAATGGATCAAAGTGTGGCTGCGTAAAGAAGCATGCCACTATGATTATGTAGTGCCATGCAAATTTCTAGTCCTATTGTAACCGATATCAGTAAGGTTTTTACGATCAAGGAGACGATATCGCAGCTAAACCGGATGGTTTATATTGATGGCCATCAATATTAGTTAACTTCACTTTGATTTCATCCATAAGGCCGAGAAGCAATGGAAATACTGCTACCGAACCGTTTCAATGGATCAAAGTGCGGCTGCGTAAAGAAGAATGCCACTATGATTATGTAGTGTCATTCAAATGTCTAGTATTATTGTAACCGGTATCAGTAAGGTTTTTGGGATCAAGGAGACGATATCACAGCTAAACCGGATGGTTTATATCGATGGCCATCAATATTAGTTAACTTCACTTCGATCTCAGCCATAGGGACCAGAAGCAATGGAAATACTGCTACCGAACCGTTTCAATGGATCAAAGTGTGGCTGCGTAAAGAAGCATGCCACTATGATTATGTAGTGCCATGCAAATATCTAGTCCTATTGTAACCGATATCAGTAAGGTTTTTACGATTAAGGAGACGATATCGCAGCTAAACCGGATGGTTTATATCGATGGCCATCAATATTAGTTAACTTCACTTTGATTTCATCCATAAGGCCGAGAAGCAATGGAAATACTGCTACCGAACCGTTTCAATGGATGAAAGTGTGGCTGCGTAAAGAAGAATGCCACTATGATTATGTAGTGTCATGCAAATGTCTAGTATTATTGTAACCGGTATCAGTAAGGTTTTTGAGATCAAGGAGACGATATCGCAGTTAAACCGGATGGTTTATATCGATGGCCATCAATATTAGTTAACTTCACTTCGATCTCAGCCATAGGGACCAGAAGCAATGGACATACTGGTACCGAACCGTGGCAATGGATGAAAGTGTGGCTGCGTGAAGAAGAATGCCACTATGATTATGTAGTGTCATGCAAATGTCTAGTATTATTGTAACCGGTATCAGTAAGGTTTTTACGATCAAGGAGACGATATCGCAGCTAAACCGGATGGTTTATATCGACGGCCATCAATATTAGTTAACTTCACTTTGATCTCAGGCATAGGGCCGGGAAGCCATGGAAATACTGCTACCGAACCGCGGCAATGGATCAAAGTGTGGTTGCGTAAAGTAGAATGCCACTATGATTATGTAGTCTCATGCAAATGTCTAGTATTATTGTAACCGGTACCAGTAAGGTTTTTGAGATCAAGGAGACGATATCGCAGCTAAACCGGATGGTTTATATCGATGGCCATCAATATTAGTTAACTTCACTTTGATCTTAGCCATAGGGCCGAGAAGCAATGGAAATACTGCTACCGAACCGTGGCAATGGATCAAAGTGAGGCTGCGTAAAGAAGAATGCCACTATGATTATGTAGTGCCATGCAAATATCTAGTCCTATTGTAACCGATATCAGTAAGGTTTTTACGACCAAGGAGACGATATCGCAGCTAAACCGGATGGTTTATATCGATGGCCATCAATATTGGTTCACTTCACTTTGATCTTAGTCATAAGGCCGAGAAGCAATGGAAATACTGCTACCGAATCGTGGCAATGGATCAAAGTTAAGCTGCGTAAAGAAGCATGCCACTATGATTATGTAGTGCCATGCAAATATCTAGTCCTATTGTAACCGAAATCAGTAAGGTTTTTACGATCAAGGAGACGATATCGCAGCTAAACCGGATGGTTTATATCGATGGCCATCAATATTGGTTAACTTCACTTTGATTTCATCCATAAGGCCGAGAAGCAATGGAAATACTGCTACCGCACCGTTTCAATGGATGAAAGTGTGGCTGCGTAAAGAAGAATGCCACTATGATTATGTAGTGTCATGCAAATGTCTAGTATTATTGTAACCGGTATCAGTAAGGTTTTTGAGATCAAGGAGACGATATCGCAGCTAAACCGGATGGTTTATATCGATGGCCATCAATATTAGTTAACTTCACTTTCATCTTAGTCATACGGCCGAGAAGCAATGGAAATACTGTACCGATCCGTTTCAATGGATCAAAGTGTGGCTGCGTAAAGAAGAATGCCACTATGATTATGTCGTGTCATGCAAATGTCTAGTATTATTGTAACCGGTACCAGTAAGGTTTTTGGGATCAAGGAGACGATATCGCAGCTAAACCGGATGGTTTATATCGATGGCCATCAATATTAGTTAACTTCACTTCGATCTCAGCCATAGGGCCCAGAAGCAATGGAAATACTGCTACCGAACCGTTTCAATGGATCAAAGTGTGGCTGCGTAAAGAAGCATGCCACTATGATTATGTAGTGCCATGCAAATATCTAGTCCTATTGTAACCGGTATCAGTAAGGTTTTTGAGATCAAGGAGACGATATCGCAGCTAAACCGGATGGTTTACATCGATGGCCATCAATATTAGTTAACTTCACTTTCATCTTAGTCATACGGCCGAGAAGCAATGGAAATACTGCTACCGAACTGTGGCAATGGATCAAAGTGTGCCTGCGTAAAGAAGAATGCCACTATGATTATGTAGTGTCATGCAAATGTCTAGTATTATTGTAACCGGTATCAGTAAGGTTTTTGAGATCAAGGACACGATATCGCAGCTAAACCGGATGGTTTATATCGATGGCCATCAATATTAGTTAACTTCACTTCGATCTCAGCCATAGGGACCAGAAGCAATGGACATACTGCTACCGAACAGTGGCAATGGATGAAAGTGTGGCTGCGTAAAGAAGAATGCCACTATGATTATGTAGTGTCATGCAAATGTCTAGTATTATTGTAACCGGTATCAGTAAGGTTTTTGAGATCAAGGAGACGATATCGCAGCTAAACCGGATGGTTTACATCGATGGCCATCAATATTCGTTAACTTCACTTTCATCTTAGTCATACGGCCGAGAAGCATTGGAAATACTGCTACCGAACCGCGGCAATGGATCAAAGTGTGGCTGCGTAAAGTAGAATGCCACTATGATTATGTAGCCTCATGCAAATATCTAGTCTTATTGTAACCGATATTAGTAAGGCTTTTACGATCAAGGAGACAATATTGCAGGTAAACCGGATGGTTTATATCGACGGCCATCAATATTAGTTAACTTCACTTTGATCTCAGCCATAGGGCCGGGAGGCAATGGAAATACTGCTACCGAACCGTGGCAATGGATCAAAGTGTGGCTGCGTAAAGAAGAATGTCACTATGATTATGTAGTCTCATGCAAATATCTAGTCTTATTGTAACCGATATTAGTGAGGCTTTTACGATCAAGGAGACAATATCGCAGGTAAACCGGATGGTTTATATCGATGGCCATCAATATTAGTTAACTTCACTTTGATCTCAGCCATAGGGCCGGGAAGCAATGGAAATACTACTACCGAACCGTGGCAATGGATCAAAGTGTGGCTGCGTAAAGAAGAATGCCACTATGATTATGTACTGCCATGCAAATGTCTAGTATTATTGTAACAGGTATCAGTAAGGTTTTTGAGATCAAGGAGACGATATCGCAGGTAAACCCGATGGTTTATATCGATGGCCACCAATATTAATTAACTTCACTTTGATCTTAGTCACAGGGCCGAGAAGCAATGGAAATCCTGCTACCGAACCGTTGCAATGGATCAACGTGTGGCTGCGTAAAGAAGAATGCCACTGTGATTATGTAGTGCCATGCAAATATCTAGTCTTATTGTAACCGATATCAGTAAGGTTTTTACGATCAAGGAGACAATATCGCAGCTAAACCGCATTGTTTATATCGATGGCCATCAATATTAGTTAACTTCACTTTGATCTTTGCCATAGGGCCGAGAAGCAATGGAAATACTGCTACCGAACCGTGGCAATGGATCAAAGTGAGGCTGCGTAAAGAAGAATGCCACTATGATTATGTAGTGCCATGCAAATATCTAGTCCTATTGTAACCGATATCAGTAAGGTTTTTACGACCAAGGAGACGATATCGCAGCTAAACCGGATGGTTTATATCGATGGCCATCAATATTGGTTCACTTCACTTTGATCTTAGTCATAAGGCCGAGAAGCAATGGAAATACTGCTACCGAATCGTGGCAATGGATCAAAGTTAAGCTGCGTAAAGAAGCATGCCACTATGATTATGTAGTGTCATTCAAATGTCTAGTATTATTGTAACCGGTATCAGTAAGGTTTTTGGGATCAAGGAGACGATATCGCAGCTAAACCGGAAGGTTTATATCGATGGCCATCAATATTAGTTAACTTCACTTCGATCTCAGCCATAGGGACCAGAAGCAATGGAAATACTGCTACCGAACCGTTTCAATGGATCAAAGTGTGGCTGCGTAAAGAAGCATGCCACTATGATTATGTAGTGCCATGCAAATTTCTAGTCCTATTGTAACCGATATCAGTAAGGTTTTTACGATCAAGGAGACGATATCGCAGCTAAACCGGATGGTTTATATTGATGGCCATCAATATTAGTTAACTTCACTTTGATTTCATCCATAAGGCCGAGAAGCAATGGAAATACTGCTACCGAACCGTTTCAATGGATCAAAGTGCGGCTGCGTAAAGAAGAATGCCACTATGATTATGTAGTGTCATTCAAATGTCTAGTATTATTGTAACCGGTATCAGTAAGGTTTTTGGGATCAAGGAGACGATATCACAGCTAAACCGGATGGTTTATATCGATGGCCATCAATATTAGTTAACTTCACTTCGATCTCAGCCATAGGGACCAGAAGCAATGGAAATACTGCTACCGAACCGTTTCAATGGATCAAAGTGTGGCTGCGTAAAGAAGCATGCCACTATGATTATGTAGTGCCATGCAAATATCTAGTCCTATTGTAACCGATATCAGTAAGGTTTTTACGATTAAGGAGACGATATCGCAGCTAAACCGGATGGTTTATATCGATGGCCATCAATATTAGTTAACTTCACTTTGATTTCATCCATAAGGCCGAGAAGCAATGGAAATACTGCTACCGAACCGTTTCAATGGATGAAAGTGTGGCTGCGTAAAGAAGAATGCCACTATGATTATGTAGTGTCATGCAAATGTCTAGTATTATTGTAACCGGTATCAGTAAGGTTTTTGAGATCAAGGAGACGATATCGCAGTTAAACCGGATGGTTTATATCGATGGCCATCAATATTAGTTAACTTCACTTCGATCTCAGCCATAGGGACCAGAAGCAATGGACATACTGGTACCGAACCGTGGCAATGGATGAAAGTGTGGCTGCGTGAAGAAGAATGCCACTATGATTATGTAGTGTCATGCAAATGTCTAGTATTATTGTAACCGGTATCAGTAAGGTTTTTACGATCAAGGAGACGATATCGCAGCTAAACCGGATGGTTTATATCGACGGCCATCAATATTAGTTAACTTCACTTTGATCTCAGGCATAGGGCCGGGAAGCCATGGAAATACTGCTACCGAACCGCGGCAATGGATCAAAGTGTGGTTGCGTAAAGTAGAATGCCACTATGATTATGTAGTCTCATGCAAATGTCTAGTATTATTGTAACCGGTACCAGTAAGGTTTTTGAGATCAAGGAGACGATATCGCAGCTAAACCGGATGGTTTATATCGATGGCCATCAATATTAGTTAACTTCACTTTGATCTTAGCCATAGGGCCGAGAAGCAATGGAAATACTGCTACCGAACCGTGGCAATGGATCAAAGTGAGGCTGCGTAAAGAAGAATGCCACTATGATTATGTAGTGCCATGCAAATATCTAGTCCTATTGTAACCGATATCAGTAAGGTTTTTACGACCAAGGAGACGATATCGCAGCTAAACCGGATGGTTTATATCGATGGCCATCAATATTGGTTCACTTCACTTTGATCTTAGTCATAAGGCCGAGAAGCAATGGAAATACTGCTACCGAATCGTGGCAATGGATCAAAGTTAAGCTGCGTAAAGAAGCATGCCACTATGATTATGTAGTGTCATTCAAATGTCTAGTATTATTGTAACCGGTATCAGTAAGGTTTTTGGGATCAAGGAGACGATATCGCAGCTAAACCGGAAGGTTTATATCGATGGCCATCAATATTAGTTAACTTCAGTGCGATCTCAGCCATAGGGACCAGAAGCAATGGAAATACTGCTACCGAACCGTTTCAATGGATCAAAGTGTGGCTGCGTAAAGAAGCATGCCACTATGATTATGTAGTGCCATGCAAATTTCTAGTCCTATTGTAACCGATATCAGTAAGGTTTTTACGATCAAGGAGACGATATCGCAGCTAAACCGGATGGTTTATATCGATGGCCATCAATATTAGTTAACTTCACTTTGATTTCATCCATAAGGCCGAGAAGCAATGCAAATACTGCTACCGAACCGTTTCAATCGATGAAAGTGTGGCTGCGTAAAGAAGAATGCCACTATGATTATGTAGTGTCATGCAAATGTCTAGTATTATTGTAACCGGTATCAGTAAGGTTTTTGAGATCAAGGAGACGATATCGCAGCTAAACCGGATGGTTTATATCGACGGCCATCAATATTAGTTAACTTCACTTTGATCTCAGGCGTAGGGCCGGGAAGCCATGGAAATACTGCTACCGAACCGCGGCAATGGATCAAAGTGTGGTTGCGTAAAGTAGAATGCCACTATGATTATGTAGTCTCATGCAAATGTCTAGTATTATTGTAACCGGTACCAGTAAGGTTTTTGAGATCAAGGAGACGATATCGCAGCTAAACCGGATGGTTTATATCGATGGCCATCAATATTATTTAACTTCACTTCGATCTCAGCCATAGGGACCAGAAGCAATGGACATACTGGTACCGAACCGTGGCAATGGATGAAAGTGTGGCTGCGTGAAGAAGAATGCCACTATGATTATGTAGTGTCATGCAAATGTCTAGTATTATTGTAACCGGTATCAGTAAGGTTTTTACGATCAAGGAGACGATATCGCAGCTAAACCGGATGGTTTATATCGATGGCCATCAATATTAGTTAACTTCTCTTTGATCTCAGGCATAGGGCCGGGAAGCCATGGAAATACTGCTACCGAACCGCGGCAATGGATCAAAGTGTGGCTGCGTAAAGTAGAATGCCACTATGATTATGTAGTCTCATGCAAATATCTAGTCTTATTGTAACCGATATTAGTAAGGCTTTTACGATCAAGGAGACGATATCGCAGCTAAACCGGATGGTTTATATCGATGGCCATCAATATTAGTTAACTTCACTTTGATCTTGGCCATAGGGCCGAGAAGCAATGGAAATACTGCTACCGAACCGTGGCAATGGATCAAAGTGAGGCTGCGTAAAGAAGAATGCCACTATGATTATGTAGTGCCATGCAAATATCTAGTCCTATTGTAACCGATATCAGTAAGGTTTTTACGACCAAGGAGACGATATCGCAGCTAAACCGGATGGTTTATATCGATGGCCATCAATATTGGTTCACTTCACTTTGATCTTAGTCATAAGGCCGAGAAGCAATGGAAATACTGCTACCGAATCGTGGCAATGGATCAAAGTTAAGCTGCGTAAAGAAGCATGCCACTATGATTATGTAGTGTCATTCAAATGTCTAGTATTATTGTAACCGGTACCAGTAAGGTTTTTGAGATCAAGGAGACGATATCGCAGCTAAACCGGATGGTTTATATCGATGGCCATCAATATTAGTTAACTTCACTTCGATCTCAGCCATAGGGACCAGAAGCAATGGACATACTGGTACCGAACCGTGGCAATGGATGAAAGTGTGGCTGCGTGAAGAAGAATGCCACTATGATTATGTAGTGTCATGCAAATGTCTAGTATTATTGTAACCGGTATCAGTAAGGTTTTTACGATCAAGGAGACGATATCGCAGCTAAACCGGATGGTTTATATCGATGGCCATCAATATTAGTTAACTTCACTTTGATCTCAGGCATAGGGCCGGGAAGCCATGGAAATACTGCTACCGAACCGCGGCAATGGATCAAAGTGTGGCTGCGTAAAGTAGAATGCCACTATGATTATGTAGTCTCATGCAAATATCTAGTCTTATTGTAACCGATATTAGTAAGGCTTTTACGATCAAGGAGACGATATCGCAGCTAAACCGGATGGTTTATATCGATGGCCATCGATATTAGTTAACTTCACTTTGATTTCATCCATAAGGCCGAGAAGCAATGGAAATACTGCTACCGAACCGTTTCAATGGATCAAAGTGCGGCTGCGTAAAGAAGAATGCCACTATGATTATGTAGTGTCATTCAAATGTCTAGTATTATTGTAACCGGTATCAGTAAGGTTTATACAATCAAGGAGACAATATCGCAGCTAAACCGCATGGTTTATACCGATGGCCATCAATATTAGTTAACTTCACTTTGATTTCATCCATAAGGCCGAGAAGCAATGGAAATACTGCTACCGAACCGTGGCAATGGATCAAAGTGTGGCTGCGTAAAGAAGAATGCCACTATGATTATGTAGTGTCATGCAAATGTCTAGTATTATTGTAACCGGTATCAGTAAGGTTTTTGAGATCAAGGAGACGATATCGCAGCTAAACCGGATGGTTTATATTGATGGCCATCAATATTAGTTAACTTCACTTTGATTTCATCCATAAGGCCGAGAAGCAATGGAAATACTGCTACCGAACCGTTTCAATGGATCAAAGTGCTGCTGCGTAAAGAAGAATGCCACTATGATTATGTAGTGTCATTCAAATGTCTAGTATTATTGTAACCGGTATCAGTAAGGTTTTTACGACCAAGGAGACGATATCGCAACTAAACCGGATGGTTTATATCGATGGCCATCAATATTGGTTCACTTCACTTTGATCTTAGTCATAAGGCCGAGAAGCAATGGAAATACTGCTACCGAATCGTGGCAATGGATCAAAGTTAAGCTGCGTAAAGAAGCATGCCACTATGATTATGTAGCCTCATGCAAATATCTAGTCTTATTGTAACCGATATTAGTAAGGCTTTTACGATCAAGGAGACAATATTGCAGGTAAACCGGATGGTTTATATCGACGGCCATCAATATTAGTTAACTTCACTTTGATCTCAGCCATAGGGCCGGGAGGCAATGGAAATACTGCTACCGAACCGTGGCAATGGATCAAAGTGTGGCTGCGTAAAGAAGAATGTCACTATGATTATGTAGTCTCATGCAAATATCTAGTCTTATTGTAACCGATATTAGTGAGGCTTTTACGATCAAGGAGACAATATCGCAGGTAAACCGGATGGTTTATATCGATGGCCATCAATATTAGTTAACTTCACTTTGATCTCAGCCATAGGGCCGGGAAGCAATGGAAATACTACTACCGAACCGTGGCAATGGATCAAAGTGTGGCTGCGTAAAGAAGAATGCCACTATGATTATGTACTGCCATGCAAATGTCTAGTATTATTGTAACAGGTATCAGTAAGGTTTTTGAGATCAAGGAGACGATATCGCAGGTAAACCCGATGGTTTATATCGATGGCCACCAATATTAATTAACTTCACTTTGATCTTAGTCACAGGGCCGAGAAGCAATGGAAATCCTGCTACCGAACCGTTGCAATGGATCAACGTGTGGCTGCGTAAAGAAGAATGCCACTGTGATTATGTAGTGCCATGCAAATATCTAGTCTTATTGTAACCGATATCAGTAAGGTTTTTACGATCAAGGAGACAATATCGCAGCTAAACCGCATTGTTTATATCGATGGCCATCAATATTAGTTAACTTCACTTTGATCTTTGCCATAGGGCCGAGAAGCAATGGAAATACTGCTACCGAACCGTGGCAATGGATCAAAGTGAGGCTGCGTAAAGAAGAATGCCACTATGATTATGTAGTGCCATGCAAATATCTAGTCCTATTGTAACCGATATCAGTAAGGTTTTTACGACCAAGGAGACGATATCGCAGCTAAACCGGATGGTTTATATCGATGGCCATCAATATTGGTTCACTTCACTTTGATCTTAGTCATAAGGCCGAGAAGCAATGGAAATACTGCTACCGAATCGTGGCAATGGATCAAAGTTAAGCTGCGTAAAGAAGCATGCCACTATGATTATGTAGTGTCATTCAAATGTCTAGTATTATTGTAACCGGTATCAGTAAGGTTTTTGGGATCAAGGAGACGATATCGCAGCTAAACCGGAAGGTTTATATCGATGGCCATCAATATTAGTTAACTTCACTTCGATCTCAGCCATAGGGACCAGAAGCAATGGAAATACTGCTACCGAACCGTTTCAATGGATCAAAGTGTGGCTGCGTAAAGAAGCATGCCACTATGATTATGTAGTGCCATGCAAATTTCTAGTCCTATTGTAACCGATATCAGTAAGGTTTTTACGATCAAGGAGACGATATCGCAGCTAAACCGGATGGTTTATATTGATGGCCATCAATATTAGTTAACTTCACTTTGATTTCATCCATAAGGCCGAGAAGCAATGGAAATACTGCTACCGAACCGTTTCAATGGATCAAAGTGCGGCTGCGTAAAGAAGAATGCCACTATGATTATGTAGTGTCATTCAAATGTCTAGTATTATTGTAACCGGTATCAGTAAGGTTTTTGGGATCAAGGAGACGATATCACAGCTAAACCGGATGGTTTATATCGATGGCCATCAATATTAGTTAACTTCACTTCGATCTCAGCCATAGGGACCAGAAGCAATGGAAATACTGCTACCGAACCGTTTCAATGGATCAAAGTGTGGCTGCGTAAAGAAGCATGCCACTATGATTATGTAGTGCCATGCAAATATCTAGTCCTATTGTAACCGATATCAGTAAGGTTTTTACGATTAAGGAGACGATATCGCAGCTAAACCGGATGGTTTATATCGATGGCCATCAATATTAGTTAACTTCACTTTGATTTCATCCATAAGGCCGAGAAGCAATGGAAATACTGCTACCGAACCGTTTCAATGGATGAAAGTGTGGCTGCGTAAAGAAGAATGCCACTATGATTATGTAGTGTCATGCAAATGTCTAGTATTATTGTAACCGGTATCAGTAAGGTTTTTGAGATCAAGGAGACGATATCGCAGTTAAACCGGATGGTTTATATCGATGGCCATCAATATTAGTTAACTTCACTTCGATCTCAGCCATAGGGACCAGAAGCAATGGACATACTGGTACCGAACCGTGGCAATGGATGAAAGTGTGGCTGCGTGAAGAAGAATGCCACTATGATTATGTAGTGTCATGCAAATGTCTAGTATTATTGTAACCGGTATCAGTAAGGTTTTTACGATCAAGGAGACGATATCGCAGCTAAACCGGATGGTTTATATCGACGGCCATCAATATTAGTTAACTTCACTTTGATCTCAGGCATAGGGCCGGGAAGCCATGGAAATACTGCTACCGAACCGCGGCAATGGATCAAAGTGTGGTTGCGTAAAGTAGAATGCCACTATGATTATGTAGTCTCATGCAAATGTCTAGTATTATTGTAACCGGTACCAGTAAGGTTTTTGAGATCAAGGAGACGATATCGCAGCTAAACCGGATGGTTTATATCGATGGCCATCAATATTAGTTAACTTCACTTTGATCTTAGCCATAGGGCCGAGAAGCAATGGAAATACTGCTACCGAACCGTGGCAATGGATCAAAGTGAGGCTGCGTAAAGAAGAATGCCACTATGATTATGTAGTGCCATGCAAATATCTAGTCCTATTGTAACCGATATCAGTAAGGTTTTTACGACCAAGGAGACGATATCGCAGCTAAACCGGATGGTTTATATCGATGGCCATCAATATTGGTTCACTTCACTTTGATCTTAGTCATAAGGCCGAGAAGCAATGGAAATACTGCTACCGAATCGTGGCAATGGATCAAAGTTAAGCTGCGTAAAGAAGCATGCCACTATGATTATGTAGTGTCATTCAAATGTCTAGTATTATTGTAACCGGTATCAGTAAGGTTTTTGGGATCAAGGAGACGATATCGCAGCTAAACCGGAAGGTTTATATCGATGGCCATCAATATTAGTTAACTTCAGTGCGATCTCAGCCATAGGGACCAGAAGCAATGGAAATACTGCTACCGAACCGTTTCAATGGATCAAAGTGTGGCTGCGTAAAGAAGCATGCCACTATGATTATGTAGTGCCATGCAAATTTCTAGTCCTATTGTAACCGATATCAGTAAGGTTTTTACGATCAAGGAGACGATATCGCAGCTAAACCGGATGGTTTATATCGATGGCCATCAATATTAGTTAACTTCACTTTGATTTCATCCATAAGGCCGAGAAGCAATGCAAATACTGCTACCGAACCGTTTCAATCGATGAAAGTGTGGCTGCGTAAAGAAGAATGCCACTATGATTATGTAGTGTCATGCAAATGTCTAGTATTATTGTAACCGGTATCAGTAAGGTTTTTGAGATCAAGGAGACGATATCGCAGCTAAACCGGATGGTTTATATCGACGGCCATCAATATTAGTTAACTTCACTTTGATCTCAGGCGTAGGGCCGGGAAGCCATGGAAATACTGCTACCGAACCGCGGCAATGGATCAAAGTGTGGTTGCGTAAAGTAGAATGCCACTATGATTATGTAGTCTCATGCAAATGTCTAGTATTATTGTAACCGGTACCAGTAAGGTTTTTGAGATCAAGGAGACGATATCGCAGCTAAACCGGATGGTTTATATCGATGGCCATCAATATTATTTAACTTCACTTCGATCTCAGCCATAGGGACCAGAAGCAATGGACATACTGGTACCGAACCGTGGCAATGGATGAAAGTGTGGCTGCGTGAAGAAGAATGCCACTATGATTATGTAGTGTCATGCAAATGTCTAGTATTATTGTAACCGGTATCAGTAAGGTTTTTACGATCAAGGAGACGATATCGCAGCTAAACCGGATGGTTTATATCGATGGCCATCAATATTAGTTAACTTCTCTTTGATCTCAGGCATAGGGCCGGGAAGCCATGGAAATACTGCTACCGAACCGCGGCAATGGATCAAAGTGTGGCTGCGTAAAGTAGAATGCCACTATGATTATGTAGTCTCATGCAAATATCTAGTCTTATTGTAACCGATATTAGTAAGGCTTTTACGATCAAGGAGACGATATCGCAGCTAAACCGGATGGTTTATATCGATGGCCATCAATATTAGTTAACTTCACTTTGATCTTGGCCATAGGGCCGAGAAGCAATGGAAATACTGCTACCGAACCGTGGCAATGGATCAAAGTGAGGCTGCGTAAAGAAGAATGCCACTATGATTATGTAGTGCCATGCAAATATCTAGTCCTATTGTAACCGATATCAGTAAGGTTTTTACGACCAAGGAGACGATATCGCAGCTAAACCGGATGGTTTATATCGATGGCCATCAATATTGGTTCACTTCACTTTGATCTTAGTCATAAGGCCGAGAAGCAATGGAAATACTGCTACCGAATCGTGGCAATGGATCAAAGTTAAGCTGCGTAAAGAAGCATGCCACTATGATTATGTAGTGTCATTCAAATGTCTAGTATTATTGTAACCGGTACCAGTAAGGTTTTTGAGATCAAGGAGACGATATCGCAGCTAAACCGGATGGTTTATATCGATGGCCATCAATATTAGTTAACTTCACTTCGATCTCAGCCATAGGGACCAGAAGCAATGGACATACTGGTACCGAACCGTGGCAATGGATGAAAGTGTGGCTGCGTGAAGAAGAATGCCACTATGATTATGTAGTGTCATGCAAATGTCTAGTATTATTGTAACCGGTATCAGTAAGGTTTTTACGATCAAGGAGACGATATCGCAGCTAAACCGGATGGTTTATATCGATGGCCATCAATATTAGTTAACTTCACTTTGATCTCAGGCATAGGGCCGGGAAGCCATGGAAATACTGCTACCGAACCGCGGCAATGGATCAAAGTGTGGCTGCGTAAAGTAGAATGCCACTATGATTATGTAGTCTCATGCAAATATCTAGTCTTATTGTAACCGATATTAGTAAGGCTTTTACGATCAAGGAGACGATATCGCAGCTAAACCGGATGGTTTATATCGATGGCCATCGATATTAGTTAACTTCACTTTGATTTCATCCATAAGGCCGAGAAGCAATGGAAATACTGCTACCGAACCGTTTCAATGGATCAAAGTGCGGCTGCGTAAAGAAGAATGCCACTATGATTATGTAGTGTCATTCAAATGTCTAGTATTATTGTAACCGGTATCAGTAAGGTTTATACAATCAAGGAGACAATATCGCAGCTAAACCGCATGGTTTATACCGATGGCCATCAATATTAGTTAACTTCACTTTGATTTCATCCATAAGGCCGAGAAGCAATGGAAATACTGCTACCGAACCGTGGCAATGGATCAAAGTGTGGCTGCGTAAAGAAGAATGCCACTATGATTATGTAGTGTCATGCAAATGTCTAGTATTATTGTAACCGGTATCAGTAAGGTTTTTGAGATCAAGGAGACGATATCGCAGCTAAACCGGATGGTTTATATTGATGGCCATCAATATTAGTTAACTTCACTTTGATTTCATCCATAAGGCCGAGAAGCAATGGAAATACTGCTACCGAACCGTTTCAATGGATCAAAGTGCTGCTGCGTAAAGAAGAATGCCACTATGATTATGTAGTGTCATTCAAATGTCTAGTATTATTGTAACCGGTATCAGTAAGGTTTTTACGACCAAGGAGACGATATCGCAGCTAAACCGGATGGTTTATATCGATGGCCATCAATATTGGTTCACTTCACTTTGATCTTAGTCATAAGGCCGAGAAGCAATGGAAATACTGCTACCGAATCGTGGCAATGGATCAAAGTTAAGCTGCGTAAAGAAGCATGCCACTATGATTATGTAGTGTCATTCAAATGTCTAGTATTATTGTAACCGGTATCAGTATGGTTTTTGGGATCAAGGAGACGATATCGCAGCTAAACCGGAAGGTTTATATCGATGGCCATCAATATTAGTTAACTTCACTGCGATCTCAGCCATAGGGACCAGAAGCAATGGAAATACTGCTACCGAACCGTTTCAATGGATCAAAGTGTGGCTGCGTAAAGAAGCATGCCACTATGATTATGTAGTGCCATGCAAATTTCTAGTCCTATTGTAACCGATATCAGTAAGGTTTTTACGATCAAGGAGACGATATCGCAGCTAAACCGGATGGTTTATATCGATGGCCATCAATATTATTTAACTTCACTTCGATCTCAGCCATAGGGACCAGAAGCAATGGACATACTGGTACCGAACCGTGGCAATGGATGAAAGTGTGGCTGCGTGAAGAAGAATGCCACTATGATTATGTAGTGTCATGCAAATGTCTAGTATTATTGTAACCGGTATCAGTAAGGTTTTTACGATCAAGGAGACGATATCGCAGCTAAACCGGATGGTTTATATCGATGGCCATCAATATTAGTTAACTTCTCTTTGATCTCAGGCATAGGGCCGGGAAGCCATGGAAATACTGCTACCGAACCGCGGCAATGGATCAAAGTGTGGCTGCGTAAAGTAGAATGCCACTATGATTATGTAGTCTCATGCAAATATCTAGTCTTATTGTAACCGATATTAGTAAGGCTTTTACGATCAAGGAGACGATATCGCAGCTAAACCGGATGGTTTATATCGATGGCCATCAATATTAGTTAACTTCACTTTGATTTCATCCATAAGGCCGAGAAGCAATGGAAATACTGCTACCGAACCGTTTCAATGGATCAAAGTGCGGCTGCGTAAAGAAGAATGCCACTATGATTATGTAGTGTCATTCAAATGTCTAGTATTATTGTAACCGGTATCAGTAAGGTTTTTGGAATCAAGGAGACGATATCGCAGCTAAACCGGAAGGTTTATATCGATGGCCATCAATATTAGTTAACTTCACTTCGATCTCAGCCATAGGGACCAGAAGCAATGGAAATACTGCTACCGAACCGTTTCAATGGATCAAAGTGTGGCTGCGTAAAGAAGCATGCCACTATGATTATGTAGTGCCATGCAAATATCTAGTCCTTTTGTAACCGATATCAGTAAGGTTTTTACGATCAAGGAGACGATATCGCAGCTAAACCGGATGGTTTATATCGATGGCCATCAATATTAGTTAACTTCACTTTGATTTCATCCATAAGGCCGAGAAGCAATGCAAATACTGCTACCGAACCGTTTCAATCGATGAAAGTGTGGCTGCGTAAAGAAGAATGCCACTATGATTATGTAGTGTCATGCAAATGTCTAGTATTATTGTAACCGGTATCAGTAAGGTTTTTGAGATCAAGGAGACGATATCGCAGCTAAACCGGATGGTTTATATTGATGGCCATCAATATTAGTTAACTTCACTTTGATTTCATCCATAAGGCCGAGAAGCAATGGAAATACTGCTACCGATCCGTTTCAATGGATCAAAGTGTGGCTGCGTAAAGAAGAATGCCACTATGATTATGTAGTGTCATGCAAATGTCTAGTATTATTGTAACCGGTACCAGTAAGGTTTTTGTGATCAAGGAGACGATATCGCAGCTAAACCGGATGGTTTATATCGATAGCCATCAATATTAGTTAACTTCACTTCGATCTCAGCCATAGGGACCAGAAGCAATGGACATACTGCTACCGAAACGTGGCAATGGATGAAAGTGTGGCTGCGTAAAGAAGAATGCCACTATGATTATGTAGTGTCATGCAAATGTCTAGTATGATTGTAACCGGTATCAGTAAGGTTTTTGGGATCAAGGAGACGATATCGCAGCTAAACCGGATGGTTTATATCGATGGCCATCAATATTAGTTAACTTCACTTCGATCTCAGCCATAGGGACCAGAAGCAATGGAAATACTGCTACCTAACCGTGGCAATGGATGAAAGTGTGGCTGCGTAAAGAAGAATGCCACTATGATTATGTACTGTCATGCAAATGTCTAGTCCTGTTGTAACCGATATCAGTAAGGTTTTTACGATTAAGGAGACGATATCGCAGCTAAACCGGATGGTTTATATCGAGGGCCATCAATATTAGTTAACTTCACTTTGATCTTAGGCATAGGGTCGAGAAGCAATGGAAATACTGCTACCGAACCGTGGCAATCGATCAAAGTGAGGCTGCGTAAAGAAGAATGCCACTATGATTATATAGTGTCATGCAAATATCTAGTCCTATTGTAACCGATATCAGTAAGGTTTTTACGATCAAGGAGACGATATTGCAGCTAAACCCGATGGTTTATATCGATGGCCATCAATATTAATTAACTTCGCTTCGATCTCAGCCATGGGGACCAGAAGCAATGGAAATACTGCTACCGAACCGTGGCAATGGATCAAAGTGTGGCTGCGTAAAGAAGAATGCCACTATGATTATGTAGTGTCATGCAAATGTTTAGTATTATTGTAACCGGTATCAGTAAGGTTTTTACGATCAAGGAGACAATATCGCAGCTAAACCGGATGGTTTATATCGATGGCCATCAATATTAGTTAACTTTACTTTCATCTTAGGCATAGAGCCGAGAAGCAATGGAAATACTGCTACCGAATCGTGGCAATGGATCAAACTTCAGCTGCGTAAAGAAGCATGCGACTACGGTTATGTAGTGCCATGCAAATATCTAGTCCTATTGTAACCTATATCTGTAAGGTTCTTACGATCAAGGAGACAATATCGCAGCTAAACCGGATGGTTTATGTCGATGGCCATCAATATTAGTTAACTTCACTATGATCTTAGTCATAGGGCCGAGAAGCAATGGAAATATTGCTACCGAACCGTGGCAATGGATGAAAGTGTGGCTGTGTATAAAAGAATGCCACTATGATCATATAGTGTCATGCAAATATCTAGTCCTATTGTAACCGATATCAGTAAGGTTTTTACGATCAAGGAGACGATATTGCAGCTAAACCCGATGGTTTATATCGATGGCCATCAATATTAATTAACTTGGCTTCGATCTCAGCCATGGGGACCAGAAGCAATGGAAATACTGCTACCGAACCGTGGCAATGGATCAAAGTGTGGCTGCGTAAAGAAGAATGCCACTATGATTATGTAGTGTCATGCAAATGTTTAGTATTATTGTAACCGGTATCAGTAAGGTTTTTACGATCAAGGAGACAATATCGCAGCTAAACCGGATGGTTTATATCGATGGCCATCAATATTAGTTAACTTTACTTTCATCTTAGGCATAGGGCCGAGAAGCAATGGAAATACTGCTACCGAATCGTGGCAATGGATCAAACTTCAGCTGCGTAAAGAAGCATGCGACTACGGTTATGTAGTGCCATGCAAATATCTAGTCCTATTGTAACCTATATCTGTAAGGTTCTTACGATCAAGGAGACGATTTGGCAGCTAAACCGGATGGTTTATGTCGATGGCCATCAATATTAGTTAACTTCACTATGATCTTAGTCATAGGGCCGAGAAGCAATGGAAATATTGCTACCGAAACGTGGCAATGGATGAAAGTGTGGCTGTGTATAAAAGACTGCCACTATGATTATATAGTGTCATGCAAATATCTAGTCCTATTGTAACCGATATCAGTAAGGCTTTTACGACCAAGGAGACGATATCGCAGCTAAACCGGATGGTTTATATCGATGGCCATCAATATTAGTTCACTTCACTTTGATCTTAGTCATAAGGCCAAGAAGCAATGGAAATACTGCTACCGAACCGTGGCAATAGATCAAAGTTAAGCTGCGTAAAGAAGCATGCCACTATGATTATGTAGTGCCATGCAAATATCTAGTCCTATTGTAACCGATATCAGTAAGGTTTTTACGATCAAGGAGACGATATCGCAGCTAAACCGGATGGTTTATATCGATGGCCATCAATATTAGTTAACTTCACTTTGACTTCATCCATAAGGCCGAGAAGCAATGGAAATACTGCTACCGAACCGTTTGAATGGATCAAAGTGTGGCTGCGTAAAGAAGAATGCCACTATGATTATGTAGTGTCATGCAAATGTCTAGTATTATTGTAGCCGGTATCGGTAAGGTTTTTGAGATCAATGAGACGATATCGCAGCTAAACCGGATGGTTTATGTCGATGGCCATCAATATTAGTTAACTTCACTATGATCTTAGTCATAGGGCTGAGAAGCAATGGAAATATTGCTACCGAACCGTGGCAATGGATGAAAGTGTGGCTGTGTATAAAAGAATGCCACTATGATTATATAGTGTCATGCAAATATCTAGTCCTATTGTAACCGATATCAGTAAGGTTTTTACGATCAAGGAGACGATATTGCAGCTAAACCCGATGGTTTATATCGATGGCCATCAATATTAATTAACTTCGCTTCGATCTCAGCCATGGGGACCAGAAGCAATGGAAATACTGCTACCGAACCGTGGCAATGGATCAAAGTGTGGCTGCGTAAAGAAGAATGCCACTATGATTATGTAGTGTCATGCAAATGTTTAGTATTATTGTAACCGGTATCAGTAAGGTTTTTACGATCAAGGAGACAATATCGCAGCTAAACCGGATGGTTTATATCGATGGCCATCAATATTAGTTAACTTTACTTTCATCTTAGGCATAGGGCCGAGAAGCAATGGAAATACTGCTACCGAATCGTGGCAATGGATCAAACTTCAGCTGCGTAAAGAAGCATGCGACTACGGTTATGTAGTGCCATGCAAATATCTAGTCCTATTGTAACCTATATCTGTAAGGTTCTTACGATCAAGGATACGATTTGGCAGCTAAACCGGATGGTTTATGTCGATGGCCATCAATATTAGTTAACTTCACTATGATCTTAGTCATAGGGCCGAGAAGCAATGGAAATATTACTACCGAAACGTGGCAATGGATGAAAGTGTGGCTGTGTATAAAAGACTGCCACTATGATTATATAGTGTCATGCAAATATCTAGTCCTATTGTAACCGATATCAGTAAGGCTTTTACGACCAAGGAGACGATATCGCAGCTAAACCGGATGGTTTATATCGATGGCCATCAATATTAGTTAACTTCACTATGATCTTAGTCATAGGGCCGAGAAGCAATGGAAATACTGCTACCAAATCGTGGCAATCGATCAAAGTGTGGCTGCGTAAAGAAGAATGCCACTATGATTATGTAGTGCCATGCAAATACCTAGTCCTATTGTAACCGATATCAGTAAGGTTCTTACGATCAAGGAGACGATATCGCAGCTAAACCGGATGGTTTATATCGATGGCCATCAATATTAGTTCACTTCACTTTGATCTTAGTCATAAGGCCGAGAAGCGATGGAAATACTGCTACCAAATCGTGGCAATCGATCAAAGTGTGGCTGCGTAAAGAAGAATGCCACTATGATTATGTAGTGCCATGCAAATATCTAGTCCTATTGTAACCGATATCAGTAAGGTTTTTACGACCAAGGAGACGATATCGCAGCTAACCCGGATGGTTTATATCGATGGCCATCAATATTAGTTCACTTCACTTTGATCTTAGTCATAAGGCCAAGAAGCAATGGAAATACTGCTACCGAACCGTGGCAATAGATCAAAGTTAAGCTGCGTAAAGAAGCATGCTACTATGATTATGTAGTGCCATGCAAATATCTAGTCCTATTGTAACCGATATCAGTAAGGTTTTTACGATCCAGGAGACGATATCGCAGCTAAACCGGATGGTTTATATCGATGGCCATCAATATTAGTTAACTTCACTTTGACTTCATCCATAAGGCCGAGAAGCAATGGAAATACTGCTACCGAACCGTTTCAATGGATCAAAGTGTGGCTGCGTAAAGAAGAATGCCACTATGATTATGTAGTGTCATGCAAATGTCTAGTATTATTGTAACCGGTATCAGTAAGGTTTTTGAGATCAATGAGACGATATCGCAGCTAAACCGGATGGTTTATGTCGATGGCCATCAATATTAGTTAACTTCACTTTGACTTCATCCATAAGGCCGAGAAACAATGGAAATACTGCTACCGAACCGTTTCAGTGGATCAAAGTGTGGCTGCGTAAAGAAGAATGCTACTATGATTATGTAGTGTCATGCAAATGTCTAGTATTATTGTAACCGGTATCAGTAAGGTTTTTGAGATCAAGGCGACCATATCGCAGCTAAACCGAATGGTTTATGTCGATGGCCATCAATATTAGTTAACTTCACTATGATCTTAGTCATAGGGCCGAGAAGCAATGGAAATACTGCTACCAAATCGTGGCAATGGATCAATGTTCAGCTGCGTAAAGAAGCATGCCACTACGGTTATGTAGTGCTTTGCAAATATCTAGTCCTATTGTAACCTATATCTGTAAGGTTCTTACGATCAAGGAGACAATATCGCAGGTAAACCGGATGGTTTATATCGATGGCCATCAATATTAGTTAACTTCACTTTGATCTTAGTCATAAGGCCGAGAAGCAATGGAAATACTGCTACCGAACCGTGGCAATCGATCAAAGTGAGGCTGCGTAAAGAAGAATGCCACTATGATTATATAGTGTCATGCAAATATCTAGTCCTATTGTAACCGATATCAGTAAGGTTTTTACGATCAAGGAGACGATATTGCAGCTAAACCCGATGGTTTATATCGATGGCCATCAATATTAATTAACTTCGCTTCGATCTCAGCCATGGGGACCAGAAGCAATGGAAATACTGCTACCGAACCGTGGCAATGGATCAAAGTGTGGCTGCGTAAAGAAGAATGCCACTATGATTATGTAGTATCATGCAAATGTCTAGTATTATTGTAACAGGTATCAGTAAGGTTTTTGAAATCAAGGAGACGATATCGCAGGTAAACCCGATGGTTTATATCGATGGCCACCAATATTAATTAACTTCACTTTGATCTTAGTCACAGGGCCAAGAAGCAATGGAAATCCTGCTACCGAACCGTTGCAATGGATCAACGTGTGGCTGCGTAAAGAAGAATGCCACTATGATTATGTAATGTCATGCAAATGTCTAGTCCTGTTGTAACCGATATCAGTAAGGTTTTTACGATCAAGGAGACAATATCGCAGGTAAACCGGATGGTTTATATCGATGGCCATCAATATTAGTTAACTTCACTTTGATCTTAGTCATAAGGCCGAGAAGCAATGGAAATACTGCTACCGAACCGTGGCAATCGATCAAAGTGAGGCTGCGTAAAGAAGAATGCCACTATGATTATATAGTGTCATGCAAATATCTAGTCCTATTGTAACCGATATCAGTAAGGTTTTTACGATCAAGGAGACGATATTGCAGCTAAACCCGATGGTTTATATCGATGGCCATCAATATTAATTAACTTCGCTTCGATCTCAACCATGGGGACCAGAAGCAATGGAAATACTGCTACCGAACCGTGGCAATGGATCAAAGTGTGGCTGCGTAAAGAAGAATGCCACTATGATTATGTAGTATCATGCAAATGTCTAGTATTATTGTAACAGGTATCAGTAAGGTTTTTGAAATCAAGGAGACGATATCGCAGGTAAACCCGATGGTTTATATCGATGGCCACCAATATTAATTAACTTCACTTTGATCTTAGTCACAGGGCCAAGAAGCAATGGAAATCCTGCTACCGAACCGTTGCAATGGATCAACGTGTGGCTGCGTAAAGAAGAATGCCACTATGATTATGTAGTGTCATGCAAATGTCTAGTCCTGTTGTAACCGATATCAGTAAGGTTTTTACGATCAAGGAGACGATATCGCAGCTAACCCGGATGGTTTATATCGATGGCCATCAATATTAGTTCACTTCACTTTGATCTTAGTCATAAGGCCAAGAAGCAATGGAAATACTGCTACCGAACCGTGGCAATAGATCAAAGTTAAGCTGCGTAAAGAAGCATGCTACTATGATTATGTAGTGCCATGCAAATATCTAGTCCTATTGTAACCGATATCAGTAAGGTTTTTACGATCCAGGAGACGATATCGCAGCTAAACCGGATGGTTTATATCGATGGCCATCAATATTAGTTAACTTCACTTTGACTTCATCCATAAGGCCGAGAAGCAATGGAAATACTGCTACCGAACCGTTTCAATGGATCAAAGTATGGCTGCGTAAAGAAGAATGCCGCTATGATTATGTAGTGTTATGCAAATGTCTAGTATTATTGTAACCGGTATCAGTAAGGTTTTTGAGATCAATGAGACGATATCGCAGCTAAACCGGATGGTTTATGTCGATGGCCATCAATATTAGTTAACTTCACTTTGACTTCATCCATAAGGCCGAGAAACAATGGAAATACTGCTACCGAACCGTTTCAGTGGATCAAAGTGTGGCTGCGTAAAGAAGAATGCTACTATGATTATGTAGTGTCATGCAAATGTCTAGTATTATTGTAACCGGTATCAGTAAGGTTTTTGAGATCAAGCCGACGATATCGCAGCTAAACCGGATGGTTTATGTCGATGGCCATCAATATTAGTTAACTTCACTATGATCTTAGTCATAGGGCCGAGAAGCAATGGAAATACTGCTACCAAATCGTGGCAATGGATCAATGTTCAGCTGCGTAAAGAAGCATGCCACTACGGTTATGTAGTGCCTTGCAAATATCTAGTCCTATTGTAACCTATATCTGTAAGGTTCTTACGATCAAGGAGACAATATCGCAGGTAAACCGGATGGTTTATATCGATGGCCATCAATATTAGTTAACTTCACTTTGATCTTAGTCATAAGGCCGAGAAGCAATGGAAATACTGCTACCGAACCGTGGCAATCGATCAAAGTGAGGCTGCGTAAAGAAGAATGCCACTATGATTATATAGTGTCATGCAAATATCTAGTCCTATTGTAACCGATATCAGTAAGGTTTTTACGATCAAGGAGACGATATTGCAGCTAAACCCGATGGTTTATATCGATGGCCATCAATATTAATTAACTTTACTTCGATCTCAGCCATAGGGACCAGAAGCAATGGAAATACTGCTACCTAACCGTGACAATGGATCAAAGTGTGCCTGCGTAAAGAAGAATGCCACTATGATTATGTAGTGTCATGCAAATGTCTAGTATTATTGTAACCGGTATCAGTAAGGTTTTTGAGATCAAGGAGACGATATGGCAGCTAAATCGGATGGTTTACGTCAATGGCCATCAATATTAGTTAACTTCACTTTCATCTTAGTCATACGGCCGAGAAGCAATGGAAATACTGCTACCGAACCGTGGCAATGGATCAAAGTGTGACTGCGTAAAGAAGAATGCCACTATGATTATGTAGTGTCATGCAAATGTCTAGTATTATTGTAACCGGTATCAGTAAGGTTTTTGGGATCAAGGAGACGATATCGCAGCTAAACCGGATGGTTTATATCGATGGCCATCAATATTAGTTAACTTTACTTCGATCTCAGCCATAGGGACCAGAAGCAATGGAAATACTGCTACCTAACCGTGGCAATGGATGAAAGTGTGGCTGCGTAAAGAAGAATGCCACTATGATTATGTAGTGTCATGCAAATGTCTAGTCCTGTTGTAACCGACATCAGTAAGGTTTTTACGATCAAGGAGACGATATCGCAGCTAAACCGGATGGTTTATATCGATGGCCATCAATATTAGTTAACTTCACTTTGATCTTAGGCATAGGGCCGAGAAGCAATGGAAATATTGCTACCGAACCGTGGCTATGGATCAAAGTGAGGCTGCGTAAAGAAGAATGCCACTATGATTATGTGGTGCCATGCAAATTTCTAGTCCTATTGTAAACGGTATCAGTAAGGTTTTTACGATCAAGGAGACGATATCGCAGCTAAGCCGGATGGTTTACATCGATGGCCATCAATATTAGTTAACTTCACTTTCATCTTAGTCATACGGCCGAGAAGCAATGGAAATACTGCTACCGAACCGTGACAATGGATCAAAGGCTGCCTGCGTAAAGAAGAATGCCACTATGATTATGTAGTGTCATGCAAATGTCTAGTATTATTGTAACCGGTATCAGTAAGGTTTTTGAGATCAAGGAGACGATATCGCAGCTAAATCGGATGGTTTACGTCAATGGCCATCAATATTAGTTAACTTCACTTTGACTTCATCCATAAGGCCGAGAAGCAATGGAAATACTGCTACCGAACCGTTTCAATGGATCAAAGTGTGGCTGCGTAAAGAAGAATGCCACTATGATTATGTAGTGTCATGCAAATGTCTAGTATTATTGTAACCGGTATCAGTAAGGTTTTTGAGATCAATGAGACGATATCGCAGCTAAACCGGATGGTTTATGTCGATGGCCATCAATATTAGTTAACTTCACTTTGACTTCATCCATAAGGCCGAGAAACAATGGAAATACTGCTACCGAACCGTTTCAGTGGATCAAAGTGTGGCTGCGTAAAGAAGAATGCTACTATGATTATGTAGTGTCATGCAAATGTCTAGTCCTATTGTAACCGATATCAGTAAGGTTTTTACGATCAAGGAGACGATATTGCGTACTAAACCCGATGGTTTATATCGATGGCCATCAATATTAGTTAACTTTACTTTCATCTTAGGCATAGGGCCGAGAAGCAATGGAAATACTGCTACCGAATCGTGGCAATGGATCAAACTTCAGCTGCGTAAAGAAGCATGCGACTAAGGTTATGTAGTGCCATGCAAATATCTAGTCCTATTGTAACCTATATCTGTAAGGTTCTTACGATCAAGGAGACGATTTGGCAGCTAAACCGGATGGTTTATGTCGATGGTCATCAATATTAGTTAACTTCACTATGATCTTAGTCATAGGGCCGAGAAGCAATGGAAATATTGCTACCGAAACGTGGCAATGGATGAAAGTGTGGCTGTGTATAAAAGACTGCCACTATGATTATATAGTGTCATGCAAATATCTAGTCCTATTGTAACCGATATCAGTAAGGCTTTTACGACCAAGGAGACGATATCGCAGCTAAACCGGATGGTTTATATCGATGGCCATCAATATTAGTTCACTTCACTTTGATCTTAGACATAAGACCAAGAAGCAATGGAAATACTGCTACCGAACCGTGGCAATAGATCAAAGTTAAGCTGCGTAAAGAAGCATGCCACTATGATTATGTAGTGCCATGCAAATATCTAGTCCTATTGTAACCGATATCAGTAAGGTTTTTACGATCAAGGAGACGATATCGCAGCTAAACCGGATGGTTTATATCGATGGCCATCAATATTAGTTAACTTCACTTTGACTTCATCCATAAGGCCGAGAAGCAATGGAATTACTGCTACCGAACCGTTTCAATGGATCAAAGTGTGGCTGCGTAAAGAAGAATGCCACTATGATTATGTAGTGTCATGCAAATGTCTAGTATTATTGTAACCGGTATCAGTAAGGTTTTTGAGATCAATGAGACGATATCGCAGCTAAACCGGATGGTTTATGTCGATGGCCATCAATATTAGTTAACTTCACTATGATCTTAGTCATAGGGCCGAGAAGCAATGGAAATATTGCTACCGAACCGTGGCAATGGATGAAAGTGTGGCAGTGTATAAAAGAATGCCACTATGATTATATTGTGTCATGCAAATATCTAGTCCTATTGTAACCGATATCAGTAAGGTTTTTACGATCAAGGAGACGATATTGCAGCTAAACCCGATGGTTTATATCGATGGCCATCAATATTAATTAACTTGGCTTCGATCTCAGCCATGGGGACCAGAAGCAATGGAAATACTGCTACCGAACCGTGGCAATGGATCAAAGTGTGGCTGCGTAAAGAAGAATGCCACTATGATTATGTAGTGTCATGCAAATGTTTAGTATTATTGTGTCCGGTATCAGTAAGGTTTTTACGATCAAGGAGACAATATCGCAGCTAAACCGGATGGTTTATATCGATGGCCATCAATATTAGTTAACTTTACTTTCATCTTAGGCATAGGGCCGAGAAGCAATGGAAATACTGCTACCGAATCGTGGCAATGGATCAAACTTCAGCTGCGTAAAGAAGCATGCGACTACGGTTATGTAGTGCCATGCAAATATCTAGTCCTATTGTAACCTATATCTGTAAGGTTCTTACGATCAAGGATACGATTTGGCAGCTAAACCGGATGGTTTATGTCGATGGCCATCAATATTAGTTAACTTCACTATGATCTTAGTCATAGGGCCGAGAAGCAATGGAAATATTGCTACCGAAACGTGGCAATGGATGAAAGTGTGGCTGTGTATAAAAGACTGCCACTATGATTATATAGTGTCATGCAAATATCTAGTCCTATTGTAACCGATATCAGTAAGGCTTTTACGACCAAGGAGACGATATCGCAGCTAAACCGGATGGTTTATATCGATGGCCATCAATATTAGTTAACTTCACTATGATCTTAGTCATAGGGCCGAGAAGCAATGGAAATACTGCTACCAAATCGTGGCAATCGATCAAAGTGTGGCTGCGTAAAGAAGAATGCCACTATGATTATGTAGTGCCATGCAAATATCTAGTCCTATTGTAACCGATATCAGTAAGGTTCTTACGATCAAGGAGACGATATCGCAGCTAAACCGGATGGTTTATATCGATGGCCATCAATATTAGTTCACTTCACTTTGATCTTAGTCATAAGGCCGAGAAGCAATGGAAATACTGCTACCAAATCGTGGCAATCGATCAAAGTGTGGCTGCGTAAAGAAGAATGCGACTATGATTATGTAGTGCCATGCAAATATCTAGTCCTATTGTAACCGATATCAGTAAGGTTTTTACGATCCAGGAGACGATATCGCAGCTAAACCGGATGGTTTATATCGATGGCCATCAATATTAGTTAACTTCACTTTGACTTCATCCATAAGGCCGAGAAGCAATGGAAATACTGCTACCGAACCGTTTCAATGGATCAAAGTGTGGCTGCGTAAAGAAGAATGCCACTATGATTATGTAGTGTCATGCAAATGTCTAGTATTATTGTAACCGGTATCAGTAAGGTTTTTGAGATCAATGAGACGATATCGCAGCTAAACCGGATGGTTTATGTCGATGGCCATCAATATTAGTTAACTTCACTTTGACTTCATCCATAAGGCCGAGAAACAATGGAAATACTGCTACCGAACCGTTTCAGTGGATCAAAGTGTGGCTGCGTAAAGAAGAATGCTACTATGATTATGTAGTGTCATGCAAATGTCTAGTCCTATTGTAACCGATATCAGTAAGGTTTTTACGATCAAGGAGACGATATTGCGTACTAAACCCGATGGTTTATATCGATGGCCATCAATATTAGTTAACTTTACTTTCATCTTAGGCATAGGGCCGAGAAGCAATGGAAATACTGCTACCGAATCGTGGCAATGGATCAAACTTCAGCTGCGTAAAGAAGCATGCGACTAAGGTTATGTAGTGCCATGCAAATATCTAGTCCTGTTGTAACCTATATCTGTAAGGTTCTTACGATCAAGGAGACGATTTGGCAGCTAAACCGGATGGTTTATGTCGATGGTCATCAATATTAGTTAACTTCACTATGATCTTAGTCATAGGGCCGAGAAGCAATGGAAATATTGCTACCGAAACGTGGCAATGGATGAAAGTGTGGCTGTGTATAAAAGACTGCCACTATGATTATATAGTGTCATGCAAATATCTAGTCCTATTGTAACCGATATCAGTAAGGCTTTTACGACCAAGGAGACGATATCGCAGCTAAACCGGATGGTTTATATCGATGGCCATCAATATTAGTTCACTTCACTTTGATCTTAGACATAAGGCCAAGAAGCAATGGAAATACTGCTACCGAACCGTGGTAATAGATCAAAGTTAAGCTGCGTAAAGAAGCATGCCACTATGATTATGTAGTGCCATGCAAATATCTAGTCCTATTGTAACCGATATCAGTAAGGTTTTTACGATCAAGGAGACGATATCGCAGCTAAACCGGATGGTTTATATCGATGGCCATCAATATTAGTTAACTTCACTTTGACTTCATCCATAAGGCCGAGAAGCAATGGAATTACTGCTACCGAACCGTTTCAATGGATCAAAGTGTGGCTGCGTAAAGAAGAATGCCACTATGATTATGTAGTGTCATGCAAATGTCTAGTATTATTGTAACCGGTATCAGTAAGGTTTTTGAGATCAATGAGACGATATCGCAGCTAAACCGGATGGTTTATGTCGATGGCCATCAATATTAGTTAACTTCACTATGATCTTAGTCATAGGGCCGAGAAGCAATGGAAATATTGCTACCGAACCGTGGCAATGGATGAAAGTGTGGCAGTGTATAAAAGAATGCCACTATGATTATATTGTGTCATGCAAATATCTAGTCCTATTGTAACCGATATCAGTAAGGTTTTTACGATCAAGGAGACGATATTGCAGCTAAACCCGATGGTTTATATCGATGGCCATCAATATTAATTAACTTGGCTTCGATCTCAGCCATGGGGACCAGAAGCAATGGAAATACTGCTACCGAACCGTGGCAATGGATCAAAGTGTGGCTGCGTAAAGAAGAATGCCACTATGATTATGTAGTGTCATGCAAATGTTTAGTATTATTGTGTCCGGTATCAGTAAGGTTTTTACGATCAAGGAGACAATATCGCAGCTAAACCGGATGGTTTATATCGATGGCCATCAATATTAGTTAACTTTACTTTCATCTTAGGCATAGGGCCGAGAAGCAATGGAAATACTGCTACCGAATCGTGGCAATGGATCAAACTTCAGCTGCGTAAAGAAGCATGCGACTACGGTTATGTAGTGCCATGCAAATATCTAGTCCTATTGTAACCTATATCTGTAAGGTTCTTACGATCAAGGATACGATTTGGCAGCTAAACCGGATGGTTTATGTCGATGGCCATCAATATTAGTTAACTTCACTATGATCTTAGTCATAGGGCCGAGAAGCAATGGAAATATTGCTACCGAAACGTGGCAATGGATGAAAGTGTGGCTGTGTATAAAAGACTGCCACTATGATTATATAGTGTCATGCAAATATCTAGTCCTATTGTAACCGATATCAGTAAGGCTTTTACGACCAAGGAGACGATATCGCAGCTAAACCGGATGGTTTATATCGATGGCCATCAATATTAGTTAACTTCACTATGATCTTAGTCATAGGGCCGAGAAGCAATGGAAATACTGCTACCAAATCGTGGCAATCGATCAAAGTGTGGCTGCGTAAAGAAGAATGCCACTATGATTATGTAGTGCCATGCAAATATCTAGTCCTATTGTAACCGATATCAGTAAGGTTCTTACGATCAAGGAGACGATATCGCAGCTAAACCGGATGGTTTATATCGATGGCCATCAATATTAGTTCACTTCACTTTGATCTTAGTCATAAGGCCGAGAAGCAATGGAAATACTGCTACCAAATCGTGGCAATCGATCAAAGTGTGGCTGCGTAAAGAAGAATGCGACTATGATTATGTAGTGCCATGCAAATATCTAGTCCTATTGTAACCGATATCAGTAAGGTTTTTACGACCAAGGAGACGATATCGCAGCTAACCCGGATGGTTTATATCGATGGCCATCAATATTAGTTCACTTCACTTTGATCTTAGTCATAAGGCCAAGAAGCAATGGAAATACTGCTACCGAACCGTGGCAATAGATCAAAGTTAAGCTGCGTAAAGAAGCATGCTACTATGATTATGTAGTGCCATGCAAATATCTAGTCCTATTGTAACCGATATCAGTAAGGTTTTTACGATCCAGGAGACGATATCGCAGCTAAACCGGATGGTTTATATCGATGGCCATCAATATTAGTTAACTTCACTTTGACTTCATCCATAAGGCCGAGAAGCAATGGAAATACTGCTACCGAACCGTTTCAATGGATCAAAGTGTGGCTGCGTAAAGAAGAATGCCACTATGATTATGTAGTGTCATGCAAATGTCTAGTATTATTGTAACCGGTATCAGTAAGGTTTTTGAGATCAATGAGACGATATCGCAGCTAAACCGGATGGTTTATGTCGATGGCCATCAATATTAGTTAACTTCACTTTGACTTCATCCATAAGGCCGAGAAACAATGGAAATACTGCTACCGAACCGTTTCAGTGGATCAAAGTGTGGCTGCGTAAAGAAGAATGCTACTATGATTATGTAGTGTCATGCAAATGTCTAGTCCTATTGTAACCGATATCAGTAAGGTTTTTACGATCAAGGAGACGATATTGCGTACTAAACCCGATGGTTTATATCGATGGCCATCAATATTAGTTAACTTTACTTTCATCTTAGGCATAGGGCCGAGAAGCAATGGAAATACTGCTACCGAATCGTGGCAATGGATCAAACTTCAGCTGCGTAAAGAAGCATGCGACTAAGGTTATGTAGTGCCATGCAAATATCTAGTCCTATTGTAACCTATATCTGTAAGGTTCTTACGATCAAGGAGACGATTTGGCAGCTAAACCGGATGGTTTATGTCGATGGTCATCAATATTAGTTAACTTCACTATGATCTTAGTCATAGGGCCGAGAAGCAATGGAAATATTGCTACCGAAACGTGGCAATGGATGAAAGTGTGGCTGTGTATAAAAGACTGCCACTATGATTATATAGTGTCATGCAAATATCTAGTCCTATTGTAACCGATATCAGTAAGGCTTTTACGACCAAGGAGACGATATCGCAGCTAAACCGGATGGTTTATATCGATGGCCATCAATATTAGTTCACTTCACTTTGATCTTAGACATAAGGCCAAGAAGCAATGGAAATACTGCTACCGAACCGTGGCAATAGATCAAAGTTAAGCTGCGTAAAGAAGCATGCCACTATGATTATGTAGTGCCATGCAAATATCTAGTCCTATTGTAACCGATATCAGTAAGGTTTTTACGATCAAGGAGACGATATCGCAGCTAAACCGGATGGTTTATATCGATGGCCATCAATATTAGTTAACTTCACTTTGACTTCATCCATAAGGCCGAGAAGCAATGGAATTACTGCTACCGAACCGTTTCAATGGATCAAAGTGTGGCTGCGTAAAGAAGAATGCCACTATGATTATGTAGTGTCATGCAAATGTTTAGTATTATTGTGTCCGGTATCAGTAAGGTTTTTACGATCAAGGAGACAATATCGCAGCTAAACCGGATGGTTTATATCGATGGCCATCAATATTAGTTAACTTTACTTTCATCTTAGGCATACGGCCGAGAAGCAATGGAAATACTGCTACCGAATCGTGGCAATGGATCAAACTTCAGCTGCGTAAAGAAGCATGCGACTACGGTTATGTAGTGCCATGCAAATATCTAGTCCTATTGTAACCTATATCTGTAAGGTTCTTACGATCAAGGAGACGATTTGGCAGCTAAACCGGATGGTTTATGTCTATGGCCATCAATATTAGTTAACTTCACTTTGACTTCATCCATAAGGCCGAGAAGCAATGGAAATACTGCTACCGAACCGTTTCAATGGATCAAAGTGTGGCTGCGTAAAGAAGAATGCCACTATGATTATGTAGTGTCATGCAAATGTCTAGTATTATTGTAACCGGTATCAGTAAGGTTTTTGAGATCAATGAGACGATATCGCAGCTAAACCGGATGGTTTATGTCGATGGCCATCAATATTAGTTAACTTCACTTTGACTTCATCCATAAGGCCGAGAAACAATGGAAATACTGCTACCGAACCGTTTCAGTGGATCAAAGTGTGGCTGCGTAAAGAAGAATGCTACTATGATTATGTAGTGTCATGCAAATGTCTAGTATTATTGTAACCGGTATCAGTAAGGTTTTTGAGATCAAGGAGACGATATCGCAGCTAAACCGGATGGTTTATGTCTATGGCCATCAATATTAGTTAACTTCACTATGATCTTAGTCATAGGGCCGAGAAGCAATGGAAATATTGCTACCCAACCGTGCCAATGGATCAAAGTGTGGCTGCGTAAAGAAGAATGCCACTATAATTATGTAGTCTCATGCAAATATCAAGTCTTATTGTAACCGATATCAGTAACGTTTTTACGACCAAGGAGACGATATCGCAGCTAAACCGGATGGTTTATATCGATGGCCATCAATATTAGTTCACTCACTTTGATCTTAGTCATAAGGCCGAGAAGCAATGGAAATACTGCTACCGAATCGTGGCAATGGATCAATGTTCAGCTGCGCAAAGAAGCATGCCACTACGGTTATGTAGTGCCATGCAAATATCTAGTCTTATTGTAACCTATATCTGTAAGGTTCTTACGATCAAGGAGACGATTTCGCAGCTAAACCGGATGGTTTATGTCGAAGGCCATCAATATTAGTTAACTTCACTCCGATCTCAGCCATGGGGACCAGAAGCAATGGAAATACTGCTACCGAACCGTGGCAATGGATCAAAGTGTGGCTGCGTAAAGAAGAATGCCACTATGATTATGTAGTGTCATGCAAATGTCTAGTATTATTGTAACCGGTATCAGTAAGGTTTTTGAGATCAATGAGACGATATCGCAGCTAAACCGGATGGTTTATGTCGATGGCCATCAATATTAGTTAACTTCACTATGATCTTAGTCATAGGGCCGAGAAGCAATGGAAATATTGCTACCGAACCGTGGCAATGGATGAAAGTGTGGCTGTGTATAAAAGAATGCCACTATGATTATATAGTGTCATGCAAATATCTAGTCCTATTGTAACCGATATCAGTAAGGTTTTTACGATCAAGGAGACGATATTGCAGCTAATCCCGATGGTTTATATCGATGGCCATCAATATTAATTAACTTCGCTTCGATCTCAGCCATGGGGACCAGAAGCAATGGAAATACTGCTACCGAACCGTGGCAATGGATCAAAGTGTGGCTGCGTAAAGAAGAATGCCACTATGATTATGTAGTGTCATGCAAATGTTTAGTATTATTGTAACCGGTATCAGTAAGGTTTTTACGATCAAGGAGACAATATCGCAGCTAAACCGGAAGGTTTATATCGATGGCCATCAATATTAGTTAACTTCACTATGATCTTAGTCATAGGGCCGAGAAGCAATGGAAATACTGCTACCGATCCGTTTCAATGGATCAAAGTGTGGCTGCGTTAAGAAGAATGCCACTATGATTATGTAGTGTCATGCAAATGTCTAGTATTATTGTAACCGGTACCAGTAAGGGTTTTGAGATCAAGGAGACGATATCGCAGCTAAACCGGATGGTTTATATCGATGGCCATCAATATTAGTTCACTTCACTTTGATCTTAGTCATAAGGCCGAGAAGCAATGGAAATACTGCTACCGAACCGTGGCAACGGATCAAAGTTAAGCTGCGTAAAGAAGCATGCCACTATGATTATGTAGTGCCATGCAAATATCTAGTCCTATTGTAACCGATATCAGTAAGGTTTTTACGATCAAGGAGACGATATCGCAGCTAAACCGGATGGTTTATATCGATGGCCATCAATATTAGTTAACTTCACTTTGACTTCATCCATAAGGCCGAGAAGCAATGGAAATACTGCTACCGAACCGTTTCAATGGATCAAAGTGTGGCTGCATAAAGAATAATGCCACTATGATTATGTAGTGTCATGCAAATGTCTAGTATTATTGTAACCGGTATCAGTAAGGTTTTTGAGATCAAAGAGACGATATCGCAGCTAAACCGGATGGTTTATATCGATGGCCATCAATATTAGTTCACTTCACTTTGATCTTAGTCATAAGGCCGAGAAGCAATGGAAATACTGCTACCGAACCGTGGAAATGGATCAAAGTTAAGCTGCGTAAAGAAGCATGCCACTATGATTATGTAGTGTCATGCAAATGTTTAGTATTATTGTAACCGGTATCAGTAAGGTTTTTACGATCAAGGAGACAATATCGCAGCTAAACCGGAAGGTTTATATCGATGGCCATCAATATTAGTTAACTTCACTATGATCTTAGTCATAGGGCCGAGAAGCAATGGAAATACTGCTACCGATCCGTTTCAATGGATCAAAGTGTGGCTGCGTTAAGAAGAATGCCACTATGATTATGTAGTGTCATGCAAATGTCTAGTATTATTGTAACCGGTACCAGTAAGGGTTTTGAGATCAAGGAGACGATATCGCAGCTAAACCGGATGGTTTATATCGATGGCCACCAATATTAGTTCACTTCACTTTGATCTTAGTCATAAGGCCGAGAAGCAATGGAAATACTGCTACCGAACCGTGGCAACGGATCAAAGTTAAGCTGCGTAAAGAAGCATGCCACTATGATTATGTAGTGCCATGCAAATATCTAGTCCTATTGTAACCGATATCAGTAAGGTTTTTACGATCAAGGAGACGATATCGCAGCTAAACCGGATGGTTTATATCGATGGCCATCAATATTAGTTAACTTCACTTTGACTTCATCCATAAGGCCGAGAAGCAATGGAAATACTGCTACCGAACCGTTTCAATGGATCAAAGTGTGGCTGCATAAAGAATAATGCCACTATGATTATGTAGTGTCATGCAAATGTCTAGTATTATTGTAACCGGTATCAGTAAGGTTTTTGAGATCAAAGAGACGATATCGCAGCTAAACCGGATGGTTTATATCGATGGCCATCAATATTAGTTCACTTCACTTTGATCTTAGTCATAAGGCCGAGAAGCAATGGAAATACTGCTACCGAACCGTGGAAATGGATCAAAGTTAAGCTGCGTAAAGAAGCATGCCACTATGATTATGTAGTGCCATGCAAATATCTAGTCCTATTGTAACCGACATCAGTAAGGTTTTTACGATCAAAGAGACGATATCGCAGCTAAACCGGATGGTTTATATCGATGGTCATCAATATTAGTTAACTTCACTTTGATTTCATCCATAAGGCCGAGAAGCAATGGAAATACTGCTACCGAACCGTTTCAATGGATCAAAGTGTGGCTGCGTTAAGAAGAATGCCACTATGATTATGTAGTGTCATGCAAATGTCTAGTATTATTGTAACCGGTATCAGTAAGGTTTTTGAGATCAAGGAGACGATATCGCAGCTAAACCGGATGGTTTACATCGATGGCAATCAATATTAGTTAACTTCACTTTCATCTTAGTCATACGGCCGAGAAGCAATGGAAATACTGCTACCGATCCGTTTCAATGGATCAAAGTGTGGCTGCGTAAAGAAGAATGCCACTAAGATTATGTAGTGCCATGCAAATATCTAGTCCTATTGTAACCGATATCAGTAAGGTTTTTACGATCAAGGAGACGATATTGCAGCTAAACCGGATGGTTTATATCGATGGCCATCAATATTAGTTAACTTCACTTTGATTTCATCCATAAGGCCGAGAAGCAATGGAAATACTGCTACCGAACCGTTTCAATGGATCAAAGTGCGGCTGCGTAAAGAAGAATGCCACTATGATTATGTAGTGTCATGCAAATGTCTAGTATTATTGTAACCGGTATCAGTAAGGTTTTTGGGATCAAGGAGACGATATCGCAGCTAAACCTGATGGTTTATATCGATGGCCATCAATATTAGTTAACTTTACTTTCATCTTAGGCATAGGGCCGAGAAGCAATGGAAATACTGCTACCGAATCGTGGCAATGGATCAAACTTCAGCTGCGTAAAGAAGCATGCGACTACGGTTATGTAGAGCCATGCAAATATCTAGTCCTATTGTAACCTATATCTGTAAGGTTCTTACGATCAAGGAGACGATTTGGCAGCTAAACCGGATGGTTTATGTCGATGGCCATCAATATTAGTTAACATCACTATGATCTTAGTCATAGGGCCGAGAAGCAATGGAAATATTGCTACCGAAACGTGGCAATGGATGAAAGTGTGGCAGTGTATAAAAGACTGCCACTATGATTACATAGTGTCATGCAAATATCTAGTCCTATTGTAACCGATATCAGTAAGGCTTTTACGACCAAGGAGACGATATCGCAGCTAAACCGGATGATTTATATCGATGGCCATCAATATTAGTTAACTTCACTTTGACTTCATCCATAAGGCCGAGAAGCAATGGAATTACTGCTACCGAACCGTTTCAATGGATCAAAGTGTGGCTGCGTAAAGAAGAATGCCACTATGATTATGTAGTGTCATGCAAATGTCTAGTATTACTGTAACCGGTATCAGTAAGGTTTTTGAGATCAATGTGACGATATCGCAGCTAAACCGGATGGTTTATGTCGATGGCCATCAATATTAGTTAACTTCACTATGATCTTAGTCATAGGGCCGAGAAGCAATGGAAATATTGCTACCGAACCGTGGCAATGGATGAAAGTGTGGCTGTGTATAAAAAAATGCCACTGTGATTATATAGTGTCATGCAAATATCTAGTCCTATTGTAACCGATATCAGTAAGGTTTTTACGATCAAGGAGACGATATTGCAGCTAAACCCGATGGTTTATATCGATGGCCATCAATATTAATTAACTTGGCTTCGATCTCAGCCATGGGGACCAGAAGCAATGGAAATACTGCTACCGAACCGTGGCAATGGATCAAAGTGTGGCTGCGTAAAGAAGAATGCCACTATGATTATGTAGTGTCATGCAAATGTTTAGTATTATTGTAACCGGTATCAGTAAGGTTTTTACGATCAAGGAGACGATTTGGCAGCTAAACCGGATGGTTTATGTCGATGGCCATCAATATTAGTTAACTTTACTTTCATCTTAGGCATAGGGCCGAGAAGCAATGGAAATACTGCTACCGAATCGTGGCAATGGATCAAACTTCAGCTGCGTAAAGAAGCATGCGACTACGGTTATGTAGTGCCATGCAAATATCTAGTCCTATTGTAACCTATATCTGTAAGGTTCTTACGATCAAGGAGACGATTTGGCAGCTAAACCGGATGGTTTATGTCGATGGCCATCAATATTAGTTAACTTCACTATGATCTTAGTCATAGGGCCGAGAAGCAATGGAAATATTGCTACCGAAACGTGGCAATGGATGAAAGTGTGGCTGTGTATAAAAGACTGCCACTATGATTATATAGTGTCATGCAAATATCTAGTCCTATTGTAACCGATATCAGTAAGGCTTTTACGACCAAGGAGACGATATCGCAGCTAAACCGGATGGTTTATATCGATGGCCATCAATATTAGTTCACTTCACTTTGATCTTAGTCATAAGGCCAAGAAGCAATGGAAATACTGCTACCGAACCGTGGCAATAGATCAAAGTTAAGCTGCGTAAAGAAGCATGCCACTATGATTATGTAGTGCCATGCAAATATCTAGTCCTATTGTAACCGATATCAGTAAGGTTTTTACGATCAAGGAGACGATATCGCAGCTAAACCGGATGGTTTATATCGATGGCCATCAATATTAGTTAACTTCACTTTGACTTCATCCATAAGGCCGAGAAGCAATGGAAATACTGCTACCGAACCGTTTCAATGGATCAAAGTGTGGCTGCGTAAAGAAGAATGCCACTATGATTATGTAGTGTCATGCAAATGTCTAGTATTATTGTAACCGGTATCAGTAAGGTTTTTGAGATCAATGAGACGATATCGCAGCTAAACCGGATGGTTTATGTCGATGGCCATCAATATTAGTTAACTTCACTTTGACTTCATCCATAAGGCCGAGAAACAATGGAAATACTGCTACCGAACCGTTTCAGTGGATCAAAGTGTGGCTGCGTTAAGAAGAATGCCACTATGATTATGGAGTGTCATGCAAATGTCTAGTATTATTGTAACCGGTATCAGTAAGGTTTTTGAGATCAAGGAGACGATATCGCAGCTAAACCGGATGGTTTACATCGATGGCAATCAATATTAGTTAACTTCACTTTCATCTTAGTCATACGGCCGAGAAGCAATGGAAATACTGCTACCGATCCGTTTCAATGGATCAAAGTGTGGCTGCGTAAAGAAGAATGCCACTAAGATTATGTAGTGCCATGCAAATATCTAGTCCTATTGTAACCGATATCAGTAAGGTTTTTACGATCAAGGAGACGATATTGCAGCTAAGCCGGATGGTTTACATCGATGGCCATCAATATTAGTTAACTTAACTTTCATCTTAGTCATACGGCCGAGAAGCAATGGAAATACTGCTACCGAACCGTGACAATGGATCAAAGTGTGCCTGCGTAAAGAAGAATGCCACTATGATTATGTAGTGTCATGCAAATGTCTAGTATTTTTGTAACCGGTATCAGTAAGGTTTTTGAGATCAAGGAGACGATATCGCAGCTAAACCGGATGGTTTACGTCAATGGCCATCAATATTAGTTAACTTCACTTTCATCTTAGTCATACGGCCGAGAAGCAATGGAAATACTGCTACCGAACCGTGGCAATGGATCAAAGTGTGACTGCGTAAAGAAGAATGCCACTATGATTATGTAGTGTCATGCAAATGTCTAGTATTATTGTAACCGGTGTCAGTAAGGTTTTTTGAGATCAAGGAGACGATATCGCAGCTAAACCGGATGGTTTACGTCAATGGCCATCAATATTAGTTAACTTTACTTTCATCTCAGGCATAGGGCCGGGAAGCAATGGAAATACTGCTACCGAACCGCGGCAATGGATCAAAGTGTGGCTGCGTAAAGTAGAATGCCACTATGATTATGTAGTCTCATGCAAATATCTAGTCTTATAGTAATCGATATTGGTAAGGCTTTTACGAGCAAGGAGACAATATTGCAGGTAAACCGGATGGTTTATATCGACGGCCATCAATATTAGTTAACTTCACTTTGATCGCAGCCATAGGGCCGGGAAGCAATGGAAATACTGCTACCGAACCGTGGCAATGGATCAAAGTGTGGCTGCGTAAAGAAGCATGCCACTATGATTATGTAGTGCCATGCAAATATCTAGTCCTATTGTAACCGATATCAGTAAGGTTTTTACGATCAAGGAGACGATATCGCAGCTAAACCGGATGGTTTATATCGACGGCCATGAATAATAGTTAACTTCACTTTGATTTCATCCATAAGGCCGAGAAGCAATGGAAATACTGCTACCGAACCGTTTCAATGGATCAAAGTGCGGCTGCGTAAAGAAGAATGCCACTATGATTATGTAGTGTCATGCAAATGTCTAGTATTATTGTAACCGGTATCAGTAAGGTTTTTGGGATCAAGGAGACGATATCGCAGCTAAACCGGATGGTTCATATCGATGCCAATCAATATTAGTTAACTTCACTTCGATCTCAGCCATAGGGACCAGAAGCAATAGAAATACTGCTACCGAACCGTTTCAATGGATCAAAGTGGGGCTGCGTAAAAAAGCATGCCACTATGATTATGTAGTTCCATGCAAATATCTAGTCCTATTGTAACCGATATCAGTAAGGTTTTTACGATCAAGGAGACGATATCGCAGCTAAACCAGATGGTTTATATCGATGGCCATCAATATTAGTTAACTTCACTTTGATTTCATCCATAAGGCCGAGAAGCAATGGAAATACTGCTACCGAACCGTTTCAATGGATGAAAGTGTGGCTGCGTAAAGAAGAATGCCACTATGATTATGTAGTGTCATGCAAATGTCTAGTATTATTGTAACCGGTACCAGTACGGTTTTTGAGATCAAGGAAACGATATCGCTGCTAAACCGGATGGTTTATATCGATGGCCATCAATATTAGTTAACTTCACTTCGATCTCAGCCATAGGGACCAGAAGCAATGGAAATACTGCTACCGAACCGTGCCAATGGATGAAAGTGTGGCTGCGTAAAGAAGAATGCCACTATGATTATGTAGTGTCATGCAAATGTCTAGTATTATTGTAACCGGTATCAGTATGGTTTTTGAGATCAAGGAGACGATATCGCAGCTAAACCGGCTGGTTTACATCGATGGCCATCAATATTAGTTACCTTCACTTTCATCTTAGTCATACGGCCGAGAAGCAATGGAAATACTGCTACCGAACCGCGGCAATGGATCAAAGTGTGGCTGCGTAAAGAAGAATGCCACTATGATTATGTAGTGCCATGCAAATATCTAGTCCTATTGTAACCGATATCAGTAAGGTTTTTACGTTACCAAGGAGACGATATCGCAGGTAAACCCGATGATTTATATCGATGGCCACCAATATTAATTAATTTCACTTTGATCTTAGTCACAGGGCCGAGAAGCAATGGAAATCCTGCTACCGAACCGTTGCAATTGATCAACGTGTGTCTGCGTAAAGAAGAATCCCACTATGATTATGTAGTGCCATGCAAATATCTAGTCCTATTGTAACCGATATCTGTAAGGTTCTTACGATCAAGGAGACCATTTCGCAGCTAAACCGGATGGTTTATGTCGATGGCCATCAATATTAGTTAACTTCACTTTCATCTTAGTCATACGGCCGAGAAGCAATGGAAATACTGCTACCGATCCGTTTCAATGGATCAAAGTGTGGCTGCGTTAAGAAGAATGCCACTATGATTATGTAGTGTCATGCAAATGTCTAGTATTATTGTAACCGGTACCAGTAAGGGTTTTGAGATCAAGGAGACGATATCGCAGCTAAACCGGATGGTTTATATCGATGGCCATCAATATTAGTTCACTTCAATTTGATCTTAGTCATAAGGCCGAGAAGCAATGGAAATACTGCTACCGAACCGTGGCAACGGATCAAAGTTAAGCTGCGTAAAGAAGCATGCCACTATGATTATGTAGTGCCATGCAAATATCTAGTCCTATTGTAACCGATATCAGTAAGGTTTTTACGATCAAGGAGACGATATCGCAGCTAAACCGGATGGTTTATATCGATGGTCATCAATATTAGTTAACTTCACTTTGATTTCATCCATAAGGCCGAGAAGCAATGGAAATACTGCTACCGAACCGTTTCAATGGATCAAAGTGTGGCTGCGTTAAGAAGAATGCCACTATGATTATGTAGTGTCATGCAAATGTCTAGTATTATTGTAACCGGTATCAGTAAGGTTTTTGAGATCAAGGAGACGATATCGCAGCTAAACCGGATGGTTTACATCGATGGCAATCAATATTAGTTAACTTCACTTTGATTTCATCCATAAGGCCGAGAAGCAATGGAAATACTGCTACCGAACCGTTTCAATGGATGAAAGTGTGGCTGCGTAAAGAAGAATGCCACTATGATTATGTAGTGTCATGCAAATGTCTAGTATTATTGTAACCGGTACCAGTACGGTTTTTGAGATCAAGGAAACGATATCGCTGCTAAACCGGATGGTTTATATCGATGGCCATCAATATTAGTTAACTTCACTTCGATCTCAGCCATAGGGACCAGAAGCAATGGAAATACTGCTACCGAACCGTGCCAATGGATGAAAGTGTGGCTGCGTAAAGAAGAATGCCACTATGATTATGTAGTGTCATGCAAATGTCTAGTATTATTGTAACCGGTATCAGTATGGTTTTTGAGATCAAGGAGACGATATCGCAGCTAAACCGGCTGGTTTACATCGATGGCCATCAATATTAGTTACCTTCACTTTCATCTTAGTCATACGGCCGAGAAGCAATGGAAATACTGCTACCGAACCGCGGCAATGGATCAAAGTGTGGCTGCGTAAAGAAGAATGCCACTATGATTATGTAGTGCCATGCAAATATCTAGTCCTATTGTAACCGATATCAGTAAGGTTTTTACGTTACCAAGGAGACGATATCGCAGGTAAACCCGATGATTTATATCGATGGCCACCAATATTAATTAATTTCACTTTGATCTTAGTCACAGGGCCGAGAAGCAATGGAAATCCTGCTACCGAACCGTTGCAATTGATCAACGTGTGTCTGCGTAAAGAAGAATCCCACTATGATTATGTAGTGCCATGCAAATATCTAGTCCTATTGTAACCGATATCTGTAAGGTTCTTACGATCAAGGAGACCATTTCGCAGCTAAACCGGATGGTTTATGTCGATGGCCATCAATATTAGTTAACTTCACTTTCATCTTAGTCATACGGCCGAGAAGCAATGGAAATACTGCTACCGATCCGTTTCAATGGATCAAAGTGTGGCTGCGTTAAGAAGAATGCCACTATGATTATGTAGTGTCATGCAAATGTCTAGTATTATTGTAACCGGTACCAGTAAGGGTTTTGAGATCAAGGAGACGATATCGCAGCTAAACCGGATGGTTTATATCGATGGCCATCAATATTAGTTCACTTCAATTTGATCTTAGTCATAAGGCCGAGAAGCAATGGAAATACTGCTACCGAACCGTGGCAACGGATCAAAGTTAAGCTGCGTAAAGAAGCATGCCACTATGATTATGTAGTGCCATGCAAATATCTAGTCCTATTGTAACCGATATCAGTAAGGTTTTTACGATCAAGGAGACGATATCGCAGCTAAACCGGATGGTTTATATCGATGGTCATCAATATTAGTTAACTTCACTTTGATTTCATCCATAAGGCCGAGAAGCAATGGAAATACTGCTACCGAACCGTTTCAATGGATCAAAGTGTGGCTGCGTTAAGAAGAATGCCACTATGATTATGTAGTGTCATGCAAATGTCTAGTATTATTGTAACCGGTATCAGTAAGGTTTTTGAGATCAAGGAGACGATATCGTAGCTAAACCGGATGGTTTACATCGATGGCAATCAATATTAGTTAACTTCACTTTCATCTTAGTCATACGGCCGAGAAGCAATGGAAATACTGCTACCGATCCGTTTCAATGGATCAAAGTGTGGCTGCGTAAAGAAGAATGCCACTATGATTATGTAGTGTCATGCAAATGTCTAGTCCTATTGTAACCGATATCAGTAAGGTTGTTACAATCAGGGAGACGATATCGCAGCTAAACCGGATGGTTTATATCGATGGCCATCAATATTAGTTAACTTCACTTTGATTTCATCCATAAGGCCGAGAAGCAATGGAAATACTGCTACCGAACCGTGACAATGGATCAAAGTGTGCCTGCGTAAAGAAGCATGCCACTATGATTATGTAGTGTCATGCAAATGTCTAGTATTATTGTAACCGATATCAGTAAGGCTTTTACGAGCAAGGAGACAATATTGCAGGTAAACCGGATGGTTTATATCGACGGCCATCAATATTAGTTAACTTCACTTTGATCGCAGCCATAGGGCCGGGAAGCAATGGAAATACTGCTACCGAACCGTGGCAATGGATCAAAGTGTGGCTGCGTAAAGAAGCATGCCACTATGATTATGTAGTGCCATGCAAATATCTAGTCCTATTGTAACCGATATCAGTAAGGTTTTTACGATCAAGGAGACGATATCGCAGCTAAACCGGATGGTTTATATCGACGGCCATGAATATTAGTTAACTTCACTTTGATTTCATCCATAAGGCCGAGAAGCAATGGAAATACTGCTACCGAACCGTTTCAATGGATCAAAGTGCGGCTGCGTAAAGAAGAATGCCACTATGATTATGTAGTGTCATGCAAATATCTAGTATTATTGTAACCGGTATCAGTAAGGTTTTTGGGATCAAGGAGACGATATCGCAGCTAAACCGGATGGTTTATATCGATGCCAATCAATATTAGTTAACTTCACTTCGATCTCAGCCATAGGGACCAGAAGAAATAGAAATACTGCTACCGAACCGTTTCAATGGATCAAAGTGGGGCCGCGTAAAAAAGCATGCCACTATGATTATGTAGTTCCATGCAAATATCTAGTCCTATTGTAACCGATATCAGTAAGGTTTTTACGATCAAGGAGACGATATCGCAGCTAAACCAGATGGTTTATATCGATGGCCATCAATATTAGTTAACTTCACTTTGATTTCATCCATAAGGCCGAGAAGCAATGGAAATACTGCTACCGAACCGTTTCAATGGATGAAAGTGTGGCTGCGTAAAGAAGAATGCCACTATGATTATGTAGTGTCATGCAAATGTCTAGTATTATTGTAACCGGTACCAGTACGGTTTTTGAGATCAAGGAAACGATATCGCTGCTAAACCGGATGGTTTATATCGATGGCCATCAATATTAGTTAACTTCACTTCGATCTCAGCCATAGGGACCAGAAGCAATGGACATACTGCTACCGATCCGTTTCAATGGATCAAAGTGTGGCTGCGTAAAGAAGAATGCCACTATGATTATGTAGTGTCATGCAAATGTCTAATCCTATTGTAACCGATATCAGTAAGGTTGTTACAATCAGGGAGACGATATCGCAGCTAAACCGGATGGTTTATATCGACGGCCATCAATATTAGTTAACTTCACTTTGATCGCAGCCATAGGGCCGGGAAGCAATGGAAATACTGCTACCGAACCGTGGCAATGGATCAAAGTGTGGCTGCGTAAAGAAGCATGCCACTATGATTATGTAGTGCCATGCAAATATCTAGTCCTATTGTAACCGATATCAGTAAGGTTTTTACGATCAAGGAGACGATATCGCAGCTAAGCCGGATGGTTTACATCGATGGCCATCAATATTAGTTAACTTCACTTTCATCTTAGTCATACGGCCGAGAAGCAATGGAAATACTGCTACCGAACCGTGACAATGGATCAAAGTGTGCCTGCGTAAAGAAGAATGCCACTATGATTATGTAGTGTCATGCAAATGTCTAGTATTATTGTAACCGGTATCAGTAAGGTTTTTGGGATCAAGGAGACGATATCGCAGCTAAACCGGATGGTTTATATCGATGGCCATCAATATTAGTTAACTTCACTTCGATCTCAGCCATAGGGACCAGAAGCAATGGACATACTGCTACCGAACCGTGGCAATGGATGAAAGTGTGGCTGCGTAAAGAAGAATGCCACTATGATTATGTAGTGTCATGCAAATGTCTAGTATTATTGTAACCGGTATCAGTAAGGTTTTTGAGATCAAGGAGACGATATCACAGCTAAACCGGCTGGTTTACATCGATGGCCATCAATATTAGTTAACTTCACTTTCATCTTAGTCATACGGCCGAGAAGCAATGGAAATACTGCTACCGAACCGTGGCAATGGATCAAAGTGTGGCTGCGTAAAGAAGAATGCCACTATGATTATGTCGTGTCATGCAAATATTTAGTCCTGTTGTAACCGATATCAGTAAGGTTTTTACGATCAAGGAGACGATATCGCAGCTAAACCGGATGGTTTATATCGATGGCCATGAATATTAGTTAACTTCACTTTGATCTCAGGCATAGGGCCGAGAAGCAATGGAAATACTGCTACCGATCCGTTTCAATGGATCAAAGTGTGGCTGCGTAAAGAAGAATGCCACTATGATTATGTAGTGCCATGCAAATGTCTAGTCCTATTGTAACCGATATCAGTAAGGTTGTTACAATCAGGGAGACGATATCGCAGCTAAACCGGATGGTTTATATCGATGGCCATCAATATTAGTTAACTTCACTTTGATTTCATCCATAAGGCCGAGAAGCAATGGAAATACTGCTACCGAACCGTGACAATGGATCAAAGTGTGCCTGCGTAAAGAAGCATGCCACTATAATTATGTAGTGTCATGCAAATGTCTAGTATTATTGTAACCGATATCAGTAAGGCTTTTACGAGCAAGGAGACAATATTGCAGGTAAACCGGATGGTTTATATCGACGGCCATCAATATTAGTTAACTTCACTTTGATCGCAGCCATAGGGCCGGGAAGCAATGGAAATACTGCTACCGAACCGTGGCAATGGATCAAAGTGTGGCTGCGTAAAGAAGCATGCCACTATGATTATGTAGTGCCATGCAAATATCTAGTCCTATTGTAACCGATATCAGTAAGGTTTTTACGATCAAGGAGACGATATCGCAGCTAAACCGGATGGTTTATATCGACGGCCATGAATATTTGTTAACTTCACTTTGATTTCATCCATAAGGCCGAGAAGCAATGGAAATACTGCTACCAAATCGTGGCAATGGATCAATGTTCAGCTGCGTAAAGAAGCATGCCACTACGGTTATGTAGTGCCATGCAAATATCTAGTCCTATTGTAACCTATATCTGTAAGGTTCTTACGATCAAGGAGACAATATCGCAGGTAAACCGGATGGTTTATATCGATGGCCATCAATATTAGTTAACTTCACTTTGATCTTAGTCATAAGGCCGAGAAGCAATGGAAATACTGCTACCGAACCGTGGCAATGGATGAAAGTGTGGCTGTGTATAAAAGAATGCCACTATGATTATATAGTGTCATGCAAATATCTAGTCCTATTGTAAACGATATCAGTAAGGCTTTTACGATCAAGGAGACGATATTGCAGCTATACCCGATGGTTTATATCGATGGCCATCAATATTAGTTAACTTCACTTCGATCTCAGCCATGGGGACCAGAAGCAATGGAAATACTGCTACCGAATCGTGGCAATCGATCAAAGTGATGCTGCGTAAAGAAGAATGCCACTATGATTATGTAGTGTCATGCAAATATCAAGTATTATTGTAACTGGTCTCAGTAAGGTTTTTGAGATCAAGGATACGATATCGCAGCTAAACCGGATGGTTTATATCGATGGCCATCAATATTAGTTAACTTTACTTTCATCTTAGGCATAGGGCCGAGAAGCAATGGAAATATTGCTACCCAACCGTGCCAATGGATCAAAGTGTGGCTGCGTAAAGAAGAATGCCACTATGATTATGTAGTGCCATGCAAATATCTAGTCCCATTGTAACCGATATCTGTAAGGTTCTTACGATCAAGGAGACCATTTCGCAGCTAAACCGGATGGTTTATGTCGATGGCCATCAATATTAGTTAACTTCACCTTCATCTTAGTCATACGGCCGAGAAGCAATGGAAATACTGCTACCGATCCGTTTCAATGGATCAAAGTGTGGCTGCGTAAAGAAGAATGCCACTATGATTATGTAGTGTCATGCAAATGTCTAGTATTATTGTAACCGGTACCAGTAAGGGTTTTGAGATCAAGGAGACGATATTGCAGCTAAACAGGATGGTTTATATCGATGGCCATCAATATTAGTTCACTTCACTTTTATCTTAGTCATAAGGCCGAGAAGCAATGGAAATACTGCTACCGAACCGTGGCAATAGATCAAAGTTAAGCTGCGTAAAGAAGCATGCCACTATGATTATGTAGTGCCATGCAAATATCTAGTCCTATTGTAACCGATATCAGTAAGGTTTTTACGATCAAGGAGACGATATCGCAGCTAAACCGGATGGTTTATATCGATGGCCATCAATATTAGTTAACTTCACTTTGACTTCATCCATAAGGCCGAGAAACAATGGAAATACTGCTACCGAACCGTTTCAGTGGATCAAAGTGTGGCTGCGTAAAGAAGAATGCTACTATGATTATGTAGTGTCATGCAAATGTCTAGTATTATTGTAACCGGTATCAGTAAGGTTTTTGAGATCAAGGAGACGATATCGCAGCTAAACCGGATGGTTTATGTCGATGGCCATCAATATTAGTTAACTTCAATATGATCTTAGTCATAGGGCCGAGAAGCAATGGAAATATTGCTACCGAACCGTGCCAATGGATGAAAGTGTGGCTGCGTAAAGAAGAATGCCACTATGATTATGTAGTGTCATGCAAATGTCTAGTATTATTGTAACCGGTATCAGTATGGTTTTTGAGATAAAGGAGACGATATCGCAGGTAAACCCGATGGTTTATATCGATGGCCACCAATATTAATTAATTTCACTTTCACCTTAGTCACAGGGCCGAGAAGCAATGGAAATACTGCTACCGAACCGTTGCATTGGATCAACGTGTGGCTGCGTAAAGAAGAATGCCACTATGATTATGTAGTGCCATGCAAATATCTAGTCCTGTTGTAACCGATATCAGTAAGGTTTTTACGATCAAGGAGACGATATCGCAGCTAAACCGGACGGTTTATATCGATGGCCATCAATATTAGTTAACTTCACTTTGATCTCAGGCATAGGGCCGGGAAGCAATGGAAATACTGCTACCGAACCGCGGCAATGGATCAAAGTGTGGCTGCGTAAAGATGAATGCCACTATGATTATGTAGTGCCATGCAAATATCTAGTCCTATTGTAACCGATATCAGTAAGGTTTTTACGACCAAGGAGACGATATCGCAGGTAAACCCAATGGTTTATATCGATGGCCACCAATATTAATTAATTTCACTTTGATCTTAGTCACAGGGCCGAGTAGCAATGGAAATCCTGCTATCGAACCGTTGCAATGGATCAACGTGTGGCTGCGTAAAGAAGAATGCCACTATGATTATGTAGTGCCATGCAAATATCTAGTCCCATTGTAACCGATATCTGTAAGGTTCTTACGATCAAGGAGACCATTTCGCAGCTAAACCGGATGGTTTATGTCGATGGCCATCAATATTAGTTAACTTCACCTTCATCTTAGTCATACGGCCGAGAAGCAATGGAAATACTGCTACCGATCCGTTTCAATGGATCAAAGTGTGGCTGCGTAAAGAAGAATGCCACTATGATTATGTAGTGTCATGCAAATGTCTAGTATTATTGTAACCGGTACCAGTAAGGGTTTTGAGATCAAGGAGACGATATTGCAGCTAAACAGGATGGTTTATATCGATGGCCATCAATATTAGTTCACTTCACTTTTATCTTAGTCATAAGGCCGAAAAGCAATGGAAATACTGCTACCGAACCGTGGCAATAGATCAAAGTTAAGCTGCGTAAAGAAGCATGCCACTATGATTATGTAGTGCCATGCAAATATCTAGTCCTATTGTAACCGATATCAGTAAGGTTTTTACGACCAAGGAGACGATATCGCAGCTAAACCGGATGGTTTATATCGATGGCCATCAATATTAGTTAACTTCACTTTGACTTCATCCATAAGGCCGAGAAACAATGGAAATACTGCTACCGAACCGTTTCAGTGGATCAAAGTGTGGCTGCGTAAAGAAGAATGCTACTATGATTATGTAGTGTCATGCAAATGTCTAGTATTATTGTAACCGGTATCAGTAAGGTTTTTGAGATCAAGGAGACGATATCGCAGCTAAACCGGATGGTTTATGTCGATGGCCATCAATATTAGTTAACTTCAATATGATCTTAGTCATAGGGCCGAGAAGCAATGGAAATATTGCTACCGAACCGTGCCAATGGATGAAAGTGTGGCTGCGTAAAGAAGAATGCCACTATGATTATGTAGTGTCATGCAAATGTCTAGTATTATTGTAACCGGTATCAGTATGGTTTTTGAGATAAAGGAGACGATATCGCAGGTAAACCCGATGGTTTATATCGATGGCCACCAATATTAATTAATTTCACTTTGATCTCAGGCATAGGGCCGGGAAGCAATGGAAATACTGCTACCGAACCGCGGCAATGGATCAAAGTGTGGCTGCGTAAAGATGAATGCCACTATGATTTTGTAGTGCCATGCAAATATCTAGTCCTATTGTAACCGATATCAGTAAGGTTTTTACGACCAAGGAGACGATATCGCAGGTAAACCCAATGGTTTATATCGATGGCCACCAATATTAATTAATTTCACTTTGATCTTAGTCACAGGGCCGAGAAGCAATGGAAATCCTGCTACCGAACCGTTGCAATGGATCAACGTGTGGCTGCGTAAAGAAGAATGCCACTATGATTATGTAGTGCCATGCAAATATCTAGTCCTATTGTAACCGATATCTGTAAGGTTCTTACGATCAAGGAGACCATTTCGCAGCTAAACCGGATGGTTTATGTCGATGGCCATCAATATTAGTTAACTTCACTTTCATCTTAGTCATACGGCCGAGAAGCAATGGAAATACTGCTACCGATCCGTTTCAATGGATCAAAGAGTGGCTGCGTAAAGAAGCATGCCACTATGATTATGTAGTGCCATGCAAATGTCTAGTATTATTGTAACCGGTACCAGTAAGGGTTTTGAGATCAAGGAGACGATATCGCAGCTAAACCGGATGGTTTATATCGATGGCCATCAATATTAGTTCACTTCACTTTGATCTTAGTCATAAGGCCGAGAAGCAATGGAAATACTGCTACCGAACCGTGGCAATGGATCAAAGTTAAGCTGCGTAAAGAAGCATGCCACTATGATTATGTAGTGCCATGCAAATATCTAGTCCTATTGTATCCGATATCAGTAAGGTTTTTACGATCAAGGAGACGATATCGCAGCTAAACCGGATGGTTTATATCGATGGCCATCAATATTAGTTCACTTCACTTTGATCTTAGTCATAAGGCCGAGAAGCAATGGAAATACTGCTACCGAACCGTGGCAATAGATCAAAGTTAAGCTGCGTAAAGAAGCATGCCACTATGATTATGTAGTGCCATGCAAATATCTAGTCCTATTGTAACCGATATCAGTAAGGTTTTTACAATCAAGGAGACGATATCGCAGCTAAACCGGATGGTTTATATCGATGGCCATCAATATTAGTTAACTTCACTTTGACTTCATCCATAAGGCCGAGAAGCAATGGAAATACTGCTACCGAAACGTTTCAATGGATCAAAGTGTGGCTGCGTAAAGAAGAATGCCACTATGATTATATAGTGTCATGCAAATATCTAGTCCTATTGTAACCGATATCAGTAAGGTTTTTACGACCAAGGAGACGATATCGCAGCTAAACCGGATGGTTTATATCGATGGCCATCAATATTAGTCCACTTCACATTGATCTTAGTCATAAGGCCGAGAAGCAATGGAAATACTGCTACCGAACCGTGGCAATGGATCAAAGTGTGGCTGCGTAAAGAAGAATGCCACTATGATTATGTAGTGTCATGTAAATATCTAGTCCTATTGTAACCGATATCTGTAAGGTTCTTACGATCAAGGAGACCATTTCGCAGCTAAACCGGATGGTTTATATCGATGGCCATCAATATTAGTTAACTTCACTTCGATCTCAGCCATAGGGACCAGAAGCAATGGACATACTGCTACCGAACCGTGCCAATCGATCAAAGTGATGCTGCGTAAAGAAGAATGCCACTATGATTATGTAGTGCCATGCAAATATCTAGTCCTGTTGTAACCGATATCAGTAAGGTTTTTACGATCAAGGAGACGATATCGCACCTAAACCGGATGGTTTATATCGATGGCCATCAATATTAGTTAACTTCACTTTGATCTCAGGCATGGGGCCGGGAAGCAATGGAAATACTGCTACCGTTCCGCGGCAATGGGTCAAAGTGTGGCTGCGTAAAGAAGAATGCCACTATGATTATGTAGTGCCATGCAAATATCTAGTCCTATTGTAACCGATATCAGTAAGTTTTTTACGACCAAGGAGACGATATCGCAGGTAAACCCGATGGTTTATATCGATGGCCACCAATATTAATTAATTTCACTTTGATCTTAGTCACAGGGCCGAGAAGCAATGGAAATCCTCCTACCGAACCGTTGCAATGGATCAACGTGTGGCTGCGTAAAGAAGAATGCCACTATGATTATGTAGTGCCATGCAAATATCTAGTCCTATTGTAACCGATATCTGTAAGGTTCTTACGATCAAGGAGACCATTTCGCAGCTAAACCGGATGGTTTATGTCGATGGCCATCAATATTAGTTAACTTCACTTTCATCTTAGTCATACGGCCGAGAAGCAATGGAAATACTGCTACCGATCCGTTTCAATGGATCAAAGTGTGGCTGCGTAAAGAAGAATGCCACTATGATTATGTAGTGTCATGCAAATGTCTAGTATTATTGTAACCGGTACCAGTAAGGGTTTTGAGATCAAGGAGACGATATCGCAGCTAAACCGGATGGTTTATATCGATGGCCATCAATATTAGTTCACTTCACTTTGATCTTAGTCATAAGGCCGAGAAGCAATGGAAATACTGCTACCGAACCGTGGCAATGGATCAAAGTTAAGCTGCGTAAAGAAGCATGCCACTATGATTATGTAGTGCCATGCAAATATCTAGTCCTATTGTAACCGATATTAGTAAGGTTTTTACCACCAAGGAGACGATATCGCAGCTAAACCGGATGGTTTATATCGATGGCCATCAATATTAGTTAACTTCACTTTGACTTCATCCATAAGGCCGAGAAGCAATGGAAATACTGCTACCCAACCGTGCCAATGGATCAAAGTGTGTCTGCGTAAAGAAGAATGCCACTATAATTATGTAGTGCCATGCAAATATCTAGTCCTATTGTAACCGATATCAGTAAGGTTTTTACGACCAAGGAGACGATATCGCAGCTAAACCGGATGGTTTATATCGATGGCCATCAATATTAGTTCACTTCACTTTCATCTTAGTCATAAGGCCGATAAGCAATGGAAATACTGCTACCGAACCGTGGCAATGGATCAAAGTTAAGCTGCGTAAAGAAGCATGCCACTATGATTATGTAGTGCCATGCAAATATCTAGTCCTATTGTAACCGATATCAGTAAGGTTTTTACGACCAAGGAGACGATATCGCAGCTAAACCGGATGGTTTATGTCGAAGGCCATCAATATTAGTTAACTTCACTCCGATCTCAGCCATGGGGACGAGAAGCAATGGAAATATTCCTACCGAACCGTGGCAATGGATCACAGTGTGGCTGCGTAAAGAAGAATGCCACTATAATTATGTAGTCTCATGCAAATATCTAGTCTTATTGTAACCGATATCAGTAAGGTTTTCACGACCAAGGAGACGATATCGCAGCTAAACCGGATGGTTTATATCGATGGCCATCAATATTAGTTCACTTCACTTTGATCTTAGTCATAAGGCCGAGAAGCAATGGAAATACTGCTACCAAATCGTGGCAATGGATCAATGTTCAGCTGCGTAAAGAAGCATGCCACTACGGTTATGTAGTGCCATGCAAATATCTAGTCCTATTGTAACCTATATCTGTAAGGTTCTTACGATCAAGGAGACAATATCGCAGGTAAACCGGCTGGTTTACATCGATGGCCATCAATATTAGTTAACTTCACTTTCATCTTAGTCATACGGCCGAGAAGCAATGGAAATACTGCTACCGAACCGTGGCAATGGATCAAAGTGTGGCTGCGTAAAGAAGAATGCCACTATGATTATGTAGTGTCATGCAAATATCTAGTCCGGTTGTAACCGATATCAGTAAGGTTTTTACGATCAAGGAGACGATATCGCACCTAAACCGGATGGTTTATATCGATGGCCATCAATATTAGTTAACTTCACTTTGATCTCAGGCATAGGGCCGGGAAGCAATGGAAATACTGCTACCGTTCCGCGGCAATGGGTCAAAGTGTGGCTGCGTAAAGAAGAATGCCACTATGATTATGTAGTGCCATGCAAATATCTAGTCCTATTGTAACCGATATCAGTAAGGTTTTTACGACCAAGGAGACGATATCGCAGGTAAACCCGATGGTTTATATCGATGGCCACCAATATTAATTAATTTCACTTTGATCTTAGTCACAGGGCCGAGAAGCAATGGAAATCCTCCTACCGAACCGTTGCAATGGATCAACGTGTGGCTGCGTAAAGAAGAATGCCACTATGATTATGTAGTGCCATGCAAATATCTAGTCCTATTGTAACCGATATCTGTAAGGTTCTTACGATCAAGGAGACCATTTCGCAGCTAAACCGGATGGTTTATGTCGATGGCCATCAATATTAGTTAACTTCACTTTCATCTTAGTCATACGGCCGAGAAGCAATGGAAATACTGCTACCGATCCGTTTCAATGGATCAAAGTGTGGCTGCGTAAATAAGAATGCCACTATGATTATGTAGTGTCATGCAAATGTCTAGTATTATTGTAACCGGTACCAGTAAGGGTTTTGAGATCAAGGAGACGATATCGCAGCTAAACCGGAAGGTTTATATCGATGGCCATCAATATTAGTTCACTTCACTTTGATCTTAGTCATAAGGCCGAGAAGCAATGGAAATACTGCTACCGAACCGTGGCAATGGATCAAAGTTAAGCTGCGTAAAGAAGCATGCCACTATGATTATGTAGTGCCATGCAAATATCTAGTCCTATTGTAACCGATATCAGTAAGGTTTTTACCACCAAGGAGACGATATCGCAGCTAAACCGGATGGTTTATATCGATGGCCATCAATATTAGTTAACTTCACTTTGACTTCATCCATAAGGCCGAGAAGCAATGGAAATACTGCTACCCAACCGTGCCAATGGATCAAAGTGTGGCTGCGTAAAGAAGAATGCCACTATAATTATGTAGTGCCATGCAAATATCTAGTCCTATTGTAACCGATATCAGTAAGGTTTTTACGACCAAGGAGACGATATCGCAGCTAAACCGGATGGTTTATATCGATGGCCATCAATATTAGTTCACTTCACTTTGATCTTAGTCATAAGGCCGAGAAGCAATGGAAATACTGCTACCGAACCGTGGCAATGGATCAAAGTTAAGCTGCGTAAAGAAGCATGCCACTATGATTATGTAGTGCCATGCAAATATCTAGTCCTATTGTAACCGATATCAGTAAGGTTTTTACGACCAAGGAGACGATATCGCAGCTAAACCGGATGGTTTATGTCGAAGGCCATCAATATTAGTTAACTTCACTCCGATCTCAGCCATGGGGACGAGAAGCAATGGAAATATTCCTACCGAACCGTGGCAATGGATCACAGTGTGGCTGCGTAAAGAAGAATGCCACTATAATTATGTAGTCTCATGCAAATATCTAGTCTTATTGTAACCGATATCAGTAAGGTTTTCACGACCAAGGAGACGATATCGCAGCTAAACCGGATGGTTTATATCGATGGCCATCAATATTAGTTCACTTCACTTTGATCTTAGTCATAAGGCCGAGAAGCAATGGAAATACTGCTACCAAATCGTGGCGATGGATCAATGTTCAGCTGCGTAAAGAAGCATGCCACTACGGTTATGTAGTGCCATGCAAATATCTAGTCCTATTGTAACCTATATCTGTAAGGTTCTTACGATCAAGGAGACAATATCGCAGGTAAACCGGATGGTTTATATCGATGGCCATCAATATTAGTTAACTTCACTTCGATCTCAGCCATAGGGACCAGAAGCAATGGACATACTGCTACCGAACCGTGCCAATGGATGAAAGTGTGGCTGCGTAAAGAAGAATGCCACTATGATTATGTAGTGTCATGCAAATGTCTAGTATTATTGTAACCGGTATCAGTATGGTTTTTGAGATAAAGGAGACGATATCGCAGCTAAACCGGCTGGTTTACATCGATGGCCATCAATATTAGTTAACTTCACTTTCATCTTAGTCATACGGCCGAGAAGCAATGGAAATACTGCTACCGAACCGTGGCAGTGGATCAAAGTGTGGCTGCGTAAAGAAGAATGCCACTATGATTATGCAGTGTCATGCAAATATCTAGTCCTGTTCTAACCGATATCAGTAAGGTTTTTACGATCAAGGAGACGATATCGCACCTAAACCGGATGGTTTATATCGATGGCCATCAATATTAGTTAACTTCACTTTGATCTCAGGCATAGGGCCGGGAAGCAATGGAAATACTGCTACCGTTCCGCGGCAATGGGTCAAAGTGTGGCTGCGTAAAGAAGAATGCCACTATGATTATGTAGTGCCATGCAAATATCTAGTCCTATTGTAACCGATATCAGTAAGGTTTTTACGACCAAGGAGACGATATCGCAGGTAAACCCGATGGTTTATATCGATGGCCACCAATATTAATTAATTTCACTTTGATCTTAGTCACAGGCCCGAGAAGCAATGGAAATCCTGCTACCGAACCGTTGCAATGGATCAACGTGTGGCTGCGTAAAGAAGAATGCCTCTATGATTATGTAGTGCCATGCAAATATCTAGTCCTATTGTAACCGATATCTGTAAGGTTCTTACGATCAAGGAGACCATTTCGCAGCTAAACCGGATGGTTTATGTCGATGGCCATCAATATTAGTTAACTTCACTTTCATCTTAGTCATACGGCCGAGAAGCAATGGAAATACTGCTACCGATCCGTTTCAATGGATCAAAGTGTGGCTGCGTAAAGAAGAATGCCACTATGATTATGTAGTGTCATGCAAATGTCTAGTATTATTGTAACCGGTACCAGTAAGGGTTTTGAGATCAAGGAGACGATATCGCAGCTAAACCGGATGGTTTATATCGATGGCCATCAATATTGGTTCACTTCACTTTGATCTTAGTCATAAGGCCGAGAAGCAATGGAAATACTGCTACCGAACCGTGGCAATGGATCAAAGTTAAGCCGCGTAAAGAAGCATGCCACTATGATTATGTAGTGCCATGCAAATATCTAGTCGTATTGTAACCGATATCAGTAAGGTTTTTACCACCAAGGAGACGATATCGCAGCTAAACCGGATGGTTTATATCGATGGCCATCAATATTAGTTAACTTCACTTTGACTTCATCCATAAGGCCGAGAAGCAATTGAAATACTGCTACCCAACCGTGCCAATGGATCAAAGTGTGGCTGCGTAAAGAAGAATGCCACTATAATTATGTAGTCTCATGCAAATATCTAGTCTTATTGTAACCGATATCAGTAAGGTTTTCACGACCAAGGAGACGATATCGCAGCTAAACCGGATGGTTTACATCGATGGCCATCAATATTAGTTAACTTCACTTTCATCTTAGTCATACGGCCGAGAAGCAATGGAAATACTGCTACCGAACCGTGGCAATGGATCAAAGTGTGGCTGCGTAAAGAAGAATGCCACTAAGATTATGTAGTGTCATGCAAATATCTAGTCCTGTTGTAACCGATATCAGTAAGGTTTTTACGATCAAGGAGACGATATCGCAGCTAAACAGGATGGTTTATATCGATGGCCATCAATATTAGTTCACTTCACTTTTATCTTAGTCATAAGGCCGAGAAGCAATGGAAATACTGCTACCGAACCGTGGCAATAGATCAAAGTTAAGCTGCGTAAAGAAGCATGCCACTATGATTATGTAGTGCCATGCAAATATCTAGTCCTATTGTAACCGATATCAGTAAGGTTTTTACGATCAAGGAGACGATATCGCAGCTAAACCGGATGGTTTATATCGATGGCCATCAATATTAGTTAACTTCACTTTGACTTCATCCATAAGTCCGAGAAACAATGGAAATACTGCTACCGAACCGTTTCAGTGGATCAAAGTGTGGCTGCGTAAATAAGAATGCTACTATGATTATGTAGTGTCATGCAAATGTCTAGTATTATTGTAACCGGAATCAGTAAGGTTTTTGAGATCAAGGAGACGATATCGCAGCTAAACCGGATGGTTTATGTCGATGGCCATCAATATTAGTTAACTTCACTATGATCTTAGTCATAGGGCCGAGAAGCAATGGAAATATTGCTACCCAACCGTGCCAATGGATCAAAGTGTGGCTGCGTAAAGAAGAATGCCACTATAATTATGTAGTCTCATGCAAATATCTAGTCCTATTGTAACCGATATCAGTAAGGTTTTTACGACCAAGGAGACGATATCGCAGCTAACCCGGATGGTTTATATCGATGGCCATCAATATTAGTTCACTTCACTTTGATCTTAGTCATAAGGCCAAGAAGCAATGGAAATACTGCTACCGAACCGTGGCAATAGATCAAAGTTAAGCTGCGTAAAGAAGCATGCTACTATGATTATGTAGTGCCATGCAAATATCTAGTCCTATTGTAACCGATATCAGTAAGGTTTTTACGATCAAGGAGACGATATCGCAGCTAAACCGGATGGTTTATATCGATGGCCATCAATATTAGTTAACTTCACTTTGACTTCATCCATAAGGCCGAGAAGCAATGGAAATACAGCTACCGAACCGTTTCAATGGATCAAAGTGTGGCTGCGTAAAGAAGAATGCCACTATGATTATGTAGTGTCATGCAAATGTCTAGTATTATTGTAACCGGTATCAGTAAGGTTTTTGAGATCAATGAGACGATATCGCAGCTAAACCGGATGGTTTATGTCGATGGCCATCAATATTAGTTAACTTCACTATGATCTTAGTCATAGGGCCGAGAAGGAATGGAAATATTGCTACCGAACCGTGGCAATGGATGAAAGTGTGGCTGTGTATAAAAGAATGCCACTATGATTATATAGTGTCATGCAAATATCTAGTCCTATTGTAACCGATATCAGTAAGGTTTTTACGATCAAGGATACGATATTGCAGCTAAACCCGATGGTTTATATCGATGGCCATCAATATTAATTAACTTCGCTTCGATCTCAGCCAAGGGGACCAGAAGCAATCGAAATACTGCTACCGAACCGTGGCAACGGATCAAAGTGTGGCTGCGTAAAGAAGAATGCCACTATGATTATGTAGTGTCATGCAAATGTTTAGTATTATTGTAACCGGTATCAGTAAGGTTTTTACGATCAAGGAGACAATTTCGCAGCTAAACCGGATGGTTTATATCGATGGCCATCAATATTAGTTAACTTTACTTTCATCTTAGGCATAGGGCCGAGAAGCAATGGAAATACTGCTACCGAATCGTGGCAATGGATCAAACTTCAGCTGCGTAAAGAAGCATGCGACTACGGTTATGTAGTGCCATGCAAATATCTAGTCCTATCGTAACCTATATCTGTAAGGTTCTTACGATCAAGGAGACGATTTGGCAGCTAAACCGGATGGTTTATGTCGATGGCCATCAATATTAGTTAACTTCATTATGATCTTAGTCATAGGGCCGAGAAGCAATGGAAATATTGCTACCGAACCGTGGCAATGGATGAAAGTGTGGCTGTGTATAAAAGAATGCCACTATGATTATATAGTGTCATGCAAATATCTAGTCCTATTGTAACCGATATCAGTAAGGTTTTTACGATCAAGGAGACGATATTGCAGCTAAACCCGATGGTTTATATCGATGGCCATCAATATTAGTTAACTTCACTTTGATCTTAAGCATAGGGCCGAGAAGTAATGGAAATACTGCTACCGAACCGTCGCAATGGATCAAAGTGAGGCTGCGTAAAGAAGGATGCCACTATGATTATGTAGTGTGATGCAAATATCTAGTCTTATTGTAACCGCTATCAGTAAGGTTTTTACGATCAAGGAGACGATATCGCAGCTAAACCGGATGGTTTATATCGATGGCCATCAATATTAGTTAACTTCACTTTGATCTTAGGCATAGGGCCGAGAAGCAATGGAAATACTAGTACCGAACCGTGGCAATGGATCAAAGTGAGGCTGCGTAAAGAAGAATGCCACTATGATTATGTAGTGCCATGCAAATATCTATTCCTATTGTAACCGATATCTGTAAGGTTCTTACGATCAAGGAGACGATTTCGCAGCTAAACCGGATGGTTTATGTCGAAGGCCATCAATATTAGTTAACTTCACTTCGATCTCAGCCATAGGGACGAGAAGCAATGGAAATACTGCTACCGAACCGTGGCAATGGATCACAGTGTGGCTGCGTAAAGAAGAATGCCACTATGATTATGTAGTCTCATGCAAATATCTAGTCTTATTGTAACCGATATTAGTAAGGTTTTTACGATCAAGGAGATAATATCGCAGGTAAACCGGATGGTTTATATCGATGGCCATCAATATTAGTTAACTTCACTTTGATCTTAGGCATAGGGCCGAGAAGCAATGGAAATACTGCTACCGAACCGTGGCAATGCATCAAAGTGAGGCTGCGTAAAGAAGAATGCCACTATGATTATGTAGTGCCATGCAAATATTTAGTCCTATTGTAACCGATATCAGTAAGGTTTTTACGACCAAGGAGACGATATCGCAGCTAAACCGGATGGTTTATATCGATGGCCATCAATATTAGTTCACTTCACTCTGATCTTAGTCATAAGGCCGAGAAGCAATGGAAATACTGCTACCGAACCGTCGCAATGGATCAAAGTTAAGCTGCGTAAAGAAGCATGCCACTATGATTATGTAGTGCCATGCAAATATCTAGTCCTATTGTAACCGATATCAGTAAGGTTTTTACGATCAAGGAGACGATATCGCAGCTAAACCGGATGGTTTATATCGATGGCCATCAATATTAGTTCACTTCACTTTGATCTTAGTCATAAGGCCGAGAAGCAATGGAAATACTGCTACCGAACCGTGGCAATGGATCAAAGTTAAGCTGCGTAAAGAAGCATGCCACTATGATTATGTAGTGCCATGCAAATATCTAGTCCTATTGTAACCGATATCAATAAGGTTTTTACGATCAAGGAGACGATATCGCAGCTAAACCGGATGGTTTATATCGATGGCCACCAATATTAATTAACTTCACTTTGATCTTAGTCACAGGGCCGAGAAGCAATGGAAATCCTGCTACCGAACCTTTGCAATGGATCAACGTGTGGCTGCGTAAAGAAGAATGCCACTATGATTATGTAGTGCCATGCAAATATCTAGTCTTATTGTAACCGATATCAGTAAGGTTTTAACGATCAAGGAGACAATATCGCAGCTAAACCGCATGGTTTATATCGATGGCCATCAATATTAGTTAACTTCACTTTGATCTTATGCATAGGGCCGAGAAGCAATGGAAATACTAGTACCGAACCGTGGCAATGGATCAAAGTGAGGCTGCGTAAAGAAGAATGCCACTATGATTATGTAGTGCCATGCAAATATCTATTCCTATTGTAACCGATATCTGTAAGGTTCTTACGATCAAGGAGACGATTTCGCAGCTAAACCGGATGGTTTATGTCGAAGGCCATCAATATTAGTTAACTTCACTTCGATCTCAGCCATAGGGACGAGAAGCAATGGAAATACTGCTACCGAACCGTGGCAATGGATCACAGTGTGGCTGCGTAAAGAAGAATGCCACTATGATTATGTAGTCTCATGCAAATATCTAGTCTTATTGTAACCGATATTAGTAAGGTTTTTACGATCAAGGAGATAATATCGCAGGTAAACCGGATGGTTTATATCGATGGCCATCAATATTAGTTAACTTCACTTTGATCTTAGGCATAGGGCCGAGAAGCAATGGAAATACTGCTACCGAACCGTGGCAATGCATCAAAGTGAGGCTGCGTAAAGAAGGATGCCACTATGATTATGTAGTGCCATGCAAATATTTAGTCCTATTGTAACCGATATCAGTAAGGTTTTTACGACCAAGGAGACGATATCGCAGCTAAACCGGATGGTTTATATCGATGGCCATCAATATTAGTTCACTTCACTCTGATCTTAGTCATAAGGCCGAGAAGCAATGGAAATACTGCTACCGAACCGTCGCAATGGATCAAAGTTAAGCTGCGTAAAGAAGCATGCCACTATGATTATGTAGTGCCATGCAAATATCTAGTCCTATTGTAACCGATATCAGTAAGGTTTTTACGATCAAGGAGACGATATCGCAGCTAAACCGGATGGTTTATATCGATGGCCATCAATATTAGTTCACTTCACTTTGATCTTAGTCATAAGGCCGAGAAGCAATGGAAATACTGCTACCGAACCGTGGCAATGGATCAAAGTTAAGCTGCGTAAAGAAGCATGCCACTATGATTATGTAGTGCCATGCAAATATCTAGTCCTATTGTAACCGATATCAATAAGGTTTTTACGATCAAGGAGACGATATCGCAGCTAAACCGGATGGTTTATATCGATGGCCATCAATATTAGTTAATTTCACTTTGACTTCATCCATTAGGCCGAGAAGCAATGGAAATACTGCTACCGAACCGTTTCAATGGATCAAAGTGTGGCTACGTAAAGAAGAATGCCACTATGATTATGTAGTGCCATGCAAATATCTAGTCCTATTGTAACCTATATCTGTAAGGTTCTTACGATCAAGGAGACAATATCGCAGGTAAACCGGATGGTTTATATCGATAGCCATCAATATTAGTTAACTTCACTTTGATCTTATGCATAGGGCCGAGAAGCAATGGAAATACTAGTACCGAACCGTGGCAATGGATCAAAGTGAGGCTGCGTAAAGAAGAATGCCACTATGATTATGTAGTGCCATGCAAATATCTATTCCTATTGTAACCGATATCTGTAAGGTTCTTACGATCAAGGAGACGATTTCGCAGCTAAACCGGATGGTTTATGTCGAAGGCCATCAATATTAGTTAACTTCACTTCGATCTCAGCCATAGGGACGAGAAGCAATGGAAATACTGCTACCGAACCGTGGCAATGGATCACAGTGTGGCTGCGTAAAGAAGAATGCCACTATGATTATGTAGTCTCATGCAAATATCTAGTCTTATTGTAACCGATATTAGTGAGGTTTTTACGATCAAGGAGATAATATCGCAGGTAAACCGGATGGTTTATATCGATGGCCATCAATATTAGTTCACTTCACTTTGATCTTAGTCATAAGGCCAAGAAGCAATGGAAATACTGCTACCGAACCGTGGCAATAGATCAAAGTTAAGCTGCGTAAAGAAGCATGCTACTATGATTATGTAGTGCCATGCAAATATCTAGTCCTATTGTAACCGATATCAGTAAGGTTTTTACGATCAAGGAGACGATATCGCAGCTAAACCGGATGGTTTATATCGATGGCCATCAATATTAGTTAACTTCACTTTGACTTCATCCATAAGGCCGAGAAGCAATGGAAATACTGCTACCGAACCGTTTCAATGGATCAAAGTGTGGCTGCGTAAAGAAGAATGCCACTATGATTATGTAGTGTCATGCAAATGTCTAGTATTATTGTAACCGGTATCAGTAAGGTTTTTGAGATCAATGAGACGATATCGCAGCTAAACCGGATGGTTTATGTCGAAGGCCATCAATATTAGTTAACTTCACTTTGACTTCATCCATAAGGCCGAGAAACAATGGAAATACTGCAACCGAACCGTTTCAGTGGATCAAAGTGTGGCTGCGTAAAGAAGAATGCTACTATGATTATGTAGTGTCATGCAAATGTCTAGTATTATTGTAACCGGTATCAGTAAGCTTTTTGAGATCAAGGAGACGATATCGCAGCTAAACCGGATGGTTTATGTCGATGGCCATCAATATTAGTTAACTTCACTATGATCTTAGTCATAGGGCCGAGAAGCAATGGAAATACTGCTACCAAATCGTGGCAATGGATCAATGTTCAGCTGCGTAAAGAAGCATGCCACTACGGTTATGTAGTGCCATGCAAATATCTAGTCCTATTGTAACCTATATCTGTAAGGTTCTTACGATCAAGGAGACAATATCGCAGGTAAACCGGATGGTTTATATCGATGGCCATCAATATTAGTTAACTTCACTTTGATCTTAGCCATAAGGCCGAGAAGCAATGGAAATACTGCTACCGAATCGTGGCAATCGATCAAAGTGATGGTTTATATCGATGGCCATCAATATTAGTTAACTTTACTTTCATCTTAGGCATAGGGCCGGGAAGCAATGGAAATACTGCTACCGTTCCGCGGCAATGGGTCAAAGTGTGGCTGCGTAAAGAAGAATGCCACTATGATTATGTAGTGCCATGCAAATATCTAGTCCTATTGTAACCGATATCAGTAAGGTTTTTACGACCAAGGAGACGATATCGCAGGTAAACCCGATGGTTTATATCGATGGCCACCAATATTAATTAATTTCACTTTGATCTTAGTCACAGGCCCGAGAAGCAATGGAAATCCTGCTACCGAACCGTTGCAATGGATCAACGTGTGGCTGCGTAAAGAAGAATGCCACTATGATTATGTAGTGCCATGCAAATATCTAGTCCTATTGTAACCGATATCTGTAAGGTTCTTACGATCAAGGAGACCATTTCGCAGCTAAACCGGATGGTTTATGTCGATGGCCATCAATATTAGTTAACTTCACTTTCATCTTAGTCATACGGCCGAGAAGCAATGGAAATACTGCTACCGATCCGTTTCAATGGATCAAAGTGTGGCTGCGTAAAGAAGAATGCCACTATGATTATGTAGTGTCATGCAAATGTCTAGTATTATTGTAACCGGCACCAGTAAGGGTTTTGAGATCAAGGAGACGATATCGCAGCTAAACCGGATGGTTTATATCGATGGCCATCAATATTAGTTCACTTCACTTTGATCTTAGTCATAAGGCCGAGAAGCAATGGAAATACTGCTACCGAACCGTGGCAATGGATCAAAGTTAAGCTGCGTAAAGAAGCATGCCACTATGATTATGTAGTGCCATGCAAATATCTAGTCCTATTGTAACCGATATCAGTAAGGTTTTTACCACCAAGGAGACGATATCGCAGCTAAACCGGATGGTTTATATCGATGGCCATCAATATTAGTTAACTTCACTTTGACTTCATCCATAAGGCCGAGAAGCAATTGAAATACTGCTACCCAACCGTGCCAATGGATCAAAGTGTGGCTGCGTAAAGAAGAATGCCACTATAATTATGTAGTGCCATGCAAATATCTAGTCCTATTGTAACCGATATCAGTAAGGTTTTTACGACCAAGGAGACGATATCGCAGCTAAACCGGATGGTTTATATCGATGGCCATCTATATTAGTTCACTTCACTTTGATCTTAGTCATAAGGCCGAGAAGCAATGGAAATACTGCTACCGAACCGTGGCAATGGATCAAAGTTAAGCTGCGTAAAGAAGCATGCCACTATGATTATGTAGTGCCATGCAAATATCTAGTCCTATTGTAACCGATATCAGTAAGGTTCTTACGACCAAGGAGACGATATCGCAGCTAAACCGGATGGTTTATGTCGAAGGCCATCAATATTAGTTAACTTCACTCCGATCTCAGCCATGGGGACGAGAAGCAATGGAAATATTCCTACCGAACCGTGGCAATGGATCACAGTGTGGCTGCGCAAAGAAGAATGACACTATAATTATGTAGTCTCATGCAAATATCTAGTCTTATTGTACCCGATATCAGTAAGGTTTTCACGACCAAGGAGACGATATCGCAGCTAAACCGGATGGTTTACATCGATGGCCATCAATATTAGTTAACTTCACTTTCATCTTAGTCATACGGCCGAGAAGCAATGGAAATACTGCTACCGAACCGTGGCAATGGATCAAAGTGTGGCTGCGTAAAGAAGAATGCCACTAAGATTATGTAGTGTCATGCAAATATCTAGTCCTGTTGTAACCGATATCAGTAAGGTTTTTACGATCAAGGAGACGATATCGCAGCTAAACAGGATGGTTTATATCGATGGCCATCAATATTAGTTCACTTCACTTTTATCTTAGTCATAAGGCCGAGAAGCAATGGAAATACTGCTACCGAACCGTGGCAATAGATCAAAGTTAAGCTGCGTAAAGAAGCATGCCACTATGATTATGTAGTGCCATGCAAATATCTAGTCCTATTGTAACCGATATCAGTAAGGTTTTTACGATCAAGGAGACGATATCGCAGCTAAACCGGATGGTTTATATCAATGGCCATCAATATTAGTTAACTTCACTTTGACTTCATCCATAAGTCCGAGAAACAATGGAAATACTGCTACCGAACCGTTTCAGTGGATCAAAGTGTGGCTGCGTAAATAAGAATGCTACTATGATTATGTAGTGTCATGCAAATGTCTAGTATTATTGTAACCGGAATCAGTAAGGTTTTTGAGATCAAGGAGACGATATCGCAGCTAAACCGGATGGTTTATGTCGATGGCCATCAATATTAGTTAACTTCACTATGATCTTAGTCATAGGGCCGAGAAGCAATGGAAATATTGCTACCCAACCGTGCCAATGGATCAAAGTGTGGCTGCGTAAAGAAGAATGCCACTATAATTATGTAGTCTCATGCAAATATCTAGTCCTATTGTAACCGATATCAGTAAGGTTTTTACGACCAAGGAGACGATATCGCAGCTAACCCGGATGGTTTATATCGATGGCCATCAATATTAGTTCACTTCACTTTGATCTTAGTCATAAGGCCAAGAAGCAATGGAAATACTGCTACCGAACCGTGGCAATAGATCAAAGTTAAGCTGCGTAAAGAAGCATGCTACTATGATTATGTAGTGCCATGCAAATATCTAGTCCTATTGTAACCGATATCAGTAAGGTTTTTACGATCAAGGAGACGATATCGCAGCTAAACCCGATGGTTTATATCGATGGCCATCAATATTAATTAACTTCGCTTCGATCTCAGCCAAGGGGACCAGAAGCAATCGAAATACTGCTACCGAACCGTGGCAATGGATCAAAGTGTGGCTGCGTAAAGAAGAATGCCACTATGATTATGTAGTGTCATGCAAATGTTTAGTATTATTGTAACCGGTATCAGTAAGGTTTTTACGATCAAGGAGACAATTTCGCAGCTAAACCGGATGGTTTATATCGATGGCCATCAATATTAGTTAACTTTACTTTCATCTTAGGCATAGGGCCGAGAAGCAATGGAAATACTGCTACCGAATCGTGGCAATGGATCAAACTTCAGCTGCGTAAAGAAGCATGCGACTACGGTTATGTAGTGCCATGCAAATATCTAGTCCTATCGTAACCTATATCTGTAAGGTTCTTACGATCAAGGAGACGATTTGGCAGCTAAACCGGATGGTTTATGTCGATGGCCATCAATATTAGTTAACTTCATTATGATCTTAGTCATAGGGCCGAGAAGCAATGGAAATATTGCTACCGAACCGTGGCAATGGATGAAAGTGTGGCTGTGTATAAAAGAATGCCACTATGATTATATAGTGTCATGCAAATATCTAGTCCTATTGTAACCGATATCAGTAAGGTTTTTACGATCAAGGAGACGATATTGCAGCTAAACCCGATGGTTTATATCGATGGCCATCAATATTAGTTAACTTCACTTTGATCTTAAGCATAGGGCCGAGAAGCAATGGAAATACTGCTACCGAACCGTCGCAATGGATCAAAGTGAGGCTGCGTAAAGAAGGATGCCACTATGATTATGTAGTGTGATGCAAATATCTAGTCTTATTGTAACCGCTATCAGTAAGGTTTTTACGATCAAGGAGACGATATCGCAGCTAAACCGGATGGTTTATATCGATGGCCATCAATATTAGTTAACTTCACTTTGATCTTAGGCATAGGGCCGAGAAGCAATGGAAATACAGCTACCGAACCGTGGCAATGGATCAAAGTGTGGCTGCGTAAAGAAGAATGCCACTATGATTATGTAGTGTCATGCAAATGTTTAGTATTATTGTAACCGGTATCAGTAAGGTTTTTGAGATCAAGGAGACGATATCGCAGCTAAACCGGATGGTATATATCGATGGCCATCAATATTAGTTAACTTCACTTTGATCTCAGCCATAGGGCCGGGAAGCAATGGAAATACTGCTACCGAACCGTGGCAATGGACCAAAGTGTGGCTGCGTAAAGAAGAATGCCACTATGATTATGTAGTCTCATGCAAATATCTAGTCTTATTGTAACCGATATCAGTAAGGTTTCTACGATCAAGGAGACGATATCGCAGCTAAACCGGATGGTTTATATCGATGGCCATCAATAATAGTTAACTTCACTTTGATCTCAGGCATAGGGCCGGGAAGCAATGGAAATGCTGCTACCGAACCGCGGCAATGGATCAAAGTGTGGCTGCGTCAAGAAGAATGCCACTATGATTATGTAGTGCAATGCAAATATCTAGTCCTATTGTAACCGATATCAGTAAGGTTTTTACGACCAAGGAGACGATATCGCAGGTAAACCCGATGGTTTATATCGATGGCCACCAATATTAATTAACTTCACTTTGATCTTAGTCACAGGGCCGAGAAGCAATGGAAATCCTGCTACCGAACCTTTGCAATGGATCAACGTGTGGCTGCGTAAAGAAGAATGCCACTATGATTATGTAGTGCCATGCAAATATCTAGTCTTACTGTAACCGATATCAGTAAGGTTTTTACGATCAAGGAGACAATATCGCAGCTAAACCGGATGGTTTATATCGATGGCCATCAATATTAGTTCACTTCACTTTGATCTTAGTCATAAGGCCGAGAAGCAATGGAAATACTGCTACCGAACCGTGGCAATGGATCAAAGTTAAGCTGCGTAAAGAAGCATGCCACTATGATTATGTAGTGCCATGCAAATATCTAGTCCTATTGTAACCGATATCAATAAGGTTTTTACGATCAAGGAGACGATATCGCAGCTAAACCGGATGGTTTATATCGATGGCCATCAATATTAGTTAATTTCACTTTGACTTCATCCATTAGGCCGAGAAGCAATGGAAATACTGCTACCGAACCGTTTCAATGGATCAAAGTGTGGCTACGTAAAGAAGAATGCCACTATGATTATGTAGTGCCATGCAAATATCTAGTCCTATTGTAACCTATATCTGTAAGGTTCTTACGATCAAGGAGACAATATCGCAGGTAAACCGGATGGTTTATATCGATAGCCATCAATATTAGTTAACTTCACTTTGATCTTATGCATAGGGCCGAGAAGCAATGGAAATACTAGTACCGAACCGTGGCAATGGATCAAAGTGAGGCTGCGTAAAGAAGAATGCCACTATGATTATGTAGTGCCATGCAAATATCTATTCCTATTGTAACCGATATCTGTAAGGTTCTTACGATCAACGAGACGATTTCGCAGCTAAACCGGATGGTTTATGTCGAAGGCCATCAATATTAGTTAACTTCACTTCGATCTCAGCCATAGGGACGAGAAGCAATGGAAATACTGCTACCGAACCGTGGCAATGGATCACAGTGTGGCTGCGTAAAGAAGAATGCCACTATGATTATGTAGTCTCATGCAAATATCTAGTCTTATTGTAACCGATATTAGTGAGGTTTTTACGATCAAGGAGATAATATCGCAGGTAAACCGGATGGTTTATATCGATGGCCATCAATATTAGTTCACTTCACTTTGATCTTAGTCATAAGGCCAAGAAGCAATGGAAATACTGCTACCGAACCGTGGCAATAGATCAAAGTTAAGCTGCGTAAAGAAGCATGCTACTATGATTATGTAGTGCCATGCAAATATCTAGTCCTATTGTAACCGATATCAGTAAGGTTTTTACGATCAAGGAGACGATATCGCAGCTAAACCGGATGGTTTATATCGATGGCCATCAATATTAGTTAACTTCACTTTGACTTCATCCATAAGGCCGAGAAGCAATGGAAATACTGCTACCGAACCGTTTCAATGGATCAAAGTGTGGCTGCGTAAAGAAGAATGCCACTATGATTATGTAGTGTCATGCAAATGTCTAGTATTGTTGTAACCGGTATCAGTAAGGTTTTTGAGATCAATGAGACGATATCGCAGCTAAACCGGATGGTTTATGTCGAAGGCCATCAATATTAGTTAACTTCACTTTGACTTCATCCATAAGGCCGAGAAACAATGGAAATACTGCAACCGAACCGTTTCAGTGGATCAAAGTGTGGCTGCGTAAAGAAGAATGCTACTATGATTATGTAGTGTCATGCAAATGTCTAGTATTATTGTAACCGGTATCAGTAAGGTTTTTGAGATCAAGGAGACGATATCGCAGCTAAACCGGATGGTTTATGTCGATGGCCATCAATATTAGTTAACTTCACTATGATCTTAGTCATAGGGCCGAGAAGCAATGGAAATACTGCTACCAAATCGTGGCAATGGATCAATGTTCAGCTGCGTAAAGAAGCATGCCACTACGGTTATGTAGTGCCATGCAAATATCTAGTCCTATTGTAACCTATATCTGTAAGGTTCTTACGATCAAGGAGACAATATCGCAGGTAAACCGGATGGTTTATATCGATGGCCATCAATATTAGTTAACTTCACTTTGATCTTAGCCATAAGGCCGAGAAGCAATGGAAATACTGCTACCGAATCGTGGCAATCGATCAAAGTGATGGTTTATATCGATGGCCATCAATATTAGTTAACTTTACTTTCATCTTAGGCATAGGGCCGGGAAGCAATGGAAATACTGCTACCGTTCCGCGGCAATGGGTCAAAGTGTGGCTGCGTAAAGAAGAATGCCACTATGATTATGTAGTGCCATGCAAATATCTAGTCCTATTGTAACCGATATCAGTAAGGTTTTTACGACCAAGGAGACGATATCGCAGGTAAACCCGATGGTTTATATCGATGGCCACCAATATTAATTAATTTCACTTTGATCTTAGTCACAGGCCCGAGAAGCAATGGAAATCCTGCTACCGAACCGTTGCAATGGATCAACGTGTGGCTGCGTAAAGAAGAATGCCACTATGATTATGTAGTGCCATGCAAATATCTAGTCCTATTGTAACCGATATCTGTAAGGTTCTTACGATCAAGGAGACCATTTCGCAGCTAAACCGGATGGTTTATGTCGATGGCCATCAATATTAGTTAACTTCACTTTCATCTTAGTCATACGGCCGAGAAGCAATGGAAATACTGCTACCGATCCGTTTCAATGGATCAAAGTGTGGCTGCGTAAAGAAGAATGCCACTATGATTATGTAGTGTCATGCAAATGTCTAGTATTATTGTAACCGGCACCAGTAAGGGTTTTGAGATCAAGGAGACGATATCGCAGCTAAACCGGATGGTTTATATCGATGGCCATCAATATTAGTTCACTTCACTTTGATCTTAGTCATAAGGCCGAGAAGCAATGGAAATACTGCTACCGAACCGTGGCAATGGATCAAAGTTAAGCTGCGTAAAGAAGCATGCCACTATGATTATGTAGTGCCATGCAAATATCTAGTCCTATTGTAACCGATATCAGTAAGGTTTTTACCACCAAGGAGACGATATCGCAGCTAAACCGGATGGTTTATATCGATGGCCATCAATATTAGTTAACTTCACTTTGACTTCATCCATAAGGCCGAGAAGCAATTGAAATACTGCTACCCAACCGTGCCAATGGATCAAAGTGTGGCTGCGTAAAGAAGAATGCCACTATAATTATGTAGTGCCATGCAAATATCTAGTCCTATTGTAACCGATATCAGTAAGGTTTTTACGACCAAGGAGACGATATCGCAGCTAAACCGGATGGTTTATATCGATGGCCATCTATATTAGTTCACTTCACTTTGATCTTAGTCATAAGGCCGAGAAGCAATGGAAATACTGCTACCGAACCGTGGCAATGGATCAAAGTTAAGCTGCGTAAAGAAGCATGCCACTATGATTATGTAGTGCCATGCAAATATCTAGTCCTATTGTAACCGATATCAGTAAGGTTCTTACGACCAAGGAGACGATATCGCAGCTAAACCGGATGGTTTATGTCGAAGGCCATCAATATTAGTTAACTTCACTCCGATCTCAGCCATGGGGACGAGAAGCAATGGAAATATTCCTACCGAACCGTGGCAATGGATCACAGTGTGGCTGCGCAAAGAAGAATGCCACTATAATTATGTAGTCTCATGCAAATATCTAGTCTTATTGTACCCGATATCAGTAAGGTTTTCACGACCAAGGAGACGATATCGCAGCTAAACCGGATGGTTTACATCGATGGCCATCAATATTAGTTAACTTCACTTTCATCTTAGTCATACGGCCGAGAAGCAATGGAAATACTGCTACCGAACCGTGGCAATGGATCAAAGTGTGGCTGCGTAAAGAAGAATGCCACTAAGATTATGTAGTGTCATGCAAATATCTAGTCCTGTTGTAACCGATATCAGTAAGGTTTTTACGATCAAGGAGACGATATCGCAGCTAAACAGGATGGTTTATATCGATGGCCATCAATATTAGTTCACTTCACTTTTATCTTAGTCATAAGGCCGAGAAGCAATGGAAATACTGCTACCGAACCGTGGCAATAGATCAAAGTTAAGCTGCGTAAAGAAGCATGCCACTATGATTATGTAGTGCCATGCAAATATCTAGTCCTATTGTAACCGATATCAGTAAGGTTTTTACGATCAAGGAGACGATATCGCAGCTAAACCGGATGGTTTATATCAATGGCCATCAATATTAGTTAACTTCACTTTGACTTCATCCATAAGTCCGAGAAACAATGGAAATACTGCTACCGAACCGTTTCAGTGGATCAAAGTGTGGCTGCGTAAATAAGAATGCTACTATGATTATGTAGTGTCATGCAAATGTCTAGTATTATTGTAACCGGAATCAGTAAGGTTTTTGAGATCAAGGAGACGATATCGCAGCTAAACCGGATGGTTTATGTCGATGGCCATCAATATTAGTTAACTTCACTATGATCTTAGTCATAGGGCCGAGAAGCAATGGAAATATTGCTACCCAACCGTGCCAATGGATCAAAGTGTGGCTGCGTAAAGAAGAATGCCACTATAATTATGTAGTCTCATGCAAATATCTAGTCCTATTGTAACCGATATCAGTAAGGTTTTTACGACCAAGGAGACGATATCGCAGCTAACCCGGATGGTTTATATCGATGGCCATCAATATTAGTTCACTTCACTTTGATCTTAGTCATAAGGCCAAGAAGCAATGGAAATACTGCTACCGAACCGTGGCAATAGATCAAAGTTAAGCTGCGTAAAGAAGCATGCTACTATGATTATGTAGTGCCATGCAAATATCTAGTCCTATTGTAACCGATATCAGTAAGGTTTTTACGATCAAGGAGACGATATCGCAGCTAAACCCGATGGTTTATATCGATGGCCATCAATATTAATTAACTTCGCTTCGATCTCAGCCAAGGGGACCAGAAGCAATCGAAATACTGCTACCGAACCGTGGCAATGGATCAAAGTGTGGCTGCGTAAAGAAGAATGCCACTATGATTATGTAGTGTCATGCAAATGTTTAGTATTATTGTAACCGGTATCAGTAAGGTTTTTACGATCAAGGAGACAATTTCGCAGCTAAACCGGATGGTTTATATCGATGGCCATCAATATTAGTTAACTTTACTTTCATCTTAGGCATAGGGCCGAGAAGCAATGGAAATACTGCTACCGAATCGTGGCAATGGATCAAACTTCAGCTGCGTAAAGAAGCATGCGACTACGGTTATGTAGTGCCATGCAAATATCTAGTCCTATCGTAACCTATATCTGTAAGGTTCTTACGATCAAGGAGACGATTTGGCAGCTAAACCGGATGGTTTATGTCGATGGCCATCAATATTAGTTAACTTCATTATGATCTTAGTCATAGGGCCGAGAAGCAATGGAAATATTGCTACCGAACCGTGGCAATGGATGAAAGTGTGGCTGTGTATAAAAGAATGCCACTATGATTATATAGTGTCATGCAAATATCTAGTCCTATTGTAACCGATATCAGTAAGGTTTTTACGATCAAGGAGACGATATTGCAGCTAAACCCGATGGTTTATATCGATGGCCATCAATATTAGTTAACTTCACTTTGATCTTAAGCATAGGGCCGAGAAGCAATGGAAATACTGCTACCGAACCGTCGCAATGGATCAAAGTGAGGCTGCGTAAAGAAGGATGCCACTATGATTATGTAGTGTGATGCAAATATCTAGTCTTATTGTAACCGCTATCAGTAAGGTTTTTACGATCAAGGAGACGATATCGCAGCTAAACCGGATGGTTTATATCGATGGCCATCAATATTAGTTAACTTCACTTTGATCTTAGGCATAGGGCCGAGAAGCAATGGAAATACAGCTACCGAACCGTGGCAATGGATCAAAGTGTGGCTGCGTAAAGAAGAATGCCACTATGATTATGTAGTGTCATGCAAATGTTTAGTATTATTGTAACCGGTATCAGTAAGGTTTTTGAGATCAAGGAGACGATATCGCAGCTAAACCGGATGGTATATATCGATGGCCATCAATATTAGTTAACTTCACTTTGATCTCAGCCATAGGGCCGGGAAGCAATGGAAATACTGCTACCGAACCGTGGCAATGGACCAAAGTGTGGCTGCGTAAAGAAGAATGCCACTATGATTATGTAGTGTCATGCAAATGTCTAGTATTATTGTAACCGGTATCAGTAAGGTTTTTGAGATCAAGGAGACGTTATCGCAGCTAAACCGGATGGTTTATATCGATGGCCATCAATATTAGTTAACTTCACTTCGATCTCAGCCATAGGGACCAGAAGCAATGGACATACTGCTACCGAACCGTGCCAATGGATGAAAGTGTAGCTGCGTAAAGAAGAATGCCACTATGATTATGTAGTGTCATGCAAATATCTAGTCCTGTTGTAACCGATATCAGTAAGGTTTCTACGATCAAGGAGACGATATCGCAGCTAAACCGGATGGTTTATATCGATGGCCATCAATAATAGTTAACTTCACTTTGATCTCAGGCATAGGGCCGGGAAGCAATGGAAATGCTGCTACCGAACCGCGGCAATGGATCAAAGTGTGGCTGCGTCAAGAAGAATGCCACTATGATTATGTAGTGCAATGCAAATATCTAGTCCTATTGTAACCGATATCAGTAAGGTTTTTACGACCAAGGAGACGATATCGCAGGTAAACCCGATGGTTTATATCGATGGCCACCAATATTAATTAACTTCACTTTGATCTTAGTCACAGGGCCGAGAAGCAATGGAAATCCTGCTACCGAACCTTTGCAATGGATCAACGTGTGGCTGCGTAAAGAAGAATGCCACTATGATTATGTAGTGCCATGCAAATATCTAGTCTTATTGTAACCGATATCAGTAAGGTTTTTACGATCAAGGAGACAATATCGCAGCTAAACCGCATGGTTTATATCGATGGCCATCAATATTAGTTAACTTCACTTTGATCTTATGCATAGGGCCGAGAAGCAATGGAAATACTGCTACCGAACCGTGGCAATGGATCACAGTGTGGCTGCGTAAAGAAGAATGCCACTATGATTATGTAGTCTCATGCAAATACCTAGTCTTATTGTAACCGATATTAGTAAGGTTTTTACGATCAAGGAGATAATATCGCAGGTAAACCGGATGGTTTATATCGATGGCCATCAATATTAGTTAACTTCACTTTGATCTTAGGCATAGGGCCGAGAAGCAATGGAAATACTGCTACCGAACCGTGGCAATGCATCAAAGTGAGGCTGCGTAAAGAAGAATGCCACTATGATTATGTAGTGTCATGCAAATATCAAGTATTATTGTAACCGGTATCAGTAAGGTGTTTGAGATCAAGGATACGATATCGCAGCTAAACCGGATGGTTTATATCGATGGCCATCAATATTAGTTAACTTTACTTTCATCTTAGGCATAGGGCCGAGAAGCAATGGAAATACTGCTACCGAATCGTGGCAATGGATCAAAGTTCAGCTGCGTAAAGAAGCATGCCACTACGGTTATGTAGTGCCATGCAAATATCTAGTCCTATTGTAACCTATATTTGTAAGGTTCTTACGATCAAGGAGACGATTTCGCAGCTAAACCGGATGGTTTATGTCGAAGGCCATCAATATTAGTTAACTTCACTCCGATCTCAGCCATAGGGACGAGAAGCAATGGAAATATTGCTACCGAACCGTGGCAATGGATCAAAGTATGGCTGCGTAAAGAAGAATGCCACTATGATTATGTAGTGTCATGCAAATGTCTAGTATTATTGTAACCGGTATCAGTAAGGTTTTTGAGATCAAGGAGACGATATCGCAGCTAAACCGGATGGTTTATATCGATGGCCATCAATATTAGTTAACTTCACTTCGATCTCAGCCATAGGGACCAGAAGCAATGGAAATACTGCTACCGAACCGTGCCAATGGATGAAAGTGTGGCTGCGTAAAGAAGAATGCCACTATGATTATGTAGTGTCATGCAAATGTCTAGTATTATTGTAACCGGTATCAGTATGGTTTTTGAGATCAAGGAGACGATATCGCAGCTAAACCGGATGGTTTATGTCGAAGGCCATCAATATTAGTTAACTTCACTTCGATCTCAGCCATAGGGACGAGAAGCAATGGAAATACTGCTACCGAACCGTGGCAATGGATCACAGTGTGGCTGCGTAAAGAAGAATGCCACTATGATTATGTAGTCTCATGCAAATATCTAGTCTTATTGTAACCGATATTAGTAAGGTTTTTACGATCAAGGAGATAATATCGCAGGTAAACCGGATGGTTTATATCGATGGCCATCAATATTAGTTCACTTCACTTTGATCTTAGTCATAAGGCCGAGAAGCAATGGAAATACTGCTACCGAACCGTGGCAATGGATCAAAGTTAAGCTGCGTAAAGAAGCATGCCACTATGATTATGTAGTGCCATGCAAATATCTAGTCCTATTGTAACCGATATCAATAAGGTTTTTACGATCAAGGAGACGATATCGCAGCTAAACCGGATGGTTTATATCGATGGCCATCAATATTAGTTAATTTCACTTTGACTTCATCCATTAGGCCGAGAAGCAATGGAAATACTGCTACCGAACCGTTTCAATGGATCAAAGTGTGGCTACGTAAAGAAGAATGCCACTATGATTATGTAGTGCCATGCAAATATCTAGTCCTATTGTAACCTATATCTGTAAGGTTCTTACGATCAAGGAGACAATATCGCAGGTAAACCGGATGGTTTATATCGATAGCCATCAATATTAGTTAACTTCACTTTGATCTTAGTCATAAGGCCGAGAAGCAATGGAAATACTGCTACCGAACCGTGGCACTATGATTATTTAGTGTCATGCAAATATCTAGTCCTATTGTAACCGATATCAGTAAGGCTTTTACGATCAAGGAGACGATATTGCAGCTATACCCGATGGTTTATATCGATGGCCATCAATATTAGTTCACTTCACTCTGATCTTAGTCATAAGGCCGAGAAGCAATGGAAATACTGCTACCGAACCGTGGCAATGGATCAAAGTTAAGCTGCGTAAAGAAGCATGACACTATGATTATGTAGTGCCATGCAAATATCTAGTCCTATTGTAACCGATATCAGTAAGGTTTTTACGATCAAGGAGACGATATCGCAGCTAAACCGAATGGTTTATATCGATGGCCATCAATATTAGTTCACTTCACTTTGATCTTAGTCATAAGGCCGAGAAGCAATGGAAATACTGCTACCGAACCGTGGCAATGGATCAAAGTGTGGCTACGTAAAGAAGAATGCCACTATGATTATGTAGTGCCATGCAAATATCTAGTCCTATTGTAACCTATATCTGTAAGGTTCTTACGATCAAGGAGACGATTTCGCAGCTAAACCGGATGGTTTATGTCGAAGGCCATCAATATTAGTTAACTTCACTTCGATCTCAGCCATAGGGACGAGAAGCAATGGAAATACTGCTACCGAACCGTGGCAATGGATCACAGTGTGGCTGCGTAAAGAAGAATGCCACTATGATTATGTAGTCTCATGCAAATATCTAGTCTTATTGTAACCGATATTAGTAAGGTTTTTACGATCAAGGAGATAATATCGCAGGTAAACCGGATGGTTTATATCGATGGCCATCAATATTAGTTCACTTCACTTTGATCTTAGTCATAAGGCCGAGAAGCAATGGAAATACTGCTACCGAACCGTGGCAATGGATCAAAGTTCAGCTGCGTAAAGAAGCATGCCACTACGGTTATGTAGTGCCATGCAAATATCTAGTCCTATTGTAACCTATATTTGTAAGGTTCTTACGATCAAGGAGACGATTTCGCAGCTAAACCGGATGGTTTATGTCGAAGGCCATCAATATTAGTTAACTTCACTCCGATCTCAGCCATAGGGACGAGAAGCAATGGAAATATTGCTACCGAACCGTGGCAATGGATCAAAGTATGGCTGCGTAAAGAAGAATGCCACTATGATTATGTAGTGTCATGCAAATGTCTAGTATTATTGTAACCGGTATCAGTAAGGTTTTTGAGATCAAGGAGACGATATCGCAGCTAAACCGGATGGTTTATATCGATGGCCATCAATATTACTTAACTTTACTTTCATCTTAGGCATAGGGCCGAGAAGCAATGGAAATATTGCTACCCAACCGTGACAATGGATCAAAGTGTGGCTGCGTAAAGAAGAATGCCACTATGATTATGTAGTGCCATGCAAATATCTAGTCCTATTGTAACCTATATCTGTAAGGTTCTTACGATCAAGGAGACAATATCGCAGGTAAACCGGATGGTTTATATCGATAGCCATCAATATTAGTTAACTTCACTTTGATCTTAGTCATAAGGCCGAGAAGCAATGGAAATACTGCTACCGAACCGTGGCACTATGATTATTTAGTGTCATGCAAATATCTAGTCCTATTGTAACCGATATCAGTAAGGCTTTTACGATCAAGGAGACGATATTGCAGCTATACCCGATGGTTTATATCGATGGCCATCAATATTAGTTAACTTCACTTCGATCTCAGCCATGGGGACCAGAAGCAATGAAAATACTGCTACCGAATCGTGGCAATCGATCAAAGTGAGGCTGCGTAAAGAAGAATGCCACTATGATTATGTAGTGTCATGCAAATATCAAGTATTATTGTAACCGGTATCAGTAAGGTTTTTGAGATCAAGGATACGATATCGCAGCTAAACCGGATGGTTTACATCGATGGCCATCAATATTAGTTAACTTCACTTTCATCTTAGTCATACGGCCGAGAAGCAATGGAAATACTGCTACCGAACCGTGGCAACGGATCAAAGTGTGGCTGCGTAAAGAAGAATGCCACTATGATTATGTAGTGTCATGCAAATATCTAGTCCTGTTGTAACCGATATCAGTAAGGTTTTTACGATCAAGGAGACGATATCGCAGCTAAACCGGATGGTTTATATCGATGGCCATCAATATTAGTTAACTTCACTTTGATCTCAGGCATAGGGCCGGGAAGCAATGGAAATACTGCTACCGAACCGTGGCAATAGATCAAAGTTAAGCTGCGTAAAGAAGCATGCCACTATGATTATGTAGTGTCATGCAAATATCTAGTCTTATTGTAACCGATATCAGTAAGGTTTTTACGATCAAGGAGACGATATCGCAGCTAAACCGGATGGTTTATATCGATGGCCACCAATATTAGTTCACTTCACTTTGACCTTAGTCACAGGGCCGATAAGCAATGGAAATCCTGCTACCGAACCGTTGCAATGGATCAACGTGTGGCTACGTAAAGAAGAATGCCACTATGATCATGTAGTGCCATGCAAATATCTAGTCCTATTGTAACCGATATCAGTAAGGTTTTTACGATCAAGGAGACGATATCGCAGCTAAACCGGATGGTTTATATCGATGGCCGTCAATATTAGTTAACTTCACTTTGATTTCATCCATAAGGCCGAGAAGCAATGGAAATACTGCTACCGAACCGTTTCAATGGATCAAAGTGTGGCTGCGTAAAGAAGATTGCCACTATGATTATGTAGTGTCATGCAAATGTCTAGTATTATTGTAAGCGGTATCAGTAAGGTTTTTGAGATCAAGGAGACGATATCGCAGCTAAACCGGATGGTTTATGTCGATGGCCATCAATATTAGTTAACTTCACTTTGATCTCAGGCATAGGGCCGGGAAGCAATGGAAATACTGCTACCGAACCGTGGCAATGGACCAAAGTGTGGCTGCGTAAAGAAGAATGCCACTATGATTATGTAGTGCCATGCAAATATCTAGTCCTATTGTAACCTATATCTGTAAGGTTTTTGAGATCAAGGAGACGATATTGCAGCTAAACCGGATGGTTTATGTCGATGGCCATCAATATTAGTTAACTTCACTTTGATCTTAGTCATATGGCCGAGAAGCAATGGAAATATTGCTAACGAACCGTGCCAATGGATCAAAGTGTGGCTGCGTAAAGAAGAATGCCACTATGATTATGTAGTGCCATGCAAATATCTAGTCCTATTGTAACCGATATCAGTAAGGCTTTTACGATCAAGGAGACGATATTGCAGCTATACCCGATGGATTATATCGATGGCCATCAATATTAGTTAACTTCACTTCGATCTCAGCCATGGGGACCAGAAGCAATGGAAATACTGCTACCGAAACGTGGCAATTGATCAAAGTGAGGCTGCGTAAAGAAGAATGCCACTATGATTATGTAGTGTCATGCAAATATCAAGTATTATTGTAACCGGTATCAGTAAGGTTTTTGAGATCAAGGATACGATTTCGCAGCTAAACCGGATGGTTTATATCGATGGCCATCAATATTAGTTAACTTTACTTTCATCTTAGGCATAGGGCCGAGAAGCAATGGAAATACAGCTACCGAATCGTGGCAATGGATCAAAGTTCAGCTGCGTAAAGAAGCATGCCACTACGGTTATGTAGTGCCATGCAAATATCTAGTCCTATTGTAACCTATATCTGTAAGGTTCTTACGATCAAGGAGACGTTTTAGCAGCTAAACCGAATGGTTTATATCGATGGCCATCAATATTAATTAACTTCACTTTGATCTTAGTCACAGGGCCGAGAAGCAATGGAAATCCTGCTACCGAACCGTTGCAATGGATCAACGTGTGGCTACGTAAAGAAGAATGCCACTATGATTATGTAGTGCCATGCAAATATCTAGTCTTATTGTAACCGATATTAGTAAGGTTTTTACGATCAAGGAGATAATATCGCAGCTAAACCGGATGGTTTATATCGATGGCCGTCAATATTAGTTAACTTCACTTTGACTTCATCCATAAGGCCGAGAAGCAATGGAAATACTGCTACCGAACCGTTTCAATGGATCAAAGTGTGGCTGCGTAAAGAAGAATGCCACTATGATTATGTAGTGTCATGCAAATGTCTAGTATTATTGTAACCGGTATCAGTAAGGTTTTTGAGATCAAGGAGACGATATCGCAGCTAAACCGGATGGTTTATGTCGATGGCCATCAATATTAGTTAATTTCACTTCGATCTTAGTCATAGGGCCGAGAAGCAATGGAAATATTGCTACCGAACCGTGGCAATGGATCAAAGTGTGGCTGCGTAAAGAAGAATGCCGCTATGATTATGTTGTGTCATGCAAATATCTAGTATTATTGTAACCGATATCAGTAAGGTTTTTACGATCAAGGAGACCATATCGCAGCTAAACCGGATGGTTTATATCGATGGCCATCAATATTAGTTAACTTCACTTTGATCTTAGTCATAGGGCCGAGAAGCAATGGAAATACTGCTACCGAACCGTGGCAATGGATCAAAGTGTGGCTGCGTAAAGAAGAATGCCACTATGATTAGGTAGTGTCATGCAAATATCTAGTATTATTGTAGCCGGTATCAGTAAGGTTTTTGAGATCAAGGAGACGATATCGCAGCTAAACCGGATCGTTTATATCGATGGCCATCAATATTAGTTAACTTCACTTTGATCTTAGGCATAGGGCCGAGAAGCAATGGTAATACTGCTACCGAACCGTGGCAATGGATAAAAATGAGGCTGCGTAAACAAGAATGCCACTATGATTATTAAGTGCCATGCAAATATCTAGTCTTATTGTATCCGATATCAGTAAGGTTTTTGAAATCAAGGAGACGATATCGCAGCTAAACCGGATGGTTTACATCGATGGCCATCAATATTAGTTAACTTCACTTTCATCTTAGTCATACGGCCGAGAAGCAATGGAAATACTGCTACCGAAACGTTTCAATGGATCAAAGTGTGGCTGCGTAAAGAAGCATGCCACTATGATTATGTAGTGCCATGCAAATATCTAGTCCTATTGTAACCGATATCAGTAAGGTTTTTACGTTCAAGGGGACGATATCGCAGCTAAACCGGATGGTTTATGTCGATGGCCATCAATATTAGTTAACTTCACTTTGATTTCATCCATAAGGCCGAGAAGCAATGGAAATACTGCTACCGAACCGTGGCAATGGATCAAAGTGTGGCTGCGTAAAGAAGAATGCCACTATGATTATGTAGTGTCATGCAAATGTCTAGTATGATTGTAACTGGTATCAGTAAGGTTTTTCAGATCAAGGAGACGATATCGCAGCTAAACCGGATGGTTTACATCGATGGCCATCAATATTAGTTAACTTCACTTTCATCTTAGTCATACGGCCGAGAAGCAATGGAAATACTGCTACCGAACCGTGGCAATGGATCAAAGTGTGACTGCGTAAAGAAGAATGCCACTATGATTATGTAGTGTCATGCAAATGTCTAGTATTATTGTAACCGGTATCAGTAAGGTTTTTGGGATCAAGGAGACGATATCGCAGCTAAACCGGATGGTTTATTTCGATGGCCATCAATATTAGTTAACTTCACTTCGATCTCAGGCATAGGACCGAGAAGCAATGGCAATACTGCTACCGAACCGTGGCAATGGATCAAAGTGAGGCTGCGTAAAGAAGAATGCCACTATGATTATGTAGTGCCATGCAAATATCTAGTCCTATTGTAACCGATATCAGTAAGGTTTTTACGACCAAGGAGACGATATCGCAGCTAAACCGGATGGTTTATATCGATGGCCATCAATATTAGTTCACTTCACTTTGATCTTAGTCATAAGGCCGAGAAGCAATGGAAATACTGCTACCGAACCGTGGCAATGGATCAAAGTTAAGCTGCGTAAAGAAGCATGCCACTATGATTATGTAGTGCCATGCAAATATCTAGTCCTATTGTAACCGATTTCAGTAAGGTTTTTACGATCAAGGAGACGATATCGCAGCTAAACCGGATGGTTTATATCGATGGCCAACAATATTAGTTAACTTCACTTTCATCTTAGTCATGCGGCCGAGAAGCAATGGAAATACTGCTGCCGATCCGTTTCAATGTATCAAAGTGTGGCTGCGTAAAGAAGAATGCCACTATGATTATGTAGTGTCATGCAAATGTCTAGTCCTATTGTAACCGATATCAGTAAGGTTGTTACAATCAGGGAGACGATATCGCAGCTAAACCGGATGGTTTATATCGATGGCCATCAATATTAGTTAACTTCACTTTCATCTTAGTCATACGGCCGAGAAGCAATGGAAATACTGCTACCGAACCGTGACAATGGATCAAAGTGTGGCTGCGTAAAGAAGCATGCCACTAAGATTATGTAGTGTCATGCAAATGTCTAGTCCTATTGTAACCGATATCAGTAAGGTTGTTACAATCAGGGAGACGATATCGCAGCTAAACCGGATGGTTTATATCGATGGCCATCAATATTAGTTAACTTCACTTTCATCTTAGTCATACGGCCGAGAAGCAATGGAAATACTGCTACCGAACCGTGACAATGGATCAAAGTGTGGCTGCGTAAAGAAGCATGCCACTAAGATTATGTAGTGCCATGCAAATATCTAGTCCTATTGTAACCGATATCAGTAAGGTTTTTACGATCAAGGAGACAATATCCCAGCTAAACCGCATGGTTTATATCGATGGCCATCAATATTAGTTAACTTCACTTTGATCTTGGGCATAGGGCCGAGAAGCAATGGAAATACGGCTACCGAACCGTGGCAATGGATCAAAGTGAGGCTGCGTAAACAAGAATGCCACTATGATTATGTAGTGCCATGCAAATATCTAGTCCTATTGTAACCGATATCAGTAAGGTTTTTACGATTAAGGAGACGATATCGCAGCTAAACTGGATGGTTTATATCGAAGGCCATCAACATTAGTTAACTTCACTTCGATCTCAGCCATTGGGACGAGAAGCAATGGAAATACTGCTACCGAACAGTGGCAATGGATCAAAGTGTGGATGCGTAAAGAAGAATGCCACTGTGATTATGTAGTGTCATGCAAATATCTAGTCTTATTGTAACCGATATCAGTAAGGTTTTTACGATCAAGGAGACAATATCGCAGCTAAACCGCATGGTTTATACCGATGGCCATCAATATTAGTTAACTTCACTTTGATCTTAGGCATAGGGCCGAGAAGCAATGGTAATACTGCTACCGAACCGTGGCAATGGATAAAAATGAGGCTGCGTAAACAAGAATGCCACTATGATTATTAAGTGCCATGCAAATATCTAGTCTTATTGTATCCGATATCAGTAAGGTTTTTGAAATCAAGGAGACGATATCGCAGCTAAACCGGATGGTTTACATCGATGGCCATCAATATTAGTTAACTTCACTTTCATCTTAGTCATACGGCCGAGAAGCAATGGAAATACTGCTACCGAAACGTTTCAATGGATCAAAGTGTGGCTGCGTAAAGAAGCATGCCACTATGATTATGTAGTGCCATGCAAATATCTAGTCCTATTGTAACCGATATCAGTAAGGTTTTTACGTTCAAGGGGACGATATCGCAGCTAAACCGGATGGTTTATATCGATGGCCATCAATATTAGTTAACTTCACTTTGATTTCATCCATAAGGCCGAGAAGCAATGGAAATACTGCTACCGAACCGTGGCAATGGATCAAAGTGTGGCTGCGTAAAGAAGAATGCCACTATGATTATGTAGTGTCATGCAAATGTCTAGTATGATTGTAACTGGTATCAGTAAGGTTTTTCAGATCAAGGAGACGATATCGCAGCTAAACCGGATGGTTTACATCGATGGCCATCAATATTAGTTAACTTCACTTTCATCTTAGTCATACGGCCGAGAAGCAATGGAAATACTGCTACCGAAAAGTGGCAATGGATCAAAGTGTGACTGCGTAAAGAAGAATGCCACTATGATTATGTAGTGTCATGCAAATGTCTAGTATTATTGTAACCGGTATCAGTAAGGTTTTTGGGATCAAGGAGACGATATCGCAGCTAAACCGGATGGTTTATTTCGATGGCCATCAATATTAGTTAACTTCACTTCGATCTCAGGCATAGGACCGAGAAGCAATGGCAATACTGCTACCGAACCGTGGCAATGGATCAAAGTGAGGCTGCGTAAAGAAGAATGCCACTATGATTATGTAGTGCCATGCAAATATCTAGTCCTATTGTAACCGATATCAGTAAGGTTTTTACGACCAAGGAGACGATATCGCAGCTAAACCGGATGGTTTATATCGATGGCCATCAATATTAGTTCACTTCACTTTGATCTTAGTCATAAGGCCGAGAAGCAATGGAAATACTGCTACCGAACCGTGGCAATGGATCAAAGTTAAGCTGCGTAAAGAAGCATGCCACTATGATTATGTAGTGCCATGCAAATATCTAGTCCTATTGTAACCGATTTCAGTAAGGTTTTTACGATCAAGGAGACGATATCGCAGCTAAACCGGATGGTTTATATCGATGGCCATCAATATTAGTTAACTTCACTTTCATCTTAGTCATACGGCCGAGAAGCAATGGAAATACTGCTGCCGATCCGTTTCAATGTATCAAAGTGTGGCTGCGTAAAGAAGAATGCCACTATGATTATGTAGTGTCATGCAAATGTCTAGTCCTATTGTAACCGATATCAGTAAGGTTGTTACAATCAGGGAGACGATATCGCAGCTAAACCGGATGGTTTATATCGATGGCCATCAATATTAGTTAACTTCACTTTCATCTTAGTCATACGGCCGAGAAGCAATGGAAATACTGCTACCGAACCGTGACAATGGATCAAAGTGTGGCTGCGTAAAGAAGCATGCCACTAAGATTATGTAGTGCCATGCAAATATCTAGTCCTATTGTAACCGATATCAGTAAGGTTTTTACGATCAAGGAGACGATATCGCAGCTAAACCGGATGGTTCATATCGATGGCCATGAATATTAGTTAACTTCACTTTGATTTCATCCATAAGGCCGAGAAGCAATGGAAATACTGCTACCGAACCATTTCAATGGATGAAAGTGTGGCTGCGTAAAGAAGAATGCCACTATGATTATGTAGTCTCATCCAAATATCTAGTCTTATTGTAACCGATATTGGTAAGGCTTTTACGATCAAGGAGACAATATTGCAGGTAAACCGGATGGTTTATATCGACGGCCATCAATATTAGTTAACTTCACTTTGATCCCAGCCATAGGGCCGGGAAGCAATGGAAATGCTGCTACCGAACCGTGGCAATGGATCAAAGTGTGGCTGCGTAAAGAAGCATGCCACTATGATTATGTAGTGCCATGCAAATAACTAGTCCTATTGTAACCGATATCAGTAAGGTTTTTACGATCAAGGAGACGATATCGCAGCTAAACCGGATGGTTTATATCGATGGCCATGAATATTAGTTAACTTCACTTTGATTTCATCCATAAGTCCGAGAAGCAATGGAAATACTGCTACCGAACCGTTTCAATGGATCAAAGTGCGGCTGCGTAAAGAAGAATGCCACTATGATTATGTAGTGTCATGCAAATGTCTAGTATTATTGTAACCGGTATCAGTAAGGTTTTTGGGATCAAGGAGACGATATCGCAGCTAAACCGGATGGTTTATATCGATGGCCATCAATATTAGTTAACTTCACTTCGATCTCAGCCATAGGGACCAGAAGCAATAGAAATACTGCTACCGAAACGTTTCAATGGATCAAAGTGTGGCTGCGTAAAGAAGCATGCCACTATGATTATGTAGTGCCATGCAAATATCTAGTCCTATTGTAACCGATATCAGTAAGGTTTTTACGATCAAGGAGACGATATCGCAGCTAAACCGGATGGTTTATATCGATGGCCATCAATATTAGTTAACTTCACTTTGATTTCATCCATAAGGCCGAGAAGCAATGGAAATACTGCTACCGAACCATTTCAATGGATGAAAGTGTGGCTGCGTAAAGAAGAATGCCACTATGATTATGTAGTCTCATCCAAATATCTAGTCTTATTGTAACCGATATTGGTAAGGCTTTTACGATCAAGGAGACAATATTGCAGGTAAACCGGATGGTTTATATCGACGGCCATCAATATTAGTTAACTTCACTTTGATCCCAGCCATAGGGCCGGGAAGCAATGGAAATGCTGCTACCGAACCGTGGCAATGGATCAAAGTGTGGCTGCGTAAAGAAGCATGCCACTATGATTATGTAGTGCCATGCAAATAACTAGTCCTATTGTAACCGATATCAGTAAGGTTTTTACGATCAAGGAGACGATATCGCAGCTAAACCGGATGGTTTATATCGATGGCCATGAATATTAGTTAACTTCACTTTGATTTCATCCATAAGTCCGAGAAGCAATGGAAATACTGCTACCGAACCGTTTCAATGGATCAAAGTGCGGCTGCGTAAAGAAGAATGCCACTATGATTATGTAGTGTCATGCAAATGTCTAGTATTATTGTAACCGGTATCAGTAAGGTTTTTACGATCAAGGAGACAATATTGCAGGTAAACCGGATGGTTTATATCGACGGCCATCAATATTAGTTAACTTCACTTTGATCCCAGCCATAGGGCCGGGAAGCAATGGAAATGCTGCTACCGAACCGTGGCAATGGATCAAAGTGTGGCTGCGTAAAGAAGCATGCCACTATGATTATGTAGTGCCATGCAAATAACTAGTCCTATTGTAACCGATATCAGTAAGGTTTTTACGATCAAGGAGACGATATCGCAGCTAAACCGGATGGTTTATATCGATGGCCATGAATATTAGTTAACTTCACTTTGATTTCATCCATAAGTCCGAGAAGCATTGGAAATACTGCTACCGAACCGTTTCAATGGATCAAAGTGCGGCTGCGTAAAGAAGAATGCCACTATGATTATGTATTGTCATGCAAATGTCTAGTATTATTGTAACCGGTATCAGTAAGGTTTTTGGGATCAAGGAGACGATATCGCAGCTAAACCGGATGGTTTATATCGATGGCCATCAATATTAGTTAACTTCACTTCGATCTCAGCCATAGGGACCAGAAGCAATAGAAATACTGCTACCGAAACGTTTCAATGGATCAAAGTGTGGCTGCGTAAAGAAGCATGCCACTATGATTATGTAGTGCCATGCAAATATCTAGTCCTATTGTAACCGATATCAGTAAGGTTTTTACGATCAAGGAGACGATATCGCAGCTAAACCGGATGGTTTATATCGATGGCCATCAATAATAGTTAACTTCACTTTGATTTCATCCATAAGGCCGAGAAGCAATGGAAATACTGCTACCGAACCGTTTCAATGGATGAAAGTGTGGCTGCGTAAAGAAGCATGCCACTATGATTATGTAGTGTCATGCAAATGTCTAGTATTATTGTAACCGGTATCAGTAAGGTTTTTGAGATCAAGGAGACGATATTGCAGCTAAACCGGATGATTTACATCGATGGCCATCAATATTAGTTAACTTCACTTTCATCTTAGTCATACGGCCGAGAAGCAATGGAAATACTGCTACCGAACCGTGGCAATGGATCAAAGTGTGCCTGCGTAAAGAATAATGCCACTATGATTATGTAGTGCCATGCAAATATCTAGTCCTATTGTAACCGATATCAGTAAGGTTTTTACGATCAAGGAGACGATATCGCAGCTAAACCGGATGGTTTATATCGATCGCCATGAATATTAGTTAACTTCACTTTGATTTCATCCATAAGGGCGAGAAGCAATGGAAATACTGCTACCGAACCGTTTCAATGGATGAAAGTGTGGCTGCGTAAAGAAGAATGCCACTATGATTATGTAGTGTCATGCAAATGTCTAGTATTATTGTAACCGGTATCAGTAAGGTTTTTGAGATCAAGGAGACGATATCGCAGCTAAACCGGATGGTTTATATCGATGGCCATCAATATTAGTTAACTTCACTTTCATCTTAGTCATACGGTCGAGAAGCAATGAAAATACTGCTACCGAACCGCCGCAATGGATCAAAGTGTGGCTGCGTAAAGTAGAATGCCACTATGATTATGTAGTCTCATGCAAATATCTAGTCTTATTGTAACCGCTATTAGTAAGGATTTACGATCAAGGAGACAATATTGCAGGTAAACCGGATGGTTTATATCGACGGCCATCAATATTAGTTAACTTCACTTTGATCTCAGCCATAGGGCCGGGAAGCAATGGAAATACTGCTACCGAACCGTGGCAATGGATCAAAGTGTGGCTGCGTAAAGAAGAATGCCACTATGATTATGTAGTGTCATCCAAATATCTAGTCCTGTTGTAACCGATATCAGTAAGGTTTTTACGATCAAGGAGACGATATCGCAGCTAAACCGGATGGTTTATATCGATGGCCATCAATATTAGTTCACTTCACTTTGATCTTAGTCATAAGGCCGAGAAGCAATGGAAATACTGCTACCGAACCGTGGCAATGGATCAAAGTGCGGCTGCGTAAAGAAGAATGCCACTATGATTATGTAGTGTCATGCAAATGTCTAGTATTATTGTAACCGGTATCAGTAAGGTTTTTGAGATCAAGGAGACGATATAGCAGCTAAACCGGATGGTTTATATCGATGGCCATCAATATTAGTTAACTTCACTTCGATCTCAGCCATAGGGACCAGAAGCAATGGACATACTGCTACCGAACCGTGGCAATGGATGAAAGTGTGGGTGCGTAAAGAAAAATGCCACTATGATTATGTAGTGTCATGCAAATGTCTAGTATTATTGTAACCGGTATCAGTAAGGTTTTTGAGATCAAGGAGACGATATCGCAGCTAAACTGGATGGTTTACATCGATGGCCATCAATATTAGTTAACTTCACTTTCATCTTAGTCATACGGTCCAGAAGCAATGAAAATAATGCTACCGAACCGTGGCAATGGATCAAAGTGTGCCTGCGTAAAGTAGAATGCCACTATGATTATGTTGTCTCATGCAAATATCTAGTCTTATTGTAACCGATATTAGTAAGGCTTTTACGATCAAGGAGACAATATTGCAGGTAAACCGGATGGTTTATATCGACGGCCATCAATATTAGTTAACTTCACTTTGATCTCAGCCATAGGGCCGGGAAGCAATGGAAATACTGCTACCGAACCGTAGCAATGGATCAAAGTGTGGCTGCGTAAAGAAGAATGCCACTATGATTATGTAGTGTCATGCAAATGTCTAGTATTATTGTAACAGGTATCAGTAAGGTTTTTGAGATCAAGGAGACGATATCGCAGGTAAACCCGATGGTTTATATCGATGGCCACCAATATTAATTAACTTCACTTTGATCTTAGTCACAGGGCCGAGAAGCAATGGAAATCCCGCTACCGAACCGTTGCAATGGATCAACGTGTGGCTGCGTAAAGAAGAATGCCACTATGATTATGTAGTGCCATGCAAATATCTAGTCTTATTGTAACGGATATAAGTAAGGTTTTTACGATCAAGGAGACAATATCGCAGCTAAACCGCATGGTTTATATCGATGGCCATCAATATTAGTTAACTTCACTTTGATTTCATCCATAAGGCCGAGAAGCAATGGAAATACTGCTACCGAACCGTTTCAATGGATCAAAGTGCGGCTGCGTAAAGAAGAATGCCACTATGATTATGTAGTGTCATGCAAATGTCTAGTATTATTGTAACCGGTATCAGTAAGGTTTTTGGGATCAAGGAGACGATATCGCAGCTAAACCGGATGGTTTACATCGATGGCCATCAATATTAGTTAACTTCACTTTGATCTTAGGCATAGGGCCGAGAAGCAATGGAAATACTACTACCGAACCGTGGCAATGGATCAAAGTGAGGCTGTGTAAAGAAGAATGCCACTATGATTATGTAGTGCCATGCAAATATCTAGTCCTGTTGTAACCGATATCAGTAAGGTTTTTGAGATCAAGGAGACGATATCGCAGCTAAACCGGATGGTTTATATCGATGGCCATCAATATTAGTTAACTTCACTTTCATCTTAGTCATACGGTCGAGAAGCAATGAAAATACTGCTACCGAACCGCCGCAATGGATCAAAGTGTGGCTGCGTAAAGTAGAATGCCACTATGATTATGTAGTCTCATGCAAATATCTAGTCTTATTGTAACCGCTATTAGTAAGGATTTACGATCAAGGAGACAATATTGCAGGTAAACCGGATGGTTTATATCGACGGCCATCAATATTAGTTAACTTCACTTTGATCTCAGCCATAGGGCCGGGAAGCAATGGAAATACTGCTACCGAACCGTGGCAATGGATCAAAGTGTGGCTGCGTAAAGAAGAATGCCACTATGATTATGTAGTGTCATCCAAATATCTAGTCCTGTTGTAACCGATATCAGTAAGGTTTTTACGATCAAGGAGACGATATCGCAGCTAAACCGGATGGTTTATATCGATGGCCATCAATATTAGTTCACTTCACTTTGATCTTAGTCATAAGGCCGAGAAGCAATGGAAATACTGCTACCGAACCGTGGCAATGGATCAAAGTGCGGCTGCGTAAAGAAGAATGCCACTATGATTATGTAGTGTCATGCAAATGTCTAGTATTATTGTAACCGGTATCAGTAAGGTTTTTGAGATCAAGGAGACGATATAGCAGCTAAACCGGATGGTTTATATCGATGGCCATCAATATTAGTTAACTTCACTTCGATCTCAGCCATAGGGACCAGAAGCAATGGACATACTGCTACCGAACCGTGGCAATGGATGAAAGTGTGGGTGCGTAAAGAAAAATGCCACTATGATTATGTAGTGTCATGCAAATGTCTAGTATTATTGTAACCGGTATCAGTAAGGTTTTTGAGATCAAGGAGACGATATCGCAGCTAAACTGGATGGTTTACATCGATGGCCATCAATATTAGTTAACTTCACTTTCATCTTAGTCATACGGTCGAGAAGCAATGAAAATAATGCTACCGAACCGTGGCAATGGATCAAAGTGTGCCTGCGTAAAGTAGAATGCCACTATGATTATGTTGTCTCATGCAAATATCTAGTCTTATTGTAACCGATATTAGTAAGGCTTTTACGATCAAGGAGACAATATTGCAGGTAAACCGGATGGTTTATATCGACGGCCATCAATATTAGTTAACTTCACTTTGATCTCAGCCATAGGGCCGGGAAGCAATGGAAATACTGCTACCGAACCGTAGCAATGGATCAAAGTGTGGCTGCGTAAAGAAGAATGCCACTATGATTATGTAGTGTCATGCAAATGTCTAGTATTATTGTAACAGGTATCAGTAAGGTTTTTGAGATCAAGGAGACGATATCGCAGGTAAACCCGATGGTTTATATCGATGGCCACCAATATTAATTAACTTCACTTTGATCTTAGTCACAGGGCCGAGAAGCAATGGAAATCCCGCTACCGAACCGTTGCAATGGATCAACGTGTGGCTGCGTAAAGAAGAATGCCACTATGATTATGTAGTGCCATGCAAATATCTAGTCTTATTGTAACGGATATAAGTAAGGTTTTTACGATCAAGGAGACAATATCGCAGCTAAACCGCATGGTTTATATCGATGGCCATCAATATTAGTTAACTTCACTTTGATTTCATCCATAAGGCCGAGAAGCAATGGAAATACTGCTACCGAACCGTTTCAATGGATCAAAGTGCGGCTGCGTAAAGAAGAATGCCACTATGATTATGTAGTGTCATGCAAATGTCTAGTATTATTGTAACCGGTATCAGTAAGGTTTTTGGGATCAAGGAGACGATATCGCAGCTAAACCGGATGGTTTACATCGATGGCCATCAATATTAGTTAACTTCACTTTGATCTTAGGCATAGGGCCGAGAAGCAATGGAAATACTACTACCGAACCGTGGCAATGGATCAAAGTGAGGCTGTGTAAAGAAGAATGCCACTATGATTATGTAGTGCCATGCAAATATCTAGTCCTGTTGTAACCGATATCAGTAAGGTTTTTGAGATCAAGGAGACGATATCGCAGCTAAACCGGATGGTTTACATCGATGGCCATCAATATCAGTTAACTTCACTTTCATCTTAGTCATACGGCCGAGAAGCAATGGAAATACTGCTACCGAACCGTGGCAATGGATCAAAGTGTGGCTGCGTAAAGAAGAATGCCACTATGATTATGTAGTGTCATGCAAATATCTAGTCCTGTTGTAACCGATATCAGTAAGGTTTTTACGATCAAGGAGACGATATCGCAGCTAAACCGGATGGTTTATATCGATAGCCATCAATATTAGTTAACTTCACTTTGATCTTAGTCATAAGGCCGAGAAGCAATGGAAATACTGCTATCGAACCGTGGCAACGGATCACAGTTAAGCTGCGTAAAGAAGCATGCCACTATGATTATGTAGTGCCATGCAAATATCTAGTCCTATTGTAACCGATATCAGTAAGGTTTTTACGATCAAGGAGACGATATCGCAGCTAAACCGGATGGTTTATATCGATGTCCATCAATATTAGTTAACTTCACTTTGATCTCGACCATAGGGCCGGGAAGCAATGGAAATACTGCTACCGAACCGTGGCAATGGATCAAAGTGTGGCTGCGTAAAGAAGAATGCCACTATGATTATGTAGTGTCATGCAAATGTCTAGTATTAATGTAACCGGTATCAGTAAGGTTTTTGAGATCAAGGAGACGATATCGCAGCTAAACCGGATGGTTTATATCGATGGCCATCAATATTAGTTAACTTCACTTTCATCTTAGTCATACGGTCGAGAAGCAATGAAAATACTGCTACCGAACCGCCGCAATGGATCAAAGTGTGGCTGCGTAAAGTAGAATGCCACTATGATTATGTAGTCTCATGCAAATATCTAGTCTTATTGTAACCGCTATTAGTAAGGATTTACGATCAAGGAGACAATATTGCAGGTAAACCGGATGGTTTATATCGACGGCCATCAATATTAGTTAACTTCACTTTGATCTCAGCCATAGGGCCGGGAAGCAATGGAAATACTGCTACCGAACCGTGGCAATGGATCAAAGTGTGGCTGCGTAAAGAAGAATGCCACTATGATTATGTAGTGTCATCCAAATATCTAGTCCTGTTGTAACCGATATCAGTAAGGTTTTTACGATCAAGGAGACGATATCGCAGCTAAACCGGATGGTTTATATCGATGGCCATCAATATTAGTTCACTTCACTTTGATCTTAGTCATAAGGCCGAGAAGCAATGGAAATACTGCTACCGAACCGTGGCAATGGATCAAAGTGCGGCTGCGTAAAGAAGAATGCCACTATGATTATGTAGTGTCATGCAAATGTCTAGTATTATTGTAACCGGTATCAGTAAGGTTTTTGAGATCAAGGAGACGATATAGCAGCTAAACCGGATGGTTTATATCGATGGCCATCAATATTAGTTAACTTCACTTCGATCTCAGCCATAGGGACCAGAAGCAATGGACATACTGCTACCGAACCGTGGCAATGGATGAAAGTGTGGCTGCGTAAAGAAAAATGCCACTATGATTATGTAGTGTCATGCAAATGTCTAGTATTATTGTAACCGGTATCAGTAAGGTTTTTGAGATCAAGGAGACGATATCGCAGCTAAACTGGATGGTTTACATCGATGGCCATCAATATTAGTTAACTTCACTTTCATCTTAGTCATACGGTCGAGAAGCAATGAAAATAATGCTACCGAACCGTGGCAATGGATCAAAGTGTGCCTGCGTAAAGTAGAATGCCACTATGATTATGTTGTCTCATGCAAATATCTAGTCTTATTGTAACCGATATTAGTAAGGCTTTTACGATCAAGGAGACAATATTGCAGGTAAACCGGATGGTTTATATCGACGGCCATCAATATTAGTTAACTTCACTTTGATCTCAGCCATAAGGCCGAGAAGCAATGGAAATACTGCTACCGAACCGTGGCAATGGATGAAAGTGTGGCTGCGTAAAGAAGAATGCCACTATGATTATGTATTGTCATGCAAATGTCTAGTATTATTGTAACCGGTATCAGTAAGGTTTTTGAGATCAAGGAGACGATATCGCAGCTAAACCGGATGGTTTATATCGATGGCCATCAATATTAGTTAACTTCAGTTTGATCTCAGGCATAGGGCCGGGAAGCAATGGAAATACTGCTACCGAACCGCGGCAATGGATCAAAGTGTGGCTCCGTAAAGTAGAATGCCACTATGATTATGTAGTCTCATGCAAATATCTAGTCTTATTGTAACCGATATTAGTAAGGCTTTTACGATCAAGCAGACAATATCGCAGGTAAACCGGATGGTTTATATCGACGGCCATCAATATTAGTTAACTTCACTTTGATCTCAGCCATAGGGCCGGGAAGCAATGGAAATACTGCTACCGAACCGTAGCAATGGATCAAAGTGTGGCTGCGTAAAGAAGAATGCCACTATGATTATGTAGTGTCATGCAAATGTCTAGTATTATTGTAAGAGGTATCAGTAAGGTTTTTGAGATCAAGGAGACGATATCGCAGGTAAACCCGATGGTTTATATCGATGGCCACCAATATTAATTAACTTCACTTTGATCTTAGTCACAGGGCCGAGAAGCAATGGAAATCCCGCTACCGAACCGTTGCAATGGATCAACGTGTGGCTGCGTAAAGAAGAATGCCACTATGATTATGTAGTGCCATGCAAATATCTAGTCTTATTGTAACGGATATAAGTAAGGTTTTTACGATCAAGGAGACAATATCGCAGCTAAACCGCATGGTTTATATCGATGGCCATCAATATTAGTTAACTTCACTTTGATTTCATCCATAAGGCCGAGAAGCAATGGAAATACTGCTACCGAACCGTTTCAATGGATCAAAGTGCGGCTGCGTAAAGAAGAATGCCACTATGATTATGTAGTGTCATGCAAATGTCTAGTATTATTGTAACCGGTATCAGTAAGGTTTTTGGGATCAAGGAGACGATATCGCAGCTAAACCGGATGGTTTACATCGATGGCCATCAATATTAGTTAACTTCACTTTGATCTTAGGCATAGGGCCGAGAAGCAATGGAAATACTACTACCGAACCGTGGCAATGGATCAAAGTGAGGCTGTGTAAAGAAGAATGCCACTATGATTATGTAGTGCCATGCAAATATCTAGTCCTGTTGTAACCGATATCAGTAAGGTTTTTGAGATCAAGGAGACGATATCGCAGCTAAACCGGATGGTTTACATCGATGGCCATCAATATTAGTTAACTTCAGTTTGATCTCAGGCATACGGCCGAGAAGCAATGGAAATACTGCTACCGAACCGCGGCAATGGGTCAAAGTGTGGCTGCGTAAAGTAGAATGCCACTATGATTATGTAGTCTCATGCAAATATCTAGTCTTATTGTAACCGATATTAGTAAGGTTTTTGAGATCAAGGAGACGATATCGCAGGTAAACCCGATGGTTTATATCGATGGCCACCAATATTAATTAACTTCACTTTGATCTCAGCCATAGGGCCGGGAAGCAATGGAAATACTGCTACCGAACCGTAGCAATGGATCAAAGTGTGGCTGCGTAAAGAAGAATGCCACCATGATTATGTAGTGTCATGCAAATGTCTAGTATTATTGTAACAGGTATCAGTAAGGTTTTTGAGATCAAGGAGACGATATCGCAGCTAAACCGGATGGTTTATATCGATGGCCATCAATATTAGTTAACTTCACTTTGATCTCAGCTATAGGGCCGGGAAGCAATGGAAATACTGCTACCGAACCGTGGCAATGGATCAAAGTTCAGCTGCGTAAAGAAGCATGCCACTATGATTATGTAGTGCCATGCAAATATATAGTCCTATTGTAACCGATATCAGTAAGGTTTTTACGATCAAAGAGACGATATCGCAGCTAAACCGGATGGTTTATATCGATGGCCATCAATATTAGTTAACTTCACTTTGATCTTAGTTATAGGGCCGAGAATCAAAGGAAATACTGCTGCCGAACCGTGGCAATGGATCAAAGTTCAGCTGCGTAAAGAAGCATGCCACTATGATTATGTAGTGCCATGCAAGTATCTATTCCTATTGTAACCGATATCTGTAAGGTTCTTACGATCAAGGATACGATATCGCAGCTAAACCGGATGGTTTATGTCGAAGGCCATCAATATTAGTTAACTTCACTTCGATCTCAGCCATAGGGACGAGAAGCAATGGAAATGTTGCTACCGAACCGTGGCAATGGATCAAAGTGTGGCTGTGTAAAGAAGAATCACACTATGATTATGTAGTCTCATGCAAATATCTAGCCTTATTGTAACCGATATTAGGAAGGTTTTTACCATCAAGGAGACAATATCGCAGGTAAACCGGATGGTTTATATCGATGGCCATCAATATTAGTTAACTTCACTAGGATCTCAGCCATAGGGCCGAGAAGCAATGGCAAAACTGCTACCGAACCGTGGCAATGGATCAAAGTGTGGCTGCGTAAAGAAGAATGCCACTATGATTATGTAGTGTCATGCAAATGTCTAGTATTATTGTAACAGGTATCAGTAAGGTTTTTGAGATCAAGGAGACCATATCGCAGGTAAACCCGATGGTTTATATCGATGGCCACCAATATTAATTAACTTCACTTTGATCTTAGTCACAGGGCCGGGAAGCAATGGAAATCCTGCTACCGAACCGTTGCAATGGATCAAAGTTCAGCTGCGTAAAGAAGCATGCCACTATGATTATGTAGTGCCATGCAAATATATAGTCCTATTGTAACCGATATCAGTAAGGTTTTTGAGATCAAGGAGACGATATCGCAGCTAAACCGGATGGTTTACATCGATGGCCATCAATATTAGTTAACTTCACTTTGATCTTAGGCATAGGGCCGAGAAGCAATGGAAATACTACTACCGAACCGTGGCAATGGATCAAAGTGAGGCTGTGTAAAGAAGAATGCCACTATGATTATGTAGTGCCATGCAAATATCTAGTCCTGTTGTAACCGATATCAGTAAGGTTTTTGAGATCAAGGAGACGATATCGCAGCTAAACCGGATGGTTTACATCGATGGCCATCAATATCAGTTAACTTCACTTTCATCTTAGGCATAGGGCCGAGAAGCAATGGAAATACTACTACCGAACCGTGGCAATGGATCAAAGTGAGGCTGTGTAAAGAAGAATGCCACTATGATTATGTAGTGTCATGCAAATCTCTAGTCCTGTTGTAACCGATATCAGTAAGGTTTTTACGATCAAGGAGACGATATCGCAGCTAAACCGGATGGTTTATATCGATAGCCATCAATATTAGTTAACTTCACTTTGATCTTAGTCATAAGGCCGAGAAGCAATGGAAATACTGCTACCGAACCGTGGCAATGGATCAAAGTGTGGCTGCGTAAAGAAGAATGCCACTATGATTATGTAGTGTCATGCAAATGTCTAGTATTAATGTAACCGGTATCAGTAAGGTTTTTGAGATCAAGGAGACGATATCGCAGCTAAACCGGATGGTTTATATCGATGGCCATCAATATTAGTTAACTTCACTTTCATCTTAGTCATACGGCCGAGAAGCAATGGAAATACTGCTACCGATCCGTTTCAATGGATCAAAGTGTGGCTGCGTAAAGAAGAATGCCACTATGATTATGTAGTGTCATGCAAATGTCTAGTATTATTGTAACCGGTACCAGTAAGGTTTTTGAGATCAAGGAGACGATATCGCAGCTAAACCGGATGGTTTATATCGATGGCCATCAATATTAGTTAACTTCACTTTGATCTTAGTTATAGGGCCGAGAATCAAAGGAAATACTGCTACCGAACCGTGGCAATGGATCAAATTTCAGCTGCGTAAAGAAGCATGCCACTATGATTATGTAGTGCCATGCAAGTATCTATTCCTATTGTAACCGATATCTGTAAGGTTCTTACGATCAAGGATACGATATCGCAGCTAAACCGGATGGTTTATGTCGAAGGCCATCAATATTAGTTAACTTCACTTTGATCTCAGGCATAGGGCCGAGAAGCAATGGAAATGTTGCTACCGAACCGTGGCAATGGATCAAAGTGTGGCTGCGTAAAGTAGAATGCCACTATGATTATGTAGTCTCATGCAAATATCTAGTCTTATTGTAACCGATATTAGTAAGGATTTACGATCAAGGAGACAATATTGCAGGTAAACCGGATGGTTTATATCGACGGCCATCAATATTAGTTAACTTCACTTTGATCTCAGCCATAGGGCCGGGAAGCAATGGAAATACTGCTACCGAACCGTGGCAATGGTGTTCCGTTGCAAAATATCTATTCTCCTCATAATATTAGTTAATTATAAGGAATGTCAACTAAGGGGTGCCCCTCCTGTGCTTTCGTCCTGTAACGGATCGCAGGGGGTAAAAAGGAGTCCCAACGACGCTCTGTCGCTGGTGACTACCTGATGGCACCTATTGTCTCTCTCTAGACCATCGACGTGCCTGGACAGTGTTTTGACCATATGTGACAATTTTTATTGTCCATTGTCCAAACACGTGGCACAGTCATTAAAAAAGGTCACCTTTCTCTATTAGGATTTAGAAAGGGCTGGCGCAGATTCTCCAGGCAATCGCTGGTCAGTTGTCGTGCACGTTTTTTATGGCTTCTTGGAAAGCAAAACACGATGTACGTTACCCCCACGCGTCTCAATTCTTTACGGGTTTTTCCAACTAGGCGGAACTTCACCGACTAGTATATTGTTCTTTTCCTTCCAATCAAATCACGGAATGCAAAGGATCAGCGAAGGAGGGCTACTGACAGCGAATGCCTGGAACGCCCATTTTGTAGTTTACTTAGCTAGTCGTAAGCCATGTAAAAATCAGTTCAGCCTCGGCTACTCCAACGAAACCACCTCTACAGTGGAACTTACAATACAACTCGGTGCATCCTTTACGGGATAGTACCCAAGAACATTCGTGCAATCACGACCAATCCTTCCGACATATATACACTTCAATTTACAATACAATAAAGCGTTCTTGTTATCAGTTTTTCATTGTGCATCACTGTAATTAGAGCCACTCATTTGAGAATTAGGTGCATTACGAGAAATCGCAACGCATCACAAGGAGGAACAATCGATCCTGCGTTAGTTACGCACCGCAGGAATTCGAGTCACCTCCCGTAGCCGCGCAAGACTACTTGCCCGACGCTACATATTTTTGGTCCTTCGAGCCGGATTCGAACCAGCGACCTATGGATAGCAAAGTGTTCATTGTGAACTCAGTCGGAAGTGATCTTTAAGAAGTGTTGGTATAACAAGTTCATCGTTGCCGACTGTCACCTGCGTCCTGTGGGCGAGGTAAACTGCAACAGCGGCACGTGAAAGAGTTGCTGTTTGGACTGCTATTGCAGCAGCCATCAAGTACGGGCCAATTTGGGCAACAGCACATCCACGTCGTGGAATCCTTTGATTGCCGATTCATACTTTCGGTTGCTGATCAAGAAAATCGTCCCACTGGGACAGACGGACAACTGGTGTTTGGACTGCTACTGCAGCAGCCACCAACTACGGGCCAGCTTGGGCAGCACCTGATCCTGCATTTTGGTGAGCTCGACACATTTATCGAATCGCCTATTAGTCATCTTTTGACCTCCTGGTTTACCGCTTTCCTACGCCAAATCTTCTACATATCTTCACAATGGCAGAGGACAATGCTAAAGCACTCGCCGCGTTGAAGCAGAAGCGTACCACCCTTAAAGGTAAACTGACTAACCTACAAAAATTCCTAGACGGATTTAATGAGAGTTCTGATCTCTTGCAATTGCGCCTTCGTGCCAGAAAATTAGAAGAGTCGTTCGCATCCTTCGACGACCTTTACGATGAAATCGAGCTATTAGAGCCGAACGTGGATCATAGGGAACAAAGGGATAGCATGTTAGACACGTTTTATAACATCCTCACTGCAGCGCAATATAAATTAGAACCGCCGCAGCTTCCCACTCAGGCGTCAAACTCATCGCTGGCCGTGAACGCGCCCGTATCGCCCGTCGCCGAATCAAGTAGCGCCAGATCAATGAGACTGCCGCGTATCGAGATTCCGAAATTCGATGGTCGTTTCGAAAATTGGCTGACCTTTCGCGAAGGCTTTCAGTCGATGATTGACCAACAAGACGATTTGTCAGATATTGATAAGTTTCATTACTTACTTGCCTCCGTTTCCGGTGATGCTTTAAACCTCATAAACGGATTTGAAATTACCCGTGCCAACTATCGTGAAGCGTGGGAAATCTTAAAAACCACGTATAACCAAAATTGGATTATTATTATGCGACACGGTACTCTTTTGCTGCACTTGCCGTGCGTTCAAAAAGGAGACATGCTCGGGTTGAGAAGTCTCATACATACTAGTACGCAACATTTACGTGCGTTAAAATCATTGGGCCAGCCCGTGGATCAGTGGAGTACCCTATTGGTACTCTCATTACAAGACAAACTAGATTCAGACATCTTGAGACGATGGGATCAAGCAATGGCGGGGACGAAGATACGGACCTTTGACGGTCTCATTACATTCTTACGTGAGATTGCGTATTGCTCAGAGTCGATTAGTACAAAGCCTGTCGCCAGAGAGGTTCCTCCCGCGAAATCAAATCTCAGACCAGCAACGCGTAATGCTCGTCCGGCATTTGCCGTTACTGCCAAACCAAACTGTTTTCATTGTTCGGGACCGCATGCCATCGAAAATTGCCAGTCGTTCTTAAAGCTCGACATACCTGAGCGGATTAACGTGGCTAGACGGGCATCATTGTGTCTCAATTGTTTGCGCGGCCGACATCGAACTGCGATTTGCACTGGTCCAACCTGCCAGACTTGCTCGAAACGTCACCATACGTTACTTCATTTAACCACTGGCATCTTGCCGTCGAGTAATCGCGAACCTCCTAATCGTGCATGACAATTACAAGTACCTGCTTCCGTCCCCGAAATATCGGCCAGTTATGTGTGCAATATGCCTACACCCGATTTACTAGTTACTGCAACGTTATACATTCGGAATCGGGACGGGCACTGGGTACAATGTAGGGCATTGTTAGATACATGTTCCAGTAGCAATTTTATTACTAAGGAATTAGCTGATTCATTAAATCTGAAAACACAAATGTGTTCTTTACCCATTAACTCAATCGGTGGGTCACAAACTACTTCAACAACATTTACATCAACCATGATAGAATCACGCAATAGAAAGTATTCTCGATCATTATCGTTCTTTACCATTCCACAAATTTGTGATTCCGTTCCTGATTCATACATAGACCGACATCAGCTCGTAATTCCAAAGAATATTTCGTTGGCCGACCCAATGTTCCACCAACCGAATAAGATCGACATTCTTATCGGTTCTGGACCTACATTAGCGTCATTTTGCGTTGGTCAAATTAATTTACGTCCGTCTTCGGGACATGACCTCATCCTCCAAAAAACTTTGTTTGGATGGATTTTGGGAGGTAAAATACAGTCATCGGTACCGATGCAGCCAAGGCCACGTGCAATTTGGCAAAACTGTCTCTTGATTTAGATAAATTCTGGGAATTAGAAGAGGTGACGCCTATTCGTCATTTATCCTCAGACGAACTCGCGTGTCATAATTCTTTCGTTTCCAATGTTTCGCGCACAGACGACGGTCGCTATGTGGTAGGATTGCCTTTTAATGATAAGAAATCGCAACTCGGAAACTCATACAATCAGGCACTGCGTCGGTTAAATTCTATCGAAAAACGCCTCAAACGAGATCCTTCACTTCGGCAGCAATACGAAGACTTTCTACGCGAGTATTTAGAACTCGGTCACATGACTGCTATATCAGATGCGTCTTCTGATGACGACGGTTTTTTCTTACCGCATCATTGCGTAATTAAACAGACCAGCGGTACTACGAAATTGCGGGTAGTATTTGACGGGTCTTCGAAAACCAGCACCGGTTTATCATTAAACGATACGTTGTTAATCGGGCCAACAATACAAGACGATTTATTTTCCCTACTTTTACGATTCCGGTTGCACAATTATGTCTTAATCGGAGATGTCGAAAAAATGTATCGCCAGGTTTTAGTACGCAAGGAGGATCGTAAATACCAAAAGATTCTATGGCGTAATGCACGCGGAGAGCTTGAGGTATATGAATTGAATACGGTTACCTACGGCACGTCATCTGCTCCCTACCTTGCGATCCGAGCTTTACATCAAGTAGTTGAAGATCATGGTCACAATTTTCCATTAGCAGCAACTGTAGTCAAACGCGACTTCTACGTCGATGATTTAATCACTGGTAGCGATTCAATAGACGAAGCGATAAAATTACGCGAACAAGTGCAAAATCTATTGCAACTAGGCAAATTTAATATACGCCAGTGGTCTTCAAACGAACCACAAATTCTTAAGGGACTGCCGACTACTGATATAAATGTACATTTATCAGCAGATCCCGATAAGCCTATTAAAACATTAGGCACCTATTGGAATGCGCGCGAGGACAAGATTCACTATACCGTGTCACCCATTCCATCTCAAGCTCAAATTACAAAACGAATAGTTCTCTCTGAAATTTCGCGAATTTTTGATCCCCTCGGACTTCTCGGACCGGTGATTCTCCTAGCCAAGCTAATAATGCAGAAGCTATGGCAGCTCAAAATTGATTGGGACGAGTCTTTGCCAGCTAGTGTTCAAACTGAGTGGGTTACATATATTTCAGAGTTACCGTCATTGAACAATATATCATTTCCTCGGAAAACGATCATCACTAATTCAAGCCGTATTCAATTGCACGGCTTCTGTGACGCCAGTGAAAGAGCTTACGGGGCATGCCTATATCTTAGATCCATCGATGAAAACAGTAAGGCTCAAACGACACTTCTATGCGCAAAATCGCGAGTCGCGCCTCTAAAGACCTGTTCCATTCCAAGATTGGAATTGTGTGCAGCCCAATTATTATCGTCATTGCTTACCGCTGTACGTAATACCATACATATAAACATAGATAAAATCGTTCTCTGGTCAGACTCCACTATAGTTATACAATGGTTAAATACGTCGCCACACCTTTTGAAGCAGTTTATAGCTAACCGAGTGGCAGACATTCAGTCAAATACCAAAATTGGAGACTGGCGGCATGTACGTTCGCACGATAATCCGGCAGACGCGCTGTCTCGAGGACTTCTTCCTTCCGAATTTATATCGGCTGATTTATGGCGCTACGGTCCGACCTGGCTTATGCTAACCGAACCGCACTGGCCAATTCTCGATCTCACGTTACGGACTGATGTTCCAGAATTACGAAAAACACTATGCTTTTCAACTGTGATCGCGAAAAATGAATTGTTTTATAAATATTCCACCGTCACTAAACTGAGACGCGTTATTGCATATTGTTTGCGAATGCGAATTACGAATACGCATAAGGGAGATCTCTCTCCGGAAGAATTGGAAGCCGCAAACATGCGAATAATAAAACTTGTGAAGGCAGAGACATTTTCCGATGATTTAAGGACATTACGACAGGACAAACAAGTTTCGTCAAAAAGTAAATTAAAATCATTAAGTCCATTTTTAGATGAAGACGGCATTATACACGTCGGAGGAAGACTGAAGTACTCTTCTGTTCCACTAGCACAACGTCATCCCGTCATTTTACCACGGTCGCATTATATTACCGAGTTGCTCATACGCGATACACACGTACATCACTTACACACCGGTGTTCAGGCAACTTTATATGCAATGAGACAGAGATACTGGCTCATCGACGGAAAGAACCAGATACGAAGGGTCATACGCCAATGCGTTCAATGTTTCCGTGCTAAGCCGCGAACAATGGAATACATCATGGGTGATCTGCCCAAGTTTCGCGTAAACGAAGTTCGACCATTTACTAATGTCGGGATTGATTATTGCGGTCCATTCTATATAAAAGAGCGGAAATTTCGCAACCGCACTAAAGTAAAGGTTTACGTCGCAGTCTTCATTTGTCTTACAGTAAAGGCCATACATTTGGAAGTGGTAAGTGATATGACCACCGAAGCCTTTATCGCGGCGTTAAAACGGTTTATTGCCAGAAGAGGGTTATGTAAAAATATTTATTCTGATAACGGCAGTAATTTTGTAGGTGCAAATTCAGAATTGCAGGACCTTCCGTCCTTGCTAAATACATCCGAACATCAGGCCAAGGTTACTCGTCACCTTACTAATATCGGTATTAAATGGCATTTTATCCCGCCACACTCTCCGCATTTTGGCGGCATATGGGAAGCTGCGGTTAGATCGTTTAAGCATCATATGAGACGTGTCGTTGGGAAGGAATTATTTACCTTTGAAGGTCTCAATACTTTTGTGATTGAAGTAGAAGCGATCCTTAATTCTCGGCCTCTTACACCTATCTCTTCCGACGCAAACGATCCTATTGCCCTCACCCCAGGTCATTTTTTACTTGGCGATTCGTTAATGAGTATGCCCGAGCACGATCTTCGTGGAGTACCATCCAACAGGCTATCATCGTGGCAGCATATTCAGAAGCTGAAACAGGACTTCTGGACACGATGGCATAAAGAGTATCTCAACGAACTCTGCATGCGCAACAAATGGACCCGAAGTCACTCAAACATCGCAGTGGATGCCATTGTCCTCATCAAGGAAGACAACACTCCACCAATGCAATGGGCATTGGGACGCATCATCGCAGTTCACCCAGGACAGGATGGAGTTGTCCGAGCCGTGACATTGAAAACTACTGCGGGCGAGATCAAGCGGAATGTTACGAAACTCGCACCGCTACCCATTGATAAAGACACTGATGACAACAAACAGTGATTTTAAGACTCGTGCCGCTATCATTAAGGCCGTCAGTCGTCTGTTCTTTCTGTGATTCTATTTTGTTGGTTATCTTTCTTTTGTTATTATGTTATATATTAGTATATTTATAAGCGTCAATGCTAACTCGTTCATCTATCAGTTTATTATTACGTTAATTGAGTATGTATCTACTGTTGCTGATACTACTAGTTGATTAATGACAAACTCTCTTTTCTATATAAGCAACGTCTCACGAACTTGTTGAGTGGATCTTCTCAACGGGGGGAGTATGTTCCGTTGCAAAATATCTATTCTCCTCATAATATTAGTTAATTATAAGGAATGTCAACTAAGGGGTGCCCCTCCTGTGCTTTCGTCCTGTAACGGATCGCAGGGGGTAAAAAGGAGTCCCAACGACGCTCTGTCGCTGGTGACTACCTGATGGCACCTATTGTCTCTCTCTAGACCATCGACGTGCCTGGACAGTGTTTTGACCATATGTGACAATTTTTATTGTCCATTGTCCAAACACGTGGCACAGTCATTAAAAAAGGTCACCTTTCTCTATTAGGATTTAGAAAGGGCTGGCGCAGATTCTCCAGGCAATCGCTGGTCAGTTGTCGTGCACGTTTTTTATGGCTTCTTGGAAAGCAAAACACGATGTACGTTACCCCCACGCGTCTCAATTCTTTACGGGTTTTTCCAACTAGGCGGAACTTCACCGACTAGTATATTGTTCTTTTCCTTCCAATCAAATCACGGAATGCAAAGGATCAGCGAAGGAGGGCTACTGACAGCGAATGCCTGGAACGCCCATTTTGTAGTTTACTTAGCTAGTCGTAAGCCATGTAAAAATCAGTTCAGCCTCGGCTACTCCAACGAAACCACCTCTACAGTGGAACTTACAATACAACTCGGTGCATCCTTTACGGGATAGTACCCAAGAACATTCGTGCAATCACGACCAATCCTTCCGACATATATACACTTCAATTTACAATACAATAAAGCGTTCTTGTTATCAGTTTTTCATTGTGCATCACTGTAATTAGAGCCACTCATTTGAGAATTAGGTGCATTACGAGAAATCGCAACGCATCACAAGGAGGAACAATCGATCCTGCGTTAGTTAGGCACCGCAGGAATTCGAGTCACCTCCCGTAGCCGCGCAAGACTACTTGCCCGACGCTACAAATGGATCAAAGTGTGGCTGCGTAAAGAAGAATGCCACTATGATTATGTAGTGTCATCCAAATATCTAGTCCTGTTGTAACCGATATCAGTAAGGTTTTTACGATCAAGGAGACGATATCGCAGCTAAACCGGATGGTTTATATCGATGGCCATCAATATTAGTTCACTTCACTTTGATCTTAGTCATAAGGCCGAGAAGCAATGGAAATACTGCTACCGAACCGTGGCAATGGATCAAAGTGCGGCTGCGTAAAGAAGAATGCCACTATGATTATATAGTGTCATGCAAATGTCTAGTATTATTGTAACCGGTATCAGTAAGGTTTTTGAGATCAAGGAGACGATATCGCAGCTAAACCGGATGGTTTATATCGATGGCCATCAATATTAGTTAACTTCACTTCGATCTCAGCCATAGGGACCAGAAGCAATGGACATACTGCTACCGAACCGTGGCAATGGATGAAAGTGTGGCTGCGTAAAGAAAAATGCCACTATGATTATGTAGTGTCATGCAAATGTCTAGTATTATTGTAACCGGTATCAGTAAGGTTTTTGAGATCAAGGAGACGATATCGCAGCTAAACTGGATGGTTTACATCGATGGCCATCAATATTAGTTAACTTCACTTTCATCTTAGTCATACGGTCGAGAAGCAATGAAAATACTGCTACCGAACCGTGGCAATGGATCAAAGTGTGCCTGCGTAAAGAAGAATGCCACTATGATTATGTAGTGTCATGCAAATGTCTAGTATTATTGTAACCGATATCAGTAAGGTTTTTACAATCAAGGAGACGATATCGCAGCTAAACCGGATGGTTTATATCGATGGCCATCAATATTAGTTAACTTCACTTTGATCTCAGGCATAGGGCCGGGAAGCAATGGAAATACTGCTACCGAACCGCCGCAATGGATCAAAGTGTGGCTGCGTAAAGTAGAATGCCACTATGATTATGTAGTCTCATGCAAATATCTAGTCTTATTGTAACCGATATTAGTAAGGCTTTTACGATCAAGGAGACAATATTGCAGGTAAACCGGATGGTTTATATCGACGGCCATCAATATTAGTTAACTTCACTTTGATCTCAGCCATAGGGCCGGGAAGCAATGGAAATACTGCTACCGAACCGTGGCAATGGATCAAAGTGTGGCTGCGCAAAGAAGAATGCCACTATGATTATGTAGTGTCATCCAAATATCTAGTCCTGTTGTAACCGATATCAGTAAGGTTTTTACGATCAAGGAGACAATATCGCAGCTAAACCGGATGGTTTATATCGATGGCCATCAATATTAGTTAACTTCACTTTGATCTCAGGCATAGGGCCGGGAAGCAATGGAAATACTGCTACCGAACCGCGGCAATGGTTCAAAGTGTGGCTGCGTAAAGTAGAATGCCACTATGATTATGTTGTCTCATGCAAATATCTAGTCTTATTGTAACCGATATTAGTAAGGCTTTTACGATCAAGGAGACAATATTGCAGGTAAACCGGATGGTTTATATCGACGGCCATCAATATTAGTTAACTTCACTTTGATCTCAGCCATAGGGCCGGGAAGCAATGGAAATACTGCTACCGAACCGTGGCAATGGATGAAAGTGTGGCTGCGTAAAGAAGAATGCCACTATGATTATGTAGTGTCATGCAAATGTCTAGTATTATTGTAACCGATATCAGTAAGGTTTTTACGATCAAGGAGACGATATCGCAGCTAAACCGGATGGTTTATATCGATAGCCATCAATATTAGTTAACTTCACTTTGATCTTAGTCATAAGGCCGAGAAGCAATGGAAATACTGCTATCGAACCGTGGCAACGGATCACAGTTAAGCTGCGTAAAGAAGCATGCCACTATGATTATGTAGTGCCATGCAAATATCTAGTCCTATTGTAACCGATATCAGTAAGGTTTTTACGATCAAGGAGACGATATCGCAGCTAAACCGGATGGTTTATATCGATGTCCATCAATATTAGTTAACTTCACTTTGATCTCGACCATAGGGCCGGGAAGCAATGGAAATACTGCTACCGAACCGTGGCAATGGATCAAAGTGTGGCTGCGTAAAGAAGAATGCCACTATGATTATGTAGTGTCATGCAAATGTCTAGTATTAATGTAACCGGTATCAGTAAGGTTTTTGAGATCAAGGAGACGATATCGCAGCTAAACCGGATGGTTTATATCGATGGCCATCAATATTAGTTAACTTCACTTCGATCTCAGCCATAGGGACCAGAAGCAATGGACATACTGCTACCGAACCGTGGCAATGGATGAAAGTGTGGCTGCGTAAAGAAAAATGCCACTATGATTATGTAGTATCATGCAAATGTCTAGTATTATTGTAACCGGTATCAGTAAGGTTTTTGAGATCAAGGAGACGATATCGCAGCTAAACTGGATGGTTTACATCGATGGCCATCAATATTAGTTAACTTCACTTTCATCTTAGTCATACGGTCGAGAAGCAATGAAAATACTGCTACCGAACCGTGGCAATGGATCAAAGTGTGCCTGCGTAAAGAAGAATGCCACTATGATTATGTAGTGTCATGCAAATGTCTAGTATTATTGTAACCGATATCAGTAAGGTTTTTACAATCAAGGAGACGATATCGCAGCTAAACCGGATGGTTTATATCGATGGCCATCAATATTAGTTAACTTCACTTTGATCTCAGGCATAGGGCCGGGAAGCAATGGAAATACTGCTACCGAACCGCCGTAATGGATCAAAGTGTGGCTGCGTAAAGTAGAATGCCACTATGATTATGTAGTCTCATGCAAATATCTAGTCTTATTGTAACCGATATTAGTAAGGCTTTTACGATCAAGGAGACAATATTGCAGGTAAACCGGATGGTTTATATCGACGGCCATCAATATTAGTTAACTTCACTTTGATCTCAGCCATAGGGCCGGGAAGCAATGGAAATACTGCTACCGAACCGTGGCAATGGATCAAAGTGTGGCTGCGCAAAGAAGAATGCCACTATGATTATGTAGTGTCATCCAAATATCTAGTCCTGTTGTAACCGATATCAGTAAGGTTTTTACGATCAAGGAGACGATATCGCAGCTAAACCGGATGGTTTATATCGATGGCCATCAATATTAGTTAACTTCACTTTGATCTCAGGCATAGGGCCGGGAAGCAATGGAAATACCGCTACCGAACGGCGGCAATGGTTCAAAGTGTGGCTGCGTAAAGTAGAATGCCACTATGATTATGTTGTCTCATGCAAATATCTAGTCTTATTGTAACCGATATTAGTAAGGCTTTTACGATCAAGGAGACAATATTGCAGGTAAACCGGATGGTTTATATCGACGGCCATCAATATTAGTTAACTTCACTTTGATCTCAGCCATAGGGCCGGGAAGCAATGGAAATACTGCTACCGAACCGTGGCAATGGATGAAAGTGTGGCTGCGTAAAGAAGAATGCCACTATGATTATGTAGTGTCATGCAAATGTCTAGTATTATTGTAACCGGTATCAGTAAGGTTTTTGAGATCAAGGAGACGATATCGCAGCTAAACCGGATGGTTTATATCGATGGCCATCAATATTAGTTAACTTCACTTCGATCTCAGCCATAGGGACCAGAAGCAATGGACATACTGCTACCGAACCGTGGCAATGGATGAAAGTGTGGCTGCGTAAAGAAAAATGCCACTATGATTATGTAGTGTCATGCAAATGTCTAGTATTATTGTAACCGGTATCAGTAAGGTTTTTGAGATCAAGGAGACGATATCGCAGCTAAACAGGATGGTTTACATCGACGGCCATCAATATTAGTTAACTTCACTTTGATCTCAGCCATAGGGCCGGGAAGCAATGGAAATACTGCTACCGAACCGTGGCAATGGATCAAAGTGTGGCTGCGCAAAGAAGAATGCCACTATGATTATGTAGTGCCATCCAAATATCTAGTCCTGTTGTAACCGATATCAGTAAGGTTTTTACGATCAAGGAGACGATATCGCAGCTAAACCGGATGGTTTATATCGATGGCCATCAATATTAGTTAACTTCACTTTGATCTCAGGCATAGGGCCGGGAAGCAATGGAAATACTGCTACCGAACCGCGGCAATGGTTCAAAGTGTGGCTGCGTAAAGTAGAATGCCACTATGATTATGTTGTCTCATGCAAATATCTAGTCTTATTGTAACCGATATTAGTAAGGCTTTTACGATCCAGGAGACAATATTGCAGGTAAACCGGATGGTTTATATCGACGGCCATCAATATTAGTTAACTTCACTTTGATCTCAGCCATAGGGCCGGGAAGCAATGGAAATACTGCTACCGAACCGTGGCAATGGATGAAAGTGTGGCTGCGTAAAGAAGAATGCCACTATGATTATGTAGTGTCATGCAAATGTCTAGTATTATTGTAACCGGTATCAGTAAGGTTTTTGAGATCAAGGAGACGATATCGCAGCTAAACCGGATGGTTTATATCGATGGCCATCAATATTAGTTAACTTCACTTCGATCTCAGCCATAGGGACCAGAAGCAATGGACATACTGCTACCGAACCGTGGCAATGGATGAAAGTGTGGCTGCGTAAAGAAGAATGCCACTATGATTATGTAGTGTCATGCAAATGTCTAGTATTATTGTAACCGATATCAGTAAGGTTTTTACAATCAAGGAGACGATATCGCAGCTAAACCGGATGGTTTATATCGATGGCCATCAATATTAGTTAACTTCACTTTGATCTCAGGCATAGGGCCGGGAAGCAATGGAAATACTGCTACCGAACCGCCGCAATGGATCAAAGTGTGGCTGCGTAAAGTAGAATGCCACTATGATTATGTAGTCTCATGCAAATATCTAGTCTTATTGTAACCGATATTAGTAAGGCTTTTACGATCAAGGAGACAATATTGCAGGTAAACCGGATGGTTTATATCGACGCCCATCAATATTAGTTAACTTCACTTTGATCTCAGGCATAGGGCCGGGAAGCAATGGAAATACTGCTACCGAACCGCGGCAATGGATCAAAGTGAGGCTGCATAAAGAAAAATGCCACTATGATTATGTAGTGCCATGCAAATATCTAGTCCTATTGTAACCGATATCGGTAAGGTTTTTACGACCAAGGAGACGATATCGCAGCTAAACCGGATGGTTTATATCGATGGCCATCAATATTAGTTAACTTCACTTTGATTTCATCAATAAGACCGAGAAGCAATGGAAATACTGCTACCGAACCGTTTCAATGGATCAAAGTGCGGCTGCGTAAAGAAGAATGCCACTATGATTATGTAGTGTCATGCAAATGTCTAGTATTATTGTAACCGGTATCAGTAAGGTTTTTGGGATCAAGGAGACGATATCGCAGCTAAACCGGATGGTTTATATCGATGGCCATCAATATTAGTTAACTTCACTTTCATCTTAGTCATACGGCCGAGAAGCAATGGAAATACTGCTACCGATCCGTTTCAATGGATCAAAGTGTGGCTGCGTAAAGAAGAATTCCACTATGATTATGTAGTGTCATGCAAATATCTAGTTGTCAGAGAAATATATATTACCGACCAACTTCACCTCACTTCACGCTCATCACTCACGCGAGATCTCCAATCGATAACTTGTCCACCTATCAGAGATCAATACAGATCTAATCGATTACTTTCGAGATCTCACGTGACGAGCCCGTGCGCTTCCGGCGCCCGCCTTTTATTCTCACTCACCTCGCAACCATTGTATCACGCGGACGTCACTTCTTGTGCAATAGCAACACTCTCTTTTCGGACGGTTTCACATCAACTCTTCTCTCTCATTATTTTCTCGTACGGTGCAACTCACCACGGGTTCACTCAGTGTGTAAATAGCTGTTATTTAGTGTTGTAAATAAATAGTTTATTGTGTTTTTCATAACTTCACCGCCTGCGCTTACTTGCCACTCACCCGTCCACTATCCACTCGCTTTCCATCTACGCGAGCACTTCATATCTCAACATTCTTGAATGTGGGCAGGGTGATGTCCGGGAGTCGTTTGTGAAGTGTGTCCGTGGTTGCTCGTGTATCCGTGGTTGCTCGTGTCTCCGTTTGAGATGCCACCGTGAGTGCCCTTTTTAGTTTGATGAGGTGGAGCCGCGCCGTCCGGTATGCTTTGGCCTCCCTGCCGTGTGAGTCCTCGTTAAAATAGGGATGACAGAGGTGTCGGGCCGGCCAGTTGAGTTCGAAGTGGGTGTGTTGCTCCGCGAATTTGAGGTGTGTCCGTTCCAGGTGTTGAGTCATGAATTCGACTTCGTCCAGATCGTAGATGACGAGATTATTAGGATCTATTTCCATAATGGTTTCGATCTCATTCAGTCGACTCATTTGAGTGCAGGCCATGATTGTGAGTTCGGTTGGGAGTGCTGCCGGTGATGTGCTCCGTGTGACGGGCGGTTTTGAAGTGCCGGTTTTTCGCGAGGAGTGCGCCGTTGTGCCATCTTTCGGCGGAACGAGTGAGACTGCCGGTGTTGTTATGGCAGGTGGTGTGATGGCCGGTGTTGTGATGGCCGGTGTGGTGGGCCATCTTGATTGGCGATTTGAAGTGTAACCGTAACCGTCTTTGCACTGCACGAACTCTCACTCACTATTTCGCGATAGCCACCGATTCCACTATCCGGCTCGAAGGACCAGAATGTTGAGATATGAAGTGCTCGCGTAGATGGAAAGCGAGTGGATAGTGGACGGGTGAGTGGCAAGTAAGCGCAGGCGGTGAAGTTATGAAAAACACAATAAACTATTTATTTACGACACTAAATAACAGCTATTTACACACTGAGTGAACCCGTGGTGAGTAGCACCGTACGAGAAAATAATGAGAGAGAAGAGTTGATGTGAAACCGTCCGAAAAGAGAGTGTTGCTATAGCACAAGAAGTGACGTCCGCGTGATACAATGGTTGTGAGGTGAGAGAGAATAAAAGGCGGGCGCCGGAAGCGCACCGGCTCGTCACGTGAGATCTCGAAAGTAATCGATTAGATCTGTATTGATCTCTGATAGGTGGACAAGTTATCGATTCGAGATCTCGCGTGAGTGATGAGCGTGAAGTGAGGTGAAGTTGGTCGGTAATATAGATTTCTCTGACACTAGTCCTATTGTAACCGATATCGGTAAGGTTTTTACGACCAAGGAGACGATATCGCAGCAAAACCGGATGGTTTATATCGAAGGCCATCAATATTAGTTAACTTCACTTTGATTTCATCCATAAGGCCGAGAAGCAATGGAAATACTGCTACCGAACCGTTTCAATGGATCACAGTGCGGCTGCGTAAAGAAGACTGCCACTATGATTATGTAGTGTCATGCAAATGTCTAGGATTATTGTAACCGGTATCAGTAAGGTTTTTGGGATCAAGCAGACGATATCGCAGCTAAACCGGATGGTTTATATCGATGGCCATCAATATTAGTTAACTTCACTTCGATCTCAGCCATAGGGGCCAGAAGCAATGGAAATACTGCTACCGAACCGTGGCAATGGATGAAAGTGTGGCTGCGTAAAGAAGAATGCCACTATGATTATGTAGTGTCATGCAAATGTCTAGTATTATTGTAACCGGTATCAGTAAGGTTTTTGAGATCAAGGAGACGATATCGCAGCTAAACCGGATGGTTTATATCGATGGCCATCAATATTAGTTAACTTCACTTTCATCTTAGTCATACGGCCGAGAAGCAATGGAAATACTGCTACCGAACCGCGGCAATGGATCAAAGTGAGGCTGCGTAAAGAAAAATGCCACTATGATTATGTAGTGCCATGCAAATATCTAGTCCTATTGTAACCGATATCGGTAAATTTTTTACGACCAAGGAGACGATATCGCAGCTAAACCGGATGGTTTATATCGAAGGCCATCAATATTAGTTAACTTCACTTTGATTTCATCAATAAGACCGAGAAGCAATGGAAATACTGCTACCGAACCGTTTCAATGGATCAAAGTGCGGCTGCGTAAAGAAGAATGCCACTATGATTATGTAGTGTTATGCAAATGTCTAGTATTATTGTAACCGGTATCAGTAAGGTTTTTGAGATCAAGGAGACGATATCGCAGCTAAACCGGATGGTTTATATCGATGGCCATCAATATTAGTTAACTTCACTTTAATCTCAGCTATAGGGCCGGGAAGCAATGGAAATACTGCTACCGAACCGTGGCAATGGATCAAAGTTCAGCTGCGTAAAGAAGCATGCCACTATGATTATGTAGTGCCATGCAAATATATAGTCCTATTGTAACCGATATCAGTAAGGTTTTTACGATCAAAGAGACGATATCGCAGCTAAACCGGATGGTTTATATCGATGGCCATCAATATTAGTTCACTTCACTTTGATCTTAGTCATAAGGCCGAGAAGCAATGGAAATACTGCTACCGAACCGTGGCAATGGATCAAAGTGTGGCTGCGTAAAGAAGAATGCCACTATGATTATGTAGTGTCATGCAAATGTCTAGTATTATTGTAACAGGTATCAGTAAGGTTTTTGAGATCAAGGAGACGATATCGCAGGTAAACCCGATGGTTTATATCGATGGCCACCAATATTAATTAACTTCACTTTGATCTTAGTCACAGGGCCGGGAAGCAATGGAAATCCTGCTACCGAACCGTTGCAATGGATCAACGTGTGGCTGCGTAAAGAAGAATGCCACTATGATTATGTAGTGCCATGCAAATATCTAGTCTTATTGTAACCGATATCAGTAAGGTTTTTACGACCAAGGAGACGATATCGCAGCTAAACCGGATGGTTTATATCGATGGCCATCAATATTAGTTCACTTCACTTTGATCTTAGTCATAAGGCCGAGAAGCAATGGAAATACTGCTACCGAACCGTGGCAATGGATCAAAGTTCAGCTGCGTAAAGAAGCATGCCACTATGATTATGTAGTGCCATGCAAATATATAGTCCTAAGTAGTAAGAGTTAGCCGCTTCTGGACCCGTGAAAAAAGTAAGCCGATTCTGGACCACATTTCTAGACCAGTAGCCGATTCTGGACCAGAATGGTATGGCCGATTCTGGACCAGTAGCCGATTCTGGACCAGCACAGTAGCGCAGTAGGCTTCGGTCTTGCGTGTATTTGTTTTATCGAATTTTTTAATGGAATTTTTTTTAATGGAATTTTTTTCAAAGGACCAGAATGGTATGGCCGATTCTGGACCAGTAGCCGATTCTGGACCAGCAGACACACAGTAGCGCATTAGTTTTTAATGGAATTTTTTTAATAGAATTTTTTATGGAATATTTTTATTGAATTTTTTTTTTTATCAAAGTTGGCGGTCTGGTCCTGTAATGAGTGGGGGGAGGGAAGTTTGCGGTCGTGCGCTTATCGGGTGGATAGGTGAAGTTTGCGGTCGTGTCTTTTAATGAGGGCGGAAGTAGTTTTTGCGGTTAGGTCTTAATCAGAGGTGGAAGTTCGGGCGGGCGGGCCGTTAGTAAAAATTTGCGGAAGAAGCGTGCGAGAGCGGTTGGATTCTGCACGGCAGCGGTCAAGGTTAAGTAGAGTAGTGTCGGCAGCGGTTGGGCGATACGGTATGCGGTTTACATACGCGGAAGTTAGAGGAGGAGAAGGAGGAGATGAAGTTTGGACAGGAACACAATAGCGTACGATAAACACCGCGATATCGAGAGAGCGGAGCGGAGCGGAGGACGATAAAAGAGCGTCTAATCGACACACGCGCGGACTATGTAAAATACTACGAAACGGTGGGTAGATGGCACGGCGGAGGTAGTGTGTAGGCGTTGTACTACGAAATGTCGTGTGTGCGGGGGCGGGGCGGGGATGGGTTGGAAGTCGGAAGTCGGAAGTAGTCCGCGGGAAGGTTGTACGGAGGAACGATATGACGACGACGATAAGCGATTACGCGGTAGTCCGCGAGCGCGTGCGGGCAACGGCAATTCTACTATCATCCGCGAGGAGGGGGGTGGGAGCAAGAAGGTGTACTACGAGCATTGAGGAGGTGGTGGGATGGGGGGATGGGGGGAGGGTCCCGGGGAAAGGGCGCTAGGCGCTAGCTAATATTCGCACGCTAGCTATAATGTAAATATCAATGCCAGTATTATGTGATGTATATCTATTGTTTTTAAAATAAAGTTAAAAATACAATTTAAATATGTTCTTTTCTTACGATACAAAGAATTAATATGAGAAATATTAAATATAATCCTGCGTTTCTTGTTCCGACGGCAAATCTGATATGGATTCCTGCCAGTCTTGTTCCGACGGCAAATCCGGTATGGATTCTACGGACGACGGTGAGGAAGAAGAGGCATAAGTAGCTCCTCTTTCACCGTTGTCGTTCTCCGTATCGCTTTCCTCGTTGTTACCGTCGTCAGAACTAAAACTCGCGGCGCAATATGATATTGGCGAGCAATCCTCAGAGTCCTGATGCGACGTCGGCATCATCGGTGCGCTGCAAAGACACAAATTAAATATTTTTGCTAAAGCGAATAAAGTCTGTGTGAAGCTGTGTGTGTGTGTGTGTGTACTTACTTCAAATGTAATTGCAAGATTTGCCTGCGTTCTTTGTCATACACATAAATATCATTCTTTAACTTAATAGCTAGCATTTCCTCGAATCCGTAGTCGTCTATAAACGATAGAATATCTTCAATGGTCTCTAGTATTTCCATATAAAGCCATGTAGAGGGTGATTTTATGAATTTGTCGTTTATCTCCATCATGAACTCGAATTTTGAAACGCTGAAAAAGAATAAAACTGAGTAGTATACGCGTGGAAAGTTGTAAATATGAAAAGAAGAATAAGAGTATTTATTATTATTATTTACTTACCATTTTGTCGCTATCGTATCGACCTCCTCCACCACCGGTATCATTATTTTAAATAATTTGTTTAATATATAAAAAGTTGTATTTACTTTTATCATTAGAAAGTTATATAAATCTCTTTCAATAATAAATTTTAAAATCACTTTAATCTTATCGATTGTATCATTATTTATAAATTTCCAATGATTTGGACACTCAATCTCACAGTCTTCACTAATTGATAGGAGATATTTGAAATTACAATTCTCCATGTTTTTTTTTTTTTTTTTTTTTTTTTTTTAATTTCACTATGACGTTGAGACCACCGATCGTCCTTTGTTCACGTCTGGGCGTGCTATAAGGTACTGTTTATGAGAGCGGGTGCAGCTTATATGCATTGAGTGTTAGATATTAATGTACAATAAGAGGGGGGTAATTCTGTCGTAGTAGAGGTGTTACATTTATATTAGCTTACGCACAATACTAGATAATGGGTTATATTCTACTATGCGATCATGTAAAATAAGACAATAAGCACATGTATTGGGGGGGATATTATTAGCACATTCAAATTCAATTTTTACATCTACCGTACCCGTTTTGACCGCTTCGTTTTGATGCGAACAATCAATTACTACTATTGGACCTATCGTATCGGTAAAAGAGTCCATGCTCAGTAATGGCGCACATTCGGATAAATCTGATAAGTTATAATATGATTTTTTAAATCTAGCGTACATATCATATAAGATTGTAGCTTGATTGTTATCAAAATTTAAATTGAGTCTATCATAGGGATAAAAGTCGGAGTTTAAGTGAAGCTTAATATCCCGTAGAAAGCAATGATCGAATTTCGTACAGGCTTTCTTGAAATCATTTTTCCTACTAGTTTGAAACGCAAATATGATGTAGCGAGGCTTTTCTAGCTGAGTCGATGCTTTAACGGCCCACGTATGATTTTGTGTTTCGGGTAATAAGGGATATTCGTGTAACTCCCAAGAACGAAAGCTCATTGAAATTGGCCTATCATGTTGTAGTAGGCGTAAAAATTGTAATTTAGTACTTTCGTCTAACGTAATGTGTTTCATCATCCATTGTATTTTTGTTAATTCAATTTTTGGTTCCACGGCAAATTCATGTTCGGATACTATTGCATTTTTATCATCTTTTGCTCTAATTAAAATTAATTCATGCCTTCCATATGTAATTACGCGTTTATAATCTTCAAAGAATCCTAAAATTATATTCAACGGTACGCAAAAACTAAACGAATTGACAGATTCGTTTAGCGGTTTCCATTTTCCATAGTTCCAACCGGCTTTAGCCAGTTCCCTGCTTTTAGAATCTCCGAGTGAAATATAATTCTTTAATGTAGTAGTAATGCCCACATTTTTACAACGGTCTATCTCAATTCCATTAAGCTCGTATCGTATTTCATTAAATAGGAAAGCAATTGCATTGTTTTCTAAGCGGCTGGTTTTATTTGTATCGTTATTATATTTTATGCTACACCGTCCCTCGACCAATAAGTAACTTTCACACGGTAATACAATTAAATCTTGCTGCTGTATCGGAATTCTTATTTCATCGTTATAACTTAGAGAAGAATTAACGTAGGGATTATAAGCATGAAACTCGTAGCCACTAATTCGATTGTCAATAACAGGAGAATCATGAATATTAAGCGGGTCGCTCATATTATTTAGATATTAGCGTGAAGCCTAGCGATTCTAAAAATTTCTTATTCGCCGAACTTAACCTCTTTATTTTCGACGTTGACGCCGACGATGTAATACTCTTTCGCGAATGAGATGGGTTTCGGTGGAAGTGTATCGCTCTACTGACACGTTTCTTAATCGGTCCTCTTAATTTACATACTTTTTCCACGCTATTAGCCCTCCTATCATTGCTATTGTTATAAATTATCATTTTTTCTAATATGTAGTCTTATTGTCACTTCTTCGTCTCCGAAATCAACTAAATCTCCGCTTTGATCTACTACTCGTAAATTTATACGGTCTATGACTCTTACGATGATTGGAAGATAAATGACGTTTGACGGCGTTTCCGATATTTTATATCCTGGCTCAACGTTTGGGAAAAATTCATGAATCGTGTGCACAATTTTCCCGTTACTGTATGCACCGGCAGTGATACTACACTCAATACGAATTATATTCACTTTAATAATTTTTACTGTAATATCCGATTCATACCATTTTTCAGGCTCGAGTATTCTCTTGTTTGAAAATCCTAATATACTTCCGATACTGTTTGGTTTACCGAAGTCAACGGAATACTTACATTTGATTTCACTTTTTAACGTACTATTATTTGCACGTAATATGAAGATATTATCTGGATCATCGTTTACCTCTTTACGAATATTGTCTTGAATATAGGTATTAATACTTGATAGCTCGTAGGAACCTTTTGGTATAACGATTTCCTTATTACCGTCGTAATAAAATTTATTATTTGATTCATCGATATTAGGAATAGCGTGAAATGTTTGAAAATCTACTAAACCCAATTCATATTTTCCATTAGTCAAATCTAACGGTGGGAAAAAATCGGCTATCAAGTCTGAAGACGTGCCACTTAAAGTTACGGTAAACGACGACATTTTTAGATGTTACGTTTAAGAAATTCAAAACATAACTGACCGCAATTAGTCATGTCGTATGATTGATAAGTGCTGTAATTATAAGAAACTGCTGCTAGGTTTTTTTTATTAAAATAATTTATTAGTTCTAACGGTGGTCTTAAATTACCGAACGAATCAAAATATTTAACATTGTTTCCTTTTTTAATATATGCCACCCAGTGTGTTCCTTTTCCTTCATTATTATCCAAATTTACTATTCCACATTCGTTTCTTCTTATCGTTATAGGTAGTTTATTTCGCATAAAAACCCCTCTAAAATATGGAATATTTTTGCATGCTTTTTCTAATTGTATATTAGTGGTTACTCCAGTTGCTACTAATGTATTCGAATTATTATTTTTTTTTTTTTTTCCCACCCTTTCTTCGTTTTCTAATACCGCGACCGCTTATACGCTTATACGGAGATAAATAGAGTCCGCGACCCTCTAAAGTTGCATTGTGTCTTTTCAATTCTTCTAGCTGCTTTTTCTGAGCTTTAGACCTATTTATTGCGGATGCAATGTTAGCAGCGCCTCCCGCCAGCGAACCCAAGACACCGAGAAGCGGCAATAGCGGTATAAATCCACCTCGCTTAGCAATACGTATCTTTCTTTTTCTATTTTTCTTTTTATTCATGCCCATACCCATTTTTCTTTTTGCATTCATAAGACCCCAAGTGACGGTAGCGGCAACACGATGGCCAAGTTTAGTATCTTGCGCCGTAGCAATCTGTTTAGCAGCCGCTGCTAAAGATTTATCTGCCTTATGTCGCTCCTCAATATCTTTACTATTAGAATAGGCGATGTCGTGTTCGCGACAAGCCGAATCTAATTGGTTTATACCTTTTTGTCCTAATGATAATCTTTTGTTTAAATGCGTACCAGGCCCGCAAAACTGATACCCCGGAATATGTAATTCGAAAGGAAGCGCATTGATCGCAGAGTTTAATATACCACTCCCCTTAGTACGACTACTATTCACTCTTTTTTTTCTATTCGCATACACTATCATTACACTTGCACCTCACCATCTTCTGAGACAATAAAGCTAATAAATGATTACTCGCCTATTTATATGCTTTTGCTGTAAGCGAATATTCGTAGTTATTCTTTTAGTCTCTACGGGTAATATTATCATGCGTTTCGTTAAGCAGCCCTTGTCAATTTGTAATAATTTTGTGTGTGAAAAAATGTTACCTGAAGAAAATCGTAATGATAATTATCGACGTCATAGTAAGATACTCCCCAATACTATTCGCTGTATAATATGCGGACCATCTAATTGTGGAAAAACAAATATAATAGTTAATTTAATTGAAAGCCCTAATGGAGTGCGCTTTGAAAATATTTATGTATATTCGAAATCACTGCAACAAGTAAAATATCGTTATCTCGAAAGAATTATATCAGCAGTACCAGACATCGGCTATTATAAATTTTCAAATAATAGCGAGATTATTCCGATTTCTGAAGCTTTGCCTAATTCTATCTTTATATTCGACGATGTAGCCTGTGATAAACAGCAAACTATAAGGGAGTATTTTTCAATGGGCAGACATTCTAATATCGATAGTTTTTATTTATGTCAAACTTACGCAAAAATACCTAAGCATCTTATAAGAGATAATACGAATTTGCTAGTAATTTTTCAGCAAGATAATACAAATTTACGCCATATTTATAATGAACATATTAATACGGATATGAGCTATGAAGATTTTCTAGCATTATGTAGAAAATGCTGGGAGAAAAAGTATGGATTTTTAGTAATTGATAAGGATAGTAATATTCAAAATGGAAGGTATCGAAAAGAATTTGACCAGTTTGCTATTATATAAATCAGTATACTGCTAATATTCAGTCATTATACGTCCACGGAAGGAGTGAGAAGTGAGATGGGTGGTGGTACGCGAGAAAATAAGAAACGCCGGCAAATTTTAAAACATATCGCGAAGACAAGTGATGTAATTCGAAAAAAATATAAAGATTTGAAACTTGGTAAAATAGAGTCTGAGGAATATTTAAAAGAAACATATAAACCGATAACTAAACCTCTACAAAAATTACTAGAGAAAAATATAATTACGAATAACAATAATGAAAATGAAAAGAAAAAATTTAAAATTGAAAAAGATATTGAAAGTGATATTGAAGATATTGAAGATAATGAAGATGATGTTTTTGAAGATGAAGATAGTGGAGGAGTTGAAGACTTGAGTAAGAAAAAAACAAAGGAAATGGTTAATCCGTCATTGAGTGAAACGCATTATAGTTATTCACCGTCTAGTGCCGTTATTAGGAGTACTAAAACTAAAAACGATAATATAAAATTTAAGTCAACGCCACAACAAATAGGTAGGAGAAGGACATTTGCCGAAGCGTCAACTCCTATATCTCCTATACCATTATCGATGATAGAAAGACCAAATGTTGAAGAACCATCACCGTTAGAAAGATCACATGCGGAATCCTCTATTAGCGAAATATTACAAAATCCGCCTGAAGATGTTAGAAATTTAATGCAGGAGAACTTAGGTCCATTATCGCGAAAATATATTAGCTTATTTTTCAGTACAGATTTTGACAAAGAAATTGATCATGTTTACGGTATATATTTTAAAGATGACAATCTAATGTTAGGTGACAGCATATTTGAGGTGGATGAAAATGATAATATTATTATTAAGAAAACTAGATACGGCGGAACTCCTGGAATTTTCGAATTAATTTTCAAGAAAATTCCCAATTCAAAATTATATAATAATACAGATTTAATTAAGTATAAAACTATTTTATTAAAAACAAATGCCTTCCGCAGAGACTACCAATCATCACAACAGATTATGGGCAGTAAAGGATTTAAATATAAAAAAATAATTGCCCCATTACTAGCACCACACTTAGCTATAGCTGCAGCTGCGGAAAGAGCTAAAACAAAATCTAATAAATTTAAAGTTGGAACAGGAAATAAATTTGCAATGAAAAAATATATGCCGAATGATATGTTAGTTACGAATGAACCGGTGAATTATGTTCACTGGGACAATCCTAATGAGCTTATTGATCGTTTACGGCTTTTAATATCGTCAAAAAAAGTTGGGCATACAGGACATGATAATGAAATTATGTCAATGGTGGAGGAACTTCGCGAAGCCAATATTATTATATAATATTTGTGTATACCCAAATTATATTTAGTCTTATAATGTTCATTAACAAGTTTGGTGGTAAGGGCATAGAAGATGTTAACGATCGGTCACAAAATTCTAATATGAAAAGGAAAGGTATTTTTCTTCATTTCAACGTCAATGAGGGCGGCTATGATGCACGAAATAGAAAAATTATACGATTAGCAAATCCTGGAAACTCTACGGACGCTGCGAACAAATACTATGTAGATAAACGTATATTAAGTAACGATAGGGCGCTTCGAGGCAGTCTCAACGACAAAATTGAAAAGTGCGCATCGCAAAGCGAAGCTAATTACGATAAATTAAAGAGAATAAATGCCGTATTAAATCATTATGGCACAAATTTCAATAAACTTGACGAAGTGACTTTTACGTTAACAGAAAAAATTAGAAAGTTAGAAGTAAGTGGAAAAGCACATAATGAATTGCTGCTACATCTTATGGAAGATTTCCTCGCGCAACAGCAAAAAATAGAGTCTGATGCAAAAAGCTTTAATGAAAATTTGAATACAATTTCTAAAAATATTGAAGAAATTAATTATAATATTAATTCAGCAAAAAATACTATTATTCAACATGAATATTTTATAAACAATCTTAGGGAATCGGCTGCGACGAAAGATGCAGTAGAGAATTTGATCACGGTATTGGAAAAAGATATAGTGAATCTACAATATCTTCTTGATGAGCAGATAAATGGGGTAAAACAAAATTTACGCGATAAAGAGAACGACATAGCTAATATTCGTAATGAATTTGTGACACAAGATACGCTAAAAACTTCAATTGGCGAGCTGCGGAAGGAGGTGAATGATAATAAGGAGAATTTAAAAAATACTCTTATAGAAATTCTAAATAGAACACCTAATAATGCAGTAGAAACCTAAAATCATGAAATTAATTAAAGAACAAGAGCAGTTAGTAAAAGAATTGCATACACCCGTGAGAAAGAATTTTGTAAGAAGGCGTGTTATAATTAAAGGATATGATGATTTATGGCAAGCTGATCTAGTAGATATGAGAGCATATACACGATTTAATTCGGGATTTCAATATATTCTCACAGTTATCGACACATTTTCTAAATATGGCTGGGCTCGTCCGTTGAAAACGAAACAAGGTAAAGATGTGGTAAAGGCTTTCTCAAGTATCTTCGAGGAGCGTAAACCTAAAAATTTGCAAACGGATGATGGGAAAGAATTTTTTAATAATGATTTTAAGAATTTAATGGATAAACATGAAATACATCATTATTCTACATATAGTGTTATGAAGGCATCGATAGTAGAGCGTTGGAATAGAACGTTAAAAAATAATATGTGGAAATTATTCTCGTTAAACGGAAGCTATAAATGGACGCATATGTTAAATAAACTTGTATACGATTACAATATGCGTAAACATAGAACAATCAAAATGAGACCTGCGGATGTGACAAATAAAAATGCTAGCACGCTTCTTTCGTCAGTTTATAGTAATATAAAGATCGCTAAACCGGGCAAATATCGAGTCGGAGATTTTGTACGTATCAGTAAATACAAGCATTTGTTCGAGAAAGGATATACGCCTAATTGGACGACTGAAATTTTTAAAGTTACTTCCGTGCAACATACTAATCCTGTCACATATTTAATTCAAGATTTACGAGGAAATGACATTAAAGGCGGTTTCTATGAATATGAATTATTAAAAGCTAAGCATAACGATATTTATTTAGTTGAAAAAGTTATTCGTAAAAAGCAAAATAAAGTATATGTAAAATGGTTGGGATTCGATAAATCACATAATTCGTGGATTGATATAAATTTAAAATAAATTTATTTTTAATTGTGTACTCATACTTTACAACATTACAAATAAGTAATAAAATATAAAAATTTATAATATTCCTATCAGTGTACATTATTATTATTATTATTATTATTTAAGACAATTTATTAACCACGTTGTGGCAATACCAATTTTTAAAAATTTGAACTTCTATCAGTGGGCAGTGTAGAATTTTATTATTCCAACTTCTTTCTTTTTCGTGTAATTTACATGCTATCGTGTTGATGTCTACTTTATTGTACAAAGGATTGCCCATGAGCACGTCAAATTTCGGACACGCCAATTCTTCTAAATTTATATTTTTTATTCCTAATTCGTTCAATATTTTTTTTTCGTAATTCCCCCCCTTATATGCTACAATTGGCGTGTCATATATCGATATAAATTCTTGAATAACTGACGGTAACTCCTCTTGCTCATAATTTTCAAAGCCATGATCCTTAAATAAAATACCGTGTACGTTGTTACAAACGTAACGCGCGCATCGTTTATCCGCCTCGCTTAAATCGTTATAATTTTTATTTAAATATATATATTCATGCAATACGTGGTCGTTAATAGATATAATTGCTATTTCTTTACATAAAAAAGTATAGCGATTAACGGTGAATCCATCCATGTCGATAAAATGAGTAATTTTGTCATAATCGGCTGTAGCCTGAAATAATATTAATTTAAGCAAATTAGACTATTGAAAATAAAAATTTGTTTTACTTATATTCAAACTACATACCATAATTATATTTTTTAATTTTCACTACACTTCGACACAGACTGTAACTTTTCAATTTCAAACTTTTCACTTTAGTAGAAGTTTCTTTCAAAAAGATTCGTCTCGTACTGAAGCTCCTATTTGCGCCACTGTAGGTATTAAATGTGTGGAAAATCAGAAATTGAGCGTGGGCATAATCGTTGATGGGAGTAGGGGAATGAATAAAAGTGACGTATGTTGGAAGTTTGGGTGGAAGGGTATGGGGTGCATAAAGGGAGTAGGGGAAATGAAGAAAAGTGACGTATGCTTGAAGTTTGGGTGGAAGAGTATGGAGTGCATAAATAGCGCTACTTCGCGATACGCGCAGTTTAGTCGTCGAATAGCACAAGTGCGTTAACAGTTCAGTAGATATTTGCAGCGAACATGTGCGAAAATACGTTCAATTTGCTGAACAGTGTCAGTATTATAGGCAAGTTGCCAGTGAATCCGGTAGCAAATTTGGAAATTAACAAATCATATTTAATAAGCGGAATGAGAAAAATGAAGACCAAATTTGGAAATAGAGTTATGCTCGATTTAAACGATACATTCTCGATTTTTCTACCATTACGTATAAGTAATGTTTTATTAGAAACAAGCAAGCATTATCAAGTTATAGAGAATTGTCTTACGAGCGGTAAACCGGTTCAGCTAATATACCTTGGTGGGAAATATAATGAAATGAAATTCTCTACTGATGATAATGACGATGATGATAATGTTGATGATGATGATGATGATGTAAAAGAAGAAGAGCATGTAGAGAGTGAGAAGGAAAATATGAAAAATGAGAGCGACAAAGATTCGTCAAAACGTAAGCGCAAAAATGGAAACGAGATGTCAAAGGATGAAAAGAATAAAAAAAAAGCAGCATCATAATCAAAAAACAGGTTTGTAGACATACATCAAGTATGTATATAATTATAAATGATTCTAGTAATAAAACTATATAAAATAATAATTTCATTACAGATAAAACAAACCGTTTCATTCAACAACTTCTACTACTTATATATAATCGACGATACGTATCCCGAAGAATATCGATGTGCGCGTAAGGGATTCTGGCACATCGACTCCGCATATTTTAAAGCACGGGTTAAAAAAATGGATGATTTGCTTCGAGATATTATGAATTTGAAATTTACACAATATATAAATAATGAAAATAATGTTTAAAATTTCTAATGTATTTAACCATCTATATGAAATTAATAAAAAATGAGTTCATTATAAACTAGCGCATATTTTTCTTTCACATCAGTCTTTCGTCCTACCGTGACACGCGAGCACCTCAATTCTAATCATGACGAAATTAATTATATTTGTAATTCACACTGCGATACTTCTTCAACTTTTTCCTTCTCTCTTATCCATGAGGGTCAATTTGCGAGCGCCTTCTGCGCATGCGATGAATAAACGTTCAGCAATTAATTATCTTCAATATTACGGCTATATGAACGCTAACGATTCACGATCGCAAACTATTGATAATGATAAATTGACAGATGCAATACGAATTTTTCAACAATATTGGAATCTTAAAGTCGACGGCACTCTAAATGCCGAAACGAAAAAGTTGATGGAGGCAAAGCGTTGCGGAGTAAGTGATCATGTCAGCGATTACACGCTTCATTTTTATAAATGGAACAAAAAAACATTGCGTTGGTATTTCCATGTCGGAACGACAGATCAAATTCACCTTGCAAAAAAAGCATTTTCTGTGTGGCAAAAATCATCTCGGTTAACCTTTATTCAAGTATATAGTAAAACTGAAGCGGATATAATTATATCGTTTGAAAATAAAATGCATTACAATGTTAATTCACCGCAACAAGTTTGTTTTCCGCCATTCTCTAATCAAACATTAGCACACGCGGATCTGCCGAATAAAAGTAATGATGTCAGAGAAATTCATATATCTAAATCGTGGAATTGGATGATAGGCGAGGGCCCGATAAAAGATGAGTCAATCAGTTTATACGAAACATTAATACACGAAATTGGCCACAGTCTAGGTTTACTACATTCGACGAATATGAATTCAATAATGTCGCCGTTGTATCATTATGAAAATCATACAGATCATATTAAACTCGAGGAAGATGATATATTAGCTATACGAAATTTATATAATGTTAATGACGAGAATGAGTCTGAGGGAGAATTCGACAAAGATGCAAATGACAATGCTAATCCTGATACGTCACCGGATGCGCCAACATTAGTTCCGCCAAAATTAGCCGATTTATGTTCAGCTCCGGTAGATGATTTAAAATTTTTCATTTTTAACGCACGATTGTATATATTCTATAAAATTTGGGTATGGCCATTTAATTTAAACGTTAAATATCGAAAGTACGAGGAGCCGCAGTTAATAAGATCGTGGTTAAAATTTTTGCCATTTAATTTTTCAGGAATTAGCGGAATATATGAAAGAGTAAATGGAGAAATTGCATTATTTTCTGATAATAATATTTATATATTCAATCCTGATACTTTTCAATTAAAAACTGGCTATCCCATGACATATCAAAAACTGTTTGGCAGAGACTTTCAGTATAACGGAGTGCAATCCGCTGTTTTAACAAATACCGGTAGAACATATATTTTTTATAAAGGGGTATATGTAATTGAAATTGACGAGTGTGAATATGTGGCTAGAAAGTATACTTTAATTAACGATTTATTTAAGGGAATTGGTCTATCCATATCTCCACAAAATCCATTTTCCGTATTTAAGTATATAAATGGTAAACTTTATATATTACAAAACGGTAATTTTTATGAATATGACGAATTTAATTCCAATGTTGTAAGATCAGGCCCGTTCGATCTCTCCATTTTCAGTATTCAGTGTATCAGCGATAGTAACATTATAGCCAATTTGAGAGATATGGTAGAAAAATTAGTTCAATTTTATGGCGAATACAATAAAAATGTAAATTCAAGATTATCTTATAACACGAATAAACGTGATATAAACGAATTTAATACACAAGCAGAAATAAAAAATCATATGATTTCATATCTATGATAAAAGCGGTGCGGCGGTAAATGAGAGAGAGAGAGGGGATAGTCGTAGCAGGACAAATATATGCAGGAAATTGTGCGTCCGTTGTATTCTAAGCCGCGCGACCGTAAGCGGAGGCGGGGGAGGCTAACGAAGTGAAGTGCGTGTGTGCAGTGAAAGTTACAAAAAACGGTAGTGTGATTAAAGAGGTGTAAAAT